>SZWC01000962.1:45923-71656 GCA_023375785.1 Penium margaritaceum
ATGGAGATCACCTGTCTCTCCACAAGATCACGCACAAAGTGATGCTCAATAGCAATGTGCTTCGTGCGTGCATGAAACACACCAGAGTTCTCTGCAATGGCAAGAGCACTCTGGTTGTCACAGCGCAGAACGATGCAAGGCACAGACTCACGCAACCCACGAAATAGACGTTGTAGCCACACCGCCTCAGCAGCCCCAGCCCCCAGAGCAACATACTCAGCCTCTGATGAGCTACGTGCGATACAACCCTGGTTGCCACTACGCCACAACACAGCGGTGCCACCAAGCAGGAGCATGTAGCCTGTCCGATTGCGCCCATCAAGACTCCACGCCCAGTCACTGTCTGTGTAGCCATCGACAACCACCGAACACTATCGTCGAAAACAGAGTCCGAGGTACGGTGTGGATACCACGTACCGCACCACTCGCACAGCCGCATGAAGGGCTCTCGCCCGAGGACACTGTGAAAACTGTGCAAGGAGATTGACGACAAAGGCAATGTCGGGTCGTGTGGTAGTGGCCAAGTACATCAAGGAGCGAATCAGGCGCAAGTACAGGGTCACGTCCATTGTTACCCCCAGGTCTGCGGGATCATCCACCTTCAAAGCATCCTGCCCGTCAGGTGTGATGGGGGTGGAGGCTGTAGGAACTGCACCCAGAAGGTCAGCAAACCGCTCCCCCACAACGTGGGCGTAACGTGCCTGATGCAACAAGAGTGTCCGTCGCTGAAGATCACGCACGATCTCCATCCCGAGAAACACAGCTGCAGGACCAAGGTCCTTCATCCTGTTGGCAGCCTGGAGAACAGCCTTGGCCTCCTTCACGGCCTCCATAGAAGGAGACGTAATGAGGAGGTCGTCCACGCAGACCGGGATGGCGGTGAAGCTCTCAGCTGTCCGTCTGAGAAAGAGGGACGGGTCAGCGTCACTCTGTACGTAACCAGCACGTGTCAGTGTACCAGTGATCTCCATGTTCCAGCACCTAAGTGACTGCTTCAGGCCGTACAAGGCCTTGCGCAAGCGCCAGACCTTGTCACCGACCTCGAATCCAGGTGGCTGGACCATGTTGATCTCCTCCTCTAAGGTGCCATGGAGGAACGCATTGTTCACGTCCATGTGGTGTAGCTCCAAGTCGTGGTGAGCAACAACCCTAAATAGAGCGTGAGCGGTGGTCATGCGGCCAACGGGTGCAAAGGTGTGAGTGAAATCTACTCCCTCAATCTGCGAGAACCCCTTGGCCGTCAAGCGAGCCTTGTAGCAATCCAGTATACCATCCGGCTTCACCTTCTTGCGAAAGACCCACTTGGCATGTATAGCCTTCCGCCCAGGCGGGAGGTCGACAAGCTCGTAGAAACCGTGCTCATGGAAGGCTCTCAACTCATCCTCACAAGCAACACGCCACAGGTCTGCATCGGGAGCTGAGAGTGCCTCCTTCAACGTCCTTGGATCAGGCATCGTTGAGGGAGTGCCCCGGGTGGCTAAGACACACGCCTCCGGACTCGGTCTGACCACGACAAGGACAGCTGCGGCATCGCAAGCGACCAAGAACTCTCGAGAGACCAACTCGTGGCCAGCAGGATATGCTGGGTGCACCTCAGTGTAGTCTGCCTGGACACTCAAGCCAAGGGCCTTCGTGCCAGGCTCGCCACTCTAAACACCACGAGTCGGGCGTCTGGGCGCAGAGTCTGCAGTCCGCTGAGCCGTAGAGGCCAATGGTCGAAGGCGACCTCCGGGCTCACGGGAGTAGCCCGATGCAGCGCTCACCTCAGGCTGTGGGGAAGGCTGCTGAGCCAGAGCCGTAGGGGACATGGGTGCATGCACGAGAGTGGGTATGACGGAGGGGAGTGACACTGGTACGGGATGATGTGTGCCAGAGGGGACCGACACTGGTACGAGATCAGGTGTGCCAGATGGGACCACCAGTAGTACGAGATCGGGTTTGCCAGAGGGGTCTGACACCGGCACGGGATCAGGTGCGCCAGAGGGGACTGACACTCGTACGAGATCAAGTGTGGCACAGGGGACTGGCACAGGAACGAGATCGGGTGCACCAAAGGGGTCTGACACCGGCACGGGATCTGGTGTGCTAGAGGGTACTGACGAGGCTACTGGAACCAGAGCCACGATGGCCGGATCGTCAGCAGTCGGAGACCGGACCACAGGTGAGGAGGCCCGGCCGGACCCATCCGCAGGACTAGACTCCCCCATTTGCCGGGAGGCCACTCAAGTAGGAACATGGACAAGTCGCGGTAGGTGAGAGCCTTAAAGAAGAGAGCATCTCGAGACTGGAAAATGCGATGGCGAGCAGGGTCCCAAAAACGCCAGGCCTTCGACTGCGGGGAGATGCCGAGGAAGGTGCACATGCATCCCCGAGGTGAGACCTTAGACCCCTACTGGTCCTCGGTGTACCAGACACAGGCGAGGGACCCCCAAATGCGAGCGAGACGAAGATCAGCACAATGGCCGAACCACAACTCGTACGATGTGACATGGTCTGGAAGTGGACCATGCGGCAAGCGGTTCCAGACCCACGTCATGTAGGAGAAGCCGTCAAAGGCAAAGGACTCCAGTAGACCGCACTCAGACCACATAGCGCAAACCGCATCCTCCATGGTACGGTTCCAACGCTCCGACACACCGTTCTGCTATGGTATAGCAGGGGCAGAAAGCTGGTGAAAGATACCGTGCTCGGCTAAGTAGGCATCCATCTCGCCTAAGAACTTGCCACCACGATCCGAGCGGAATGTGTGCAGGGTGTGATGAGACTGACGCTCAGCCATCACAAGCCACAGGCGGACCGCCAATGCGGCATCGCTCTTGTGCCCCCATCATGAAGATGTCGAGTGCCTACAACTGCGTCCCACCAGCGGTCCCAAGGCGCGTGTAAAGGCGCATCGCGTGCCTCCAGTAGTCAGCTGCAAGCTCCGTGGGACCTTGACGGAGGGAGTGAAACTCACGTAGTCGGGCCGCCCTCATGGCATGGATCTCCGCAGCGAGAAGTGTCAGGGCCAGCTCCCAGCCCCGACGCGGATCTGCTCCAGTCCAGGTCCCGGTCTTACAGAGAAAGGGTCGGAAGTCGACCGCAGTCTCCCGTGGCATGGCGTAGAGGAGACCCTGCATCGCTCTCATTGTTGTCTGGACCTGGTGAGCGTCGCGGGTCTGGTACTGGCTGTGGTACTAGGGCCAGACACCCTCAGAATCGACCCACACTTGAAACAAGGTTTCCCAGCAATCGAACCCCTCATCACTATCGTAACGGGGTGGAGGTGTCTCAAAGTCCTTCGGTCGCCGCCCCGTGGGGAGGGCGACCTCAGGCTCGGGAAACGGTGGACGGGGTATGGGGAGCCCACCAGTGAGAGAAACGCCACCAAAGGTGAACGCTGCTGAACGACGTGGCTGATCCTGACGGCGAGAAGGTGGCGGAGTGGGAGGCTGTGATCCCACACGTAACTCACGGATGTGCTCCTCAAGCACACGAATCTCGTGCTCACGTGAGTCATCCTCAATCTGCTCCTCATCCCAGGTGTCCACCTGTGATGAGTGATGCTGAGGCCGCGTCGCTATGTAGGGTGTAGACTGCTGAGCAGATGGTGCAACTCCAGTAGATCCTCCAGGTGGCTGTTGTGAAGCTATCGAACGACCCCGTAGTAACTCCGTGAGCTCCTGCAACGCGTCGGACTACCTCTGCTGCTGCCGGCGCATCTCGTTCTGCGACTGACGAAGCTTGTCGATCATGCGGGCATATATGACCAATCACCTCACCGTTGAAACTGTGTACAGAAAATTATATTATGTAGTGAACAGAAAAGTGAACATCGACCGCTAACAAAAACTTCTCTACATCATAAGAATACCTGAACTCTTTTCATGTTTGACAAGGAATACATGTGTGGGCTCTAGCCACATGCCGTCACGTTCATAAATGTTGAGAAATCCATACATATTGGAATAAACTTTTGAATACACTGATAATGGAGTGTATGAATTTGGGTCGATTAACTATACCTCCATGCGGGACTGCGATTGCGGACTCATAACGCTTCAAGAGGAGGAAGAGGGGTCAACGGGTCCTTTGTCCTTGTCACGGACTGGCGCCATCGCAATGCACAGTATGGGGCCGAACGTCAAAAACACTCCAAACAAGCAACTGACAGCATTTCTCAAGGAGTTGAAATGTCTAGAAAAATTGATGTTTTGACCCCAAAACTGCTGACGTCAGTAAAGTCTATGATGATGTCCGCGTTTTTTACGCCAACGATTTGTTCTTTACGGTCACGCGAGCCCCGCGTGACCGGTAGGGTGACCTCGTCACCCCCTGCTCGCAGTTGTGCAGGAGTTGCACAGGCCTGCGCAGTGCCACGCAGGCCTGCGTAGTGCTGCGCAGTTTCTACGCAGCTACGCAGCACTGTTGTGCAGTAGCAGTGCTCCGCAAGCTCGCCGCTACTGCTACGGCGGATCTGCTGCTGCGTTGCTCTTGCCGCTGCCGCTGCTGCAATGCTACTACTGCCGCTGTTGGTGCTGTCGCTGTAGCAGCTTCAATGCTGCTACTGCGCTGTCGCTGCTTTGCTACTGCTACTGCGCTGCTGGTGCTGCTCGCGGTTGTTGATGCCGTCGCAGCTGCAAGCTGCTGCCGCTGCTGCGCGCTGCCACTGCTCGCAGCCGCCGCCGCAAGCTGCTGCTGCGAGCTGCTACTCCTTTTTTTGTGTGTACTGGTTAGCAGCCAGACACGGCTGTTGCTGCCACCTAGTGCTGCTGGTATTGGCCGGCCTTACTGCTGGATCTCGTCACTGCCACAGCTCCACTTGCTACGGTGGTGGTGATTGCGTGGTGACGTCGCTGTTGCTAACGTCGGCTGCGACGGGTCCCAGGATGTGGCGGCGGCGGTGACTCTCACTGCTGCTGCCTGTGCTGCGTCTCTGCGGCACAGCTCAGCGAGAGGGGTGTCGCTGCTCTGATACCATGAGAAATTTCTAGGAAGCTTCCTAATCTTGCTGCTGCTGATGTGGCGACACTATCCAGTCAGCTAGCGCACGCATCCAGCAAGCAAGCAGGTGAAAGAAACAGCAAGGATCAGGCTAAGTAGACGCACAAAGTCTCATAAGCTCCAATAGCTTAGTAATGCAGAGAGAGTTGACAACTAACAAGCACACAGCATAAATACCTGTCGCGGCACACGGTGGATGACGCACGCGGTAGTGTCAGTTTGTCGTAAAACCGGCTCAAAACCACTGTTTTGGCCGTAACTCTGCGCACAGGCATCCAAACGCAACACCGTCTGAACCTAGAGATGCAGAATTTTGAGCCGGACGCTACGACTGGTCACACGCACAAGTCCGGCATCAATCGGTGGAAGGACAATGCAAAACATGCAAATCGGGCTCGAGAGTCAGTCCACCGAGAAAACTCTAGCGTCTGCAGAAAAACTGCAGAGCACCCCAGCAAGCACCCGGGACGTCGTGGCAGCCGTTTGGCAGCTGCTGGTGGATGGAACCACCGACCGTCAGTGCTCCGGCGCTAGCTGGGCCTGCATCAGGGATCTGCACGAGCATGGACACGGCCGAGTGGTCATAGTAAGCTGTACAAATGGACCGAAATGACTCACATCACAACAGTCCTGACGATCAGTTGAAAAATTGGGGTATCATGAAGATGGTCCGGCTATAATGGGGGCGACTGAGAGGTTAGCCGACGTACACGGGCGGACTCCATACAGGCCCCATCATCGAGAGAAGAACATCCAGCTACCCTGACAGTTTCAACAACTTCAATGTGAGAACCTTGGAAGGTAAAAAGATGAGGTCGAACCAAATGGCCAGAATACCTCTGGCAAATGCCCAAAAAAACTCAGGTAGAGCCCAGTGGGCCATGAATGTAAGGGCAAAAATGCCCGCTTGCCGAGTTTTGGGGCTTATGTACGTTTGAGATATAATATTTGGCCCCCTTTTAGTTGAGATGCCTGGGTGCGTTAGCAGAAGCACGCAGGTGACGCTTGTGGTAGCCGTCGATCAAATGATCGACGTCTCAAAGGTTGTCGTTAGGCCCCCATCCGTTTTGCGCGACGTCATAGACATGCCACTTGACCAGATACTCGCTCGTTTTTCCAGGGCGTCGATGTCCTAGGATGTCTTCAATCACGTACACCGTATCCCCAACAACCTGGATGGGAGACGGAGGATCGACGTCTCGGCCCGGGAATCTTGCATCGGGGTACCGGTAATGCATAAGCCTGATGACGATGAAGAGTGGATGGATCGTCATATTGAGTTGTAGGCGAAGTCAAACAACGAGCTGAGTTTACATTTTCTCGATCGCTCACAGGCGGAAGTCTTGTCCACGGAGTTCAATGTTCGCTAAGCTGAGGACGACGCAATCGCCAATGCTGGACACGCGGTTGTTGCGTTGTCCGTCCGTTGCTTGCGTCATGGCTGCATGCGTCTTTGCCAATGTTTGGTGTGTTTCCTACCAAACGCTATAGAAATGATAGACGTCAACCACGTTGGATGGTGGACGTCAACTATAATGCTCCTGCTTTGAAAACCTGGCAATGTGGCGGGAAGCTCGCCATAAACCACCTCAAAGAAGTTTTACCTGTTGCGTAGGAAGTTGCGGAGTTGTATCTGAGTTTAGAGTTCAGCAGTTTTGCTACCCAATCACTGTCGTGCGGCTTGCCTAAAGTGCAAGGGATTTGTTCGAGCGATTGATTGGTCCGCTCGTTTTGCCCGTCGGTTTGAGGATGGGACGCTGTTGATAGTTGAATCCAACTACCATCAGTTCGCACCAAAAATGGCTTGTGAAGCGACCGCCTTTCTTGCAAATAATGTTGTATGGCACGCCATGTTGCGGCACCATCTCATTTGGAAATAGTCATGTTGTTCCTTCTACGCTGACGATGGCTGTTTTCATAATGAAGTGCGACATTTTGGAAAATCCTTCCACCACCAGGGGGATGGCGTCATAGGCAAAGTGATAGGCAGCCCTGTCACGAAGTCCATGCCAGTGTTGACCCATGGCTCCGAAAAGGCATGGATTGGTTGGAGTAGTCTTGGTGGCCTCATGCCACTAACACGTGTCAGACAATTTGCAAAAGTTTGTCACGTCGGTCTAATCTGGTCCCACCAACAATACTTTGCTTTCTCCTTCAGCTTCTTATCCTCGCCAAGGTTTCCACGAGGTCATGTGTCATGACATTCATCCGATAGGATTCGTTGTAGCTCCTAGTTCAATTGTACAACAACCAGGCGAGTGAATCGCCGTTGTTGATAGGGGTTGTTGAAAAAAAGTGTGGTTCTATTTTACTTGCCAAAATCCTTGTATCTCTTTGCAATGTGCCTCACAAGGTATGTGTCTCCTTCGACAAGCAATGTGTTAATCTCTACCATCAAGTCTGGTTGCCAAATCAGAGCATCCACTCAATTTGTTTTTACAGGTCGATACTTGTTGTCATAGGCAAAGTAAGGCTCGAGGAACTCCATCCATCGAGCTTGTTGATGACTCTGATTTGGTTGACTCTTGAGATGTTTGCGTGCGTGGTGGTCGGTGCTGATGATGCATCTTTGGCTCTTGCAAATAACATTGCAACGTCTTGATTGAATTTCTTTATTAGTGCACCCCTTAGTTTTGCAACATGTACACGCCCGGTTGTTCCCCACCGTTGTTGTATTGGAGGGAAATGGCTCTGATTACTCAATCAAACGCGTCAGTGACCATGACAATCATAGGGCTGGCACTAAGATCAGAGAGTTTCTTAGATATTCAAATGCTTCTTGTTTTCTATCCCCCAACTTAACTCAGTGGTTTTAGGAGTGAGATTGCAGAGAGCCACACTCGGGTGTAGTCTTTTACAAATCGACAGTAGTAGCTGCAAAACCTAAAAAACAATTGTACGTCCTGAATGATGGCGGGAATTAGCCGATAGTGACCACCCCCACTTTCTTCGGGTCCATGGTGATCCACCCACAGTCGATGATGTGGCCCAAAAACTCAATTGAACGGCGAATAGATTTGCACTCCAAAAGTTTTCCATGGAATTCCTCTCTTTGGAAAATCAAGATAACATTCTAGAGATCTCCATTATGCTCCTCCAGAGTCCGGTTATACACCAGGTTGTCATCAAGATACGTGACAACAAAGTGGTCAAGGTTGACCTTGTGGTCGCTCATTTGGCAGGTTCTCTAGACCGTTACTTCGTGCAGATCTCCAATTTGGAGTCAAAGAGGTTTGTGAATTCGGCGGATCCATAGTCATCCGTCAATGGTTCAACTCCAAACACCCCCGGTTTGGTTTGAAAACCCATCTTTTGAACCATGTCGCTGGTTCTAAAGTTTTGAGAAGCTCCTCCATCCAATAGCACCGGCACCGTTCTACAACATTTACAACCCCTCTGTTGTGCCATCACATTATCTTCGGTGTCATCCTCACACTCCGCTTCAAACTTTGTGATCTTAGGAACCTTCATCTGTGGCCATGTGAGTCACTCAAAGAGGCAATTGGTCGGTGTAGATTTCTTTTACCAGACGGGACTGCCACCTTTTACTCTTGTCCTTTGTCACTTCCTGACTCCTTATTTCATCTCTATGATTTTCCTCAATTTTGCCATGTTGCTATGGTTTCCAATAATCACGCAAGATGTGCCCCAACTATCCATAAGTCAATTAGAGTTGCTGATCGCGTTGATCGACAACGCCAATTTCCACTAGAGACAAGGTTGAGGTTGATTGCGACTTCCCTCCACCACCATATGGGTTGTGGCTTTGGGGTTGCCAACCATTGGATTCCTTCATCCGAGCATTATAGTTGGTAATATCAATGCAGTTGGCTGTCACTAACATTTGTGGAAGCTTATCTTGGATGGCAAATACAACAGTTACTCACCAGATGCCGCATTTGAGGCTGTTATTGTCCTAGAAATAGAGTTCATCAGTGACGAGTTCACTTCCAATGATTCTTTAGCGAAAGCAACGCATACATTCTATCATGCTAGACTACATATGTAAGCGTTGAAGCTTGTACCGTGCATCAGACTTCTCATTGATTTTCCTAAAGCGTGTGAATATGCCACGCTCGAAGTCCATCCAGTTCCCGATGGAGTCAGTGAGTCATGCCACGTTGGATTGATCCACTCAAGGGATAGAATACCTGAGATTGATGATGTCGAAGCCGTTATGTGAGCCATTGTTTCGGCTTCGCCAGTGTCCTGCTACTATTGGATGGTCTTTAGACCAGACCACCAACTCAAAGCCGTGCCATACAAAAGCGAGGCCAAGAGGTCAATTTCATTTTTGTCATTGTTGACCCCAAAAGCAGTGAAGTACACTTCAAAACACATCAGCCATATCCTGACTGTTGGTCCCTTGGAGTTTGTGGGATCAAATGTCTGAAGAAGTACTAGTCAATTTTAGGGTTCACTCGATAGTTGCAAATTTCTCTTGTTGAGTACTGCTTCTTGCGCACACGCATGTTAAGTTGTTGGAGCAGATGGATGTTGACACTGTTGAGTCCCGACACTTTTTGGTACAGGTCCTTGTTGGTACAGGCACGTCGACGTGTGCATCCCATCATGCCAGGTGTCATCTCCATGGACAACAATGGGACAAAGAATTTGTGGAGCCCGAGGGGTCCATCACTGGGTTGGTTCTCTAGGTCGTCCGTGCTGCACTGTTAGTTGCAAAAGATGTCGTTGTCGCGTGGTTTTCCTGGAGAGCACCATTGATTGCGAGCTGGTGATCCTCCATCGCCGGAGTCTTTGCCAGTTACTGCTGTTTGTCAGTGTGTACGCTTGCTCTGCTCACCATTTTCTTTGCTTGGTTTGCAAACTTCTCATCCTCTCTCACACTCCTGTATCTCTTCTTCTTGTCTTTTGTTTCTCTTGTATTTCTATTTTTCCTCTCAACAGTTGTCCCAGTTTGTTGCGAAGCTCTACCGCACATTGTTTGTGTCACGTTTGCAGACAGTTGCTCTTGCCTCTCACAAGAACTTATGCCTTGATGACGGTATGCTCTGCATTCCAAGCCTAAATCACATGGCAAGAAGGTGACAAAGGGGGTCGATGGTAGAGATGGCTTGACGACTCATGTAAGGCTATTGCCTTGTAGTCAATGCATCGACTGCCCCTCCAGTGTCGCTGCGCTCTTTAGAAGCCAAACACTTGAGGTCGGGGCAGGTGGCGAAACTGCCCCCGGCCGAACTGCATGAAAATCCTGAAGTTGACGCGTGGTGAGTCCTAAATTAAAGGACTGAATTGCCCATTTTGTGGAGTTAAGGGACTCATGTACTTCTAAGATGTAGCATTTACAATACCCAATTCTGAAAAATCAGAGGGTAAAGCTGTCCAAGGAGATGACTTGATCAGTTGCCACAAAATATTGCGACAATGATGACGGGTATGAAATTCCAGCAAATGCTCCAGGAAAAAAGTGAAAAATATGTGACAGCCATTGATAACTCATGGCTAACTCCTTTGACAAACCTTGTAAGTACCAAGATCCGACCAGCTGTGAAAGCCCAACCTGGTAGGCCATCCCAACGGCAATCTTTTGAGGGGCATGATGTCTTTGAAGTATTTCATTATGGTATTTGGTTGTCATGTTTACGAAGGCTTATCATAGCTGATGATACACAATTAACATGGCCGGAATTCGAACCCTTGTGATCATGTCAAGGCAACGATTCCAGTAACGTAATGTCCCTTACTTAGGATTTTGCTGCAGATCATCCGAGGGCATAACGGTCACCTACCATGACCTTGGGTGTTCCACTCCCAAAGGTTCTGAAACAATTGACCACTTTCCAGAAGGGTCAACAGGAGTGTCACGATACGTATCAATGTTTCAATATCTTTCATTTGCCTTCTCATTGATGGTAATAAAGCCGTGTCTGGATATTCTAAAAACCACCCAGAATTCTTGGTGGAGCTTCTCAAGGTGACCACTCACAATGCAACATCGTATGCATCAATTGACTCAAGCACACAAGACCAACGTATGCATCATTGTGTTTCTTGCTATAGTACATATGATCTCGACATGTTCAACAGTTATCACCAAAGTACATTTACTGCTAAATTCAGATTATCCAATTCCCCCCATTCCTCAAATTGTCTTCTTCTGCCCACCACATCCTTGTGAACCACCTACGTTTCACTCGGTGTAATACTTGGTATCATAGCACAACGCTGTTGGAGGGACAGCCGACGTGTTAACTACAAGTCAGCTTTTACGGTGAATGGCACAGCACCGATGACCCCGATGGCCAACCCGGTAACAGACCCATTAGGCTCAGTGGATCCTCCACCTGCACCGTTGCCCGTCGAGCCGACACATGGAACAATGGGAGGTAATAGCCGACAGGCTTGCACTAACAAAGACCTGTACCAGAATCTGTCAAGACTCAAGAGCCTCAATACCCATCTTCTCCAACAACTCAACCTGGCAATGGAGGAACTCCACAACACGCGGGCGGGAAGCATTACTCACTGAGACATATGTACAACTCTCGAAGGAGCCCCAAATCTGACTGGCACTTCCTAAGCTGTTCTCTCCTTTGAGACCCAAATGAATGACCTTCGGACGTGGCTGAAAGATATGGAGGTGTGCTTCTCTTCTGCTTGGGTCGACAATAACAAAAATTAACCCCGCGGATTTTTTTTGCATGAAATGGATTTAAGCTGACTGTCCAACCTAAAGACCATCCAACGGCAGTAGGGGACTGGCAGAGGTGGATCAACAACTCACACGACTCTCTGAAATTCTACCTCTCAAGTAAATAAATCCGATGGGGCACAACTCTCTGAATTCACTAAAGAACTAGACAGACTTTGCACACGCAATACTTGCACACTTGAGGAAAATGAATGAGGCGTCTAACGCACGGTACAAGCTTTAACGCCTACTGAAGCGGACCAACGTGGTAGAGTATATGTGGTGCTTCTTCCAAATCATAACTGGTAGTGACCGTAACCAAGACAAATTGTGTTTCTACTACAAAGGCCTCAAGTGCAACATCAAGCAAGCAATCACCATTCTTGGATTTCAATTGACCTTCCACAAATAAACATAGTATCACATTACATCGACAAGGCCGACTACAGGGCTCAGATACAATAATCCAATGACCAGCGATCCCAAGGTCACAATCCATATCATGGCGGAGGGGAGTCAATGTCGACAAAAACCTTGTCTCCAATGGAGATCGACACCGTCAATCAACGTGATCAACAGCTCTGCTGGACTTGCGGGAAGTCGGTGTACATCTCGTGCGACTGTCAAAAACAACAGTAGCAGTCCAAAAAAGGAGGAGAATCACATCGACAAACTGAGGAATTGGGAAAGGGAAAAGGACTGGAGTAGACATAAAACATCTTCTTTGGTACAAAAAATCTATGCCAACCGATCGCCCATCTAAGTGACTCACATTGTCGTGGATGAGGGTTCCTGAGATCCATGAGAGGTATGAGGTTAACTAACTGGTGATACAAACATAAGTACAACCAAAGGGGTTCTTAAAATCACATAATGGTTCCGACACTACTGGATGGAGGAGCTTCTCACACTTTTATGAGCAACGACATGGTTTTGAAGCTGGATTCGCAGACCGAACTGGGGTTGATTTAATGGAAAAACTTCAATGTACGAGTGTAGATTCTTCTGCTTCAATAACCACTCAGATTGCACCTGAGGGATCCGCATAATGTAACGGTCAGGATAAACTATCCAGTGAGAAGAAAAAAAACAACTATCAGGTGATGTTTCCTATACCAACAAAATCCACAACTAGACTTGAGCAGCAAATCACTCTGCGTCAATGTTAATGGCAAAAACTGACATATGTCTCTGATCAAGTGACTCACAACATAGCGAAGATTACAGAAAGTAGTAGAGGTGGAAGCAGCAGAGGAAGTTACCACAATTGCAAAAATTCAGCCGATGTCACAGGACTTGGCCAAGCAGCATATGCAACATAGAGCACAAGAGTGGCTTGTCCACATGGAAGCCATAAAAACAGAAGAAATCACACCTCAGACACAACAACATCAACCTCAATACTTGACAAGTTCGTAGCTATTTGGTAGGAGTTTGCATCCCTCATTGAGGAGTTTTAAGAGGTTTTCCCCCATGAACGGCCTCGAGAGTTACCTTTACAATGCATCATTGGTAACCACATAGACCTAAAGCCAAGTAGCAGATCGGCGGTCCAAGGGACCTGGCAGATGAGCGACCACAAGCTGACAGATTTTAAAAAGCAGCTGGATGAGATGCTCGGTCATGGGTTTATCACGCCATCCACGTCACCCGATGCAACACTTGTGATTTCTTTTGTGAAAAAGACATCAGGCAAGATCAAAATGTGCATGGATTACAGAGCGTTGAACAACATCACCATCAAGAACCCCTCCCCCCTTATGTGAGGAGACCAAAAAAAAAACCAAACCCACAGTGCAAAAGCTTTCACCAAATTTTACGTCCACAGCGGCGATCATCAGATGTGCGTAACGAATGAGGACATCAATAAGACAGTGTTTTGCACCAAACACAGGCACTTCAAGTTCATAGTTATGTCATTTGGACTCACAAAAGCCCTTGCATCATTTATGAAGGTAATGAATAACATTTTCCGTCCATACTTTGACAAGTTTGTTGTTGTGTATCTGGAAGACATCTTGGTGTACAACTGCACCACAGAGGAGCACAGTGGACACCTCCTCCTTCTCAAGAGTTTATACAGACAGAAATTTGAGAAAAATAAACTCTTGAAGTGTAACTTTGGTTGCCGTTCAATCGAGTTTCTTGGCCACATCATCAGTGGCCGACAAATCACCATGGACTCGAAGAAATAGGAGATTGTTGTTGATTGGCTGATGTTGACCAACGTGAGGGAAGTGCATGCGTTTTTGGGATTCTGTAACTAATTCTGTCAATTAATAAGGGACTACAACCAAGTGATAAAACATTTCTCTGGTCTCATGGTAAAACTACCCAGTGGAGTTGCGGGGACAACAAACAAGATGTGTTCAAATCTTTGAGAAATACTCTCACCTTGAGGTTAGCGGTACAATTGGCAGATCCAATCATAGAATAAACTATGGCCACCAATGCCTCCGATTAAGCAAGAGGGGCCATTCTACTCCAAGAAGATGGTGGTGGAGAACAACCGACTCATGTATGTCACAAAAACAACACAGACTGGAACACAACTGCGTGGTGTACAAAAGAACAAATACTCACAGTTGTACACACATTCAAGACGTGGTGGTGTTACCTGTAATGCCAATGACATAACTTCCATACCAACCACCATGCGCTCAAACATCTAAAGATTCAGTGAAATCTCAGCCGTCAACAAACTCGATGGATGGAGTTCCTTGAGTCCAAGTTCATCTACGACATCGAGTATTGACTTTTAAAAATAAAGCAAAAGGATTCTCGGCCAGACTTGATGGCCGAGATCAATGTGTTGCTCGTCAAATGAGACTCGTACCTAGCGAAGCTGTTTACCAAGTTTTACAAGGAGTCTTACGGGAACAAAAAAAGCAAGTTCTGGTTTGAAGACCCTTACTGGATGCGACAATTCACTCTCCCAGTTGTGATACAATCAAATGAGGATCTGCAATGGATGCTATTAGATGAACGCCACGACACTGGTCGAGGTAAGATTTGTTGCGAGGACAAGACACTCAAGAATTTGGCGCAGTTTTAGTGGTGGGCCCAAATGCAAACCAAAGTGGTAGCATTCTACAAATCATGTGACACCGACCAACAGTAAACATCTCATCACAGGAGGCCACAGAGACTATTCCAACCACTCCTTGTTCCAACGTAGCAATGGATCAACATCAGCATGGACTTCGTGGTAGGACTGTCAACAATTTCAGATGGATATGATGTTATCCTCATGACGGTGGACATGTTTTCCATTTTCCATTTTTGTATCCCGACAACGGCCACTGTCACCGCAGAAGGACCTAAATAACTGTTTCAAAATCAGATTGTACAGCTACACAGCCTGCCACATACCATGTTCAATGACAGAGACGGCTGCTTGACTAACCATTTTGGGCACCAAATCATAACAATTCATGACAACCGGATCCAGAAATCAGCTGCGTTCCATCCTCAAACCAACGGGCAAACCAAGCAGACCAATCAGACCCTCAAAAAACTACTCCCCACTTAATTTGAGCCCCGTGGCCTTCGTTGTGAAGCAAATTCACCGACCGCCAAACTTGCATACAACTCTACAACTTCCACTACAATAGGTAGAATTCCATGTGAAGTGGTTGTCAGTACTTTCGCCACACCGGAGGATTGGAAATCCAAATAATGTTCCCACAATTGACATCCACCAACAGGGCTTCTCCAACATCTGGGAGGAAACACGCCAGACCCTTGTAAATACACATAAATCCATGAAGCAAGCAACGGACCTATATTGCAGCGACGATATGTTCAGTGCTGGCGGTCGCATCTTACTCAGCTCGGCAAAAATCAAAATGGACAAGACTATATGAAGCTCAAACCCTGATGGTTGGGTTTTTTTAGATTGAACAAATGCAAACTTTGGTTGTCCCTTGAATTCCCATACTAGATAGCATGGTGATCCACCAAGTCTTTCACGTCATCAAGTTCAAGCACTAATGTGATCCCAAAAAGAAACTCCCCGACAAAGACATCGCTCCTCTTCCTCCGATACAAGTGGATAGGGGTACGGAGTACATGATTGAAGACATCCTCGGACACTGACGTAGTGGTGAAATGACTGAGTATTTGATCGATTGGCACGGCCACAATGTCGTGCACAATAGCTGGGAGCCCTACGGCAACCTCTGAGATATCAATGATCTGATCGAAGGCTATTTTAGGCAATGCGTATAACGCCACATTGTGAGAAGAAGCTTCAAGACAGTCCATTGAGAAATTGGGGGTTTTGCAGATAGAGGTACATCTTCAAAGAATTCTAGCATCATCAAGAAGTCGAGTGAACAGTATTGAAAGATCAATACAGTTTGGAATTGTTCTATCCAAAACTCTGGAAGTTTGTCAAACATGTTAGAACATCTTGAAACAGATTACCAGAGGTCAGGATAGCCAGCCAAAATCATTATGCCAAGAAAAGCGTAGATGGTTCACAAGTAGAAATTACAGATAACACGAAGATTCAGGGAATTAGGAGTATATGATCATTTGTACTTAGTAGGATGTGTAATTTGAGGACAAGGGCCAGAATTGTCAAGTACACCTACGTAGTAGCAGAAACAAGAACAATGCATACTTGTCATCGTGGATGCTTGAGTGAAAAAAAAAAAAAAAAAAAACACGTGGAACATTGCGTTGTTAGAGGTTTCTTTTTTAAACTCCATCAAGAAGCCAATGGGGATTTGAGATCATCAAGGCGCATCTTCATAACAGCCTATCACCATCAGAAAGTCAACAGAATACTATTGAAATATCGATAACTCCAACACTTATTAAAAGTTGTTGAACCTTTGAGAGCCTTCTCGAACTGGACATTCAAGGTTGAGCAATTGGCCATAAAATCCTCGACCAGACAACAGAAAAAATGGGAGGTCAACACACAGTGTACCATGTATGTAGGAACAGAAATGTCCACACTTGGTGTTCAGGGATTTGTGTACATCAGGAAAGTAACACTCCCGCGTCCATTTTAGCGGTGATGTCCAAGAATGTTACAAGAAGTACGTTGATACTGGCTAAAATAGCCGTTTGTTTGTTGATTGACGTCCTGTAAGCTGTCGTGGGGCTCCCAAGTGTTGTGCGATGCGTGATAGCCATGCCAATTGACGAGATACTTCATCAGTTTTCATCTTTGGTGGTGTCCCAAAACATCTTTTATCGTGTGCTCTGAGCCCTGATTTGCTTTGATAGGTGGAAGTGGAGGCACGCATCTTCTGGGAACTGCTTGCTAGGGTTCCCATAGATTTTTTTTCTGTTGATGTTGAACACAAGGTGGATAGCCATGCTTTCTGGTAGGTGAAACTTAGTCACAACCGGGGTCTTGAAAAAGGCAAATAGCCCCAACTACTTGGGTTTAATCTTTGTGCAGTAGTGTCCTTGCGGTTTGATGTTCACCAAGCTGAGTAGGACATAATCACCACATGGTACTCAGTTTATGTCCGATGCTTGTCAGTCACTTACTTCATCACTGCTTGAATATCAAGTGTCTTGCAAGTCTGCTCCCGGATGTTTTGGAAGTCTTGCTGTTAGATGTCAAATGCTGTTATGTTTCTTGAGATCTCCAAATCTGCTGGTGCTGCAGGTAGTTTGCCATGAACCAGTTCGAATAGAATTTCTCTTTCGCTATGGAGGTCACGAATTTGCATGCCAGCCCGACGGTCGGCAACTTCAACGCCCACTAAATGCCATATGGCCTGAGCATCATTCAAAGTAATTGTTGGTGCTTCTAATTCGTGCAATTGGTATAGCTGTCAGTTTGGGGGTGGAAGGTCATCGATAGTTGGATCCAACAGCCATAGCGAGTCATCAACTCCCGCCAAAATCTCCTATTGGACCTCCTATCTTTTTCACGTGTGATGGAGCAGGGGAAATGGTGTATTCAGAAAATGTTATTGAGGAACAGTTGTGTTGTTTCCTAAGAATTGATTCTTGTTGTTGTCGGGATGAAGTACAAAATTTTGAGAACCAGACGGCAACCACACGTATTGCATGGAAAAATCCGTCAAACATTCCATGGAGCTGTTTGGCCATGGTTCATAAGGTATAGGTAGCGATGGAAGTGATTCAATGCTTTGGTTTGTCTCAACTTATGGCTTTGACACACTTCGCGCGCCTTACATCAGTTTGTGTCGTTGTGTACATCTTCTCCCTCTAGACGTATTTTGTGAGTTCGTTTCAGCATCTTTTCCCTACCAATGTGTCCACCTCAATTTTTATGCTTGCATGCAAAGGAGTTTATCACAAGGCAGATCAATGCCCTGGAGAGTAGATTGATGCCTTCTGTATTGTTCATCAAACCAGCCTGTCATTCTGTCACACCCGTTGAATGAGTCATGTTCGATGAGTAGCATGATGACCTCAACCATAATCATTGGTTCATCCAAAAGAGCATCCCTCGGATCTGTTTCTCCAGGTTAGTTTTACTGGACATCCTGGTCAAATTTGGACTTTAGGAACTCTATCCATCGAGTGTCTCGAAGGCTCATATTTGTCTCAGTCTTGAGATATCTAAGAAGGTGATGGTTGGTGCTGATGATACATTTTCGGTATTCCACATAGCGCCGGCACACCTTGAACTTGTGTGGGACTGTTAGAAATCTTTCTTGTACACCTATAGTTGAGCTCTAGTCCGTGCAGCTTTCTCAATGTATACATGGCCAGTCTTTCTCCACCATCACTAGCTTGGAATAGAATAGCTCCAATTTATTCATCGGATGTGTTGGTGGCCATGATGTATACCAACATTGGATGTACAAAACGTGAGTTTGGCATTGAGGTCAAGGCCTTTCACAAATAGTTAAACACTTCTTGTTCGCTACCTCTACCCAATGGTTCTACTCAAAACATCAAAGACAGGCAATGACACTCTTGTGTATGAATCAAAATATCAAATCTTCAAATCCCAATATACTTGGGCGTCTTGAATGTTGGTGGGTGTCGACCAATCAAAGAATACGTCCACTTTCTTTGGGTCCATTGTGATCCGTCCTCCACCAATGATGTGGCCCAAAAACTCAATTGAATGGTGATCAAAGTCACAATTTAAGAGATGTTTTCATAGTTTCTCTTTGTGAAATTTCAACGTCATCCATGCTCCTCTGGTGTGTGGATTACATCATGATAGCATGGAGATCAACAATGACAAAGTTTTCAAGGAAAGGCATTAAGTTTTGCATGGCTGCCATGAATGTTTACATTGCATTACATTGCATTTGTAATTCCAAACGACAACATTGTGCACTCAAAGTGCGCATAGTGGTTACAAAAAGTCATCGTCTCAATGTCCTTATGTTTTTTAATCTTGATTACATAAACTTCGTTGGTCGATTGTCATGAAAACTCTTGCTCCTAGTTGTTAGTTGAAATTTTACTTGCTCACTAAAGGGTTTTGTGACATCACAAACCCCTTTAGTGAGCAAATAAACTTTCATTCCACATACATCTGAAAATTTCTGGGTTTTTTTGTGTGCAAAAAGCACCCATATGGCAGATAGTGATATGGATAGCCTGATTAACCCTTGACCAAGCATCTCGAGCACTTCATGATTGCTTGTCCGTCACATCCCATTGACCGTTTGCCTACTACCCGGCTTTGTGTCTATCTGAGTATTGACACTACGTTGCGGAGGTGATTTTGGGGAAGTTTTGTTGGGAAAAACTCCTTTAAATTCCTAGATTATGGGTCTAAACTCTTTTGGAATGGCTACAAACTTATCAAGTGTCATACCCAACAGCACTGCTTTTGTCGATACTGTTAAGGTAATCTTGCTCTAGTCCCCTGACTCCACAATGACGAAGCACGCTTGAGCTCCGGATCGCAGGTAGCGCTTGGCCATGATAATCAATATCAACTTCCTATGTTAAGTTATGACTGCTCTAACTTCCTTGATTCTTCCTCCTCTGTTACTTCCTGTAACCTTGGTTGCGTAGTGAGTAACTCAATCAGAGGTAAGTATCAATTCTTTTCCATTGGTGTTAACATCAACCGCATTGCTGGACTGATCAAGTTGTGGGTTGTGCTCGTAAACAAAATCTTGCATGATGATGATTTTGTGGGCAATTCCTCTGAACCGTTGTGTCCTACAACTCCCCGATTTGCATTTGGAAAAGTTCATGATGTCGATGGATTTTCAGTCTTCCACAAATGATTTTCCCTTAAAACACCCTTGTTTTGGTCTGTAAACTGTTTTCCAAACCATGTCGTTACTTGAAAAACAATGAGAAGCTCCTTTGACTTATAGAACTTGTACCTTTTGTGAATTATGTAACTTCTTGGTTGTACTCATAGAATTATCTCCAATTTGTTATCCTTGGATCCCTCGTCAATGTTTATAATCTCACGAGCCCTTGTCTGTGGTGTTGTGAGCTGTTCATATGGGCAATAGGTCGGTGCAAAATATTGCGACCGGAAAAAAGATTTGTCATCTACTCGTGCCAGTTGCCATTTCCCGACCCCTCATATCTTCTTCACAATTGTTGCTTCCAACAATGGCAAGAAGAATGATTGAGTTCCCAGCAAGTCCAGCACATCTTTTGCTCACGTTGATCGACGTCGTTTATCTCCATTGGAAAGAATGACTCTAGCAACTACAACTTTCTACCGGCACAATAGGAATTGTGGCTTTTTTGGCACAACCTTTGAACTGCTACGTTCAAGCGATGCGGTTGTCATTGTCCGTGCGATCAAGTGTTGCAATGATTTGCGGAAGGTCGTCTTGGATTCCAAATACTAGAATGAATCACCAAAATCTGTGTTTCATGTCGTTGTAGTAGAAAGAGAGCTCATTGGAGGAAACATTGAAAACTTTGTGTATGTTTTACCACACTATGTTTATGATGCAGGCATTTGATTCTGTACCATGCATCAGACTTGGAATCTCACGAAGCTTTGCATAGAGAAAAAGATATGTCTTGTGTGAGAAATATTCTAACCTTGCAGTTGAGTAAGAGGGTCTTCCTATGTCAGGTTGATCTACTCGAGAGGTAGAACACCTGTAATCAAAGGTGTGGGAGCGGTAACATGAGCCATTGATTGGGCTCCACCTGTCCCTTGATGCTATTGGATGTCCTTTACATCAGAAACCAACTCAATGCCTTTCCACAAAAAAGCAAGGCCACAAGGTGAGTTTCATTTTAATTCTTATTGAATCCAAAAGCTATTACATACACCTCCAAACTTTTTAGTCACATCCAAACAATTGATCCTTTTGAATCTATAGCATGGAACGACTGAAAGTTTGTGAACCGGATTTTGACTTCACTTCAGATATTGTTGTGACTCTAACTGATCACTACTTTCTACCTGTGCAGATTTTGTAGCCCCTCTATCTCCACACTGAATTGTTGGAGAAAGTGGTTTTTGAGGCTCTCATCTCTCAACAATTTCTAGTGCATGTGTTAGCCGGATTTGGGGTTCACTTTTCAATTGAATATTTTTCACGATAAGCATTACTTCCTCCGCGTGCACATTTAGCAGCTCATCCTGTTGAGGTACTCGTGTCCCTACAGCTTCTAGTCCATGTTGTCATCAATATGAGCCTTTCAACCGGTCACTCCTCTTATCACGCCAAGTTTCTTGCTAACAAGAAATGGCGGAGGTGAGGGCCTCACTGAGCCCAAGGAGTCTGTCACCGGATTGGCCTTCAGAGTCATTAGGGCTACACCAGTCACCACAAAGCCTGTCGCTGCTGTTTCCTGATTTTCCTGGACAGTGTCGTGCATTGCTTGCAATTAATCCTCCATCGGGAATTATTCATTGGTTCATCACTCCTCATCACCGGGCGTTCTTTCTCCTTTCACTATCATTTTTGGAAGGTCTATGAACTTCTGGGTGGCAAAGACGTGTCGAAGAATTTTGCGAGGTTGTTTCCTGGGAGGAAATTTGTCAGTTTCCTTTGTAGCACCAATGTGATCAGATACCAAGTTTTAAGCTGAGCTGAATGTAGGTGGTTCACAAACATAACTTTCTGAGCAAGAGACGATTCAAGGAATTGGGATACTCGTATAGTTTTTTTTTGGCAACGACTGTACTTTGATGAAGAGTGTCCAAGTTGTGAAGTGCATGCATACAATAATGGAAACAAGAATCAGGTCTTGGATGCTTGAGTCTAATGCCACGTCTTTAGAGGTTTTGAAAAACCTCCACCGAGAAGTTGGAGGATTTCAAGTATATTGTGGCGTGTCTTTCATCATTTGTCCTTCATTTCATTTCATTTATTTTCTTTTTTTAACCTTTTTCTTGCTCCAATGCCTCACATCATTGTGTTGTTTGCTCGTGGGCGTGGATTGTAGAGCAGGCTACAGGCGATTAAGGGCCAAATCCGCGATGTGTTCTGGTCGCCCTGTTCAGTGCGTAGTTTTTTTTCCGGCTGACTTCTGTGCAGTCACAGCTGGCTGGAGATCAGCTTGCTCTCGTTGGAGCTCTTTTTGCAGTGCGGCATACTGGTCGTCATCAACAGGCATGATGAGACCCCAACCATTTCTCGGCAGAGTTTCCCCTACCCCAGTGGGCATGGGAATGTAAGATGGGTATGTCCCGTCAGGTCACGGCTGCATGTTAAAGCTCGACGCACGCACACGGCCACAGAGGAGAGGACAAGAGAGAGAGAGAGAGAGAGAGAGAGAGAGAGAGAGAGAGAGAGAGAGAGAGAGAGAGAGAGAGAGAGAGAGAGAGAGAGAGAGAGAGAGAGAGAGAGAGAGAGAGAGAGAGAGAGAGAGAGAGAGAGAGAGAGAGAGAGAGAGAGCAAGAGGACCAAGAGGCAGGTAGACAAGAGCTCACTAGAGCTAACATCGCAGAGCAAATAGAGGTGGAAGTGCGGCTACAGCTGAAGAAACAATGGTTGCCACAGAGTAGAAGGTGGAGACGGTGAGGCAAGCGTCTCCAGCAAAGGCAGCCCCTGTGAGGATGAAGACGGCCGTTGCAGCTGTAAGAAGAATGTGAATCTGATGTTGTAGAGATGACAACTCAGCAACAGAGGATTCTTGAGTTGTGGACGTTTGGATGGAGACGACGGCACTAGAGCGAGCAGTGACAGCTGCTGCTGCTACAGAATCGGCAGCGGCATCAATCTGCCTGGCAATGTTGACTGTTGCAGCTATGTGTGGTCCTTGGCTCACGACGGCAGTGTAGGTTTCAACAGCCCTACCAGCAGTGGTGCTAACGGGTGCACGACCAGCACGTGCTGTGATAGCAAACGTGGAAGCAACAGCGGCACTGGAGACAAGGACTGCTTCCAAAACAGAAAAAATGTCAGAGGACCCAGAAGGTACAACGACTGCCTGGGAGGCAGCGGGGGATGAGACACAACGTCAGGCAGTGGGAGAGCTTACAGCCGATTGAGGACAACGTTGATCGCGTTGTGGATCTGTTGCTTGTGTGTTCTGCATGGTTGGGAAGTCGTCGGAGGCAGACTGACAATAGGCAGCGTACTCAGCAGCATCAGCGCAAGCCTCGTGGTCTGTTGGATCATAGTCCTCACCAGGGTGATACCCTGGACTGTCGCAACGGCGGCGTGACCACACCTCCAGCCCCGCCTGGTCCGCCAGCTCCTCGTGGCATGCAATGGCTTCGTCAATGCGTGCACGTTCACGCCACCCCCTCGACAATGTGGGGATGGGGTCAGTACTAGGCGGTGAAGCCAGGGTGCTAATTCAGGCCGCAGACGCAGCTGCTGCTGCTGCTGCTGCTGCGGTGAAAGGAGATGATGGACTCTGCCTCGATAGTGCGCAGGTCTGAGAAGTGCTGAAGTTGTGGAACAAAAGGTCCAGGCAGCAGTGCAGCCAAGAGATGCGTGGCAGCTAAGACAGTAGGGCTGCTACATAGCACACTGACGCACTGGGGGCAGCTTCAGTTGCAATGCTTCGTAGCGGAGAGAGAGTGGTACTGCCAAGGATGCCAAGCGATAAAGATTGCGGAGCAGCCAAGAGAGAGCGTTGCAGCCTGCTGCGAGCTCCGAGCTGAGTTCTGTGAGGTTGTGTGGCAGGAGAAGTGCCGAGCAGCTAGAAAGTGCAGAGAAACGTGCTGCATGCTGTGAGTGGCGGGAGAGGCGCCGGGCAGCCGAGAGAAGAGGGGCAGAGATTGTGGAGCAACCGAGAGCAAGTTGCCGAGTGCCACGAGCTGTGAGCTGCAGACTCAAAGGCTGCGTGACAGAAGAAGTGTCGGGCAGCCAAGTTGCGTAGAGCAGTTGAGACAGCGGGGCGGGAGAGTCGCCTGGCAGCCGAGAGGCGAGGAGAGCCGAAAGTGCGGAGCAGCAAGGAGTGAGCCGTAGACGTCTACGAGCTGTGAGCTGAACAAGAGAAGAGATCTAGGGCGGAAACAAGGTGCGGTGTGGCCGAACAACGAAGCAACGCTTCTAGTGGGTGAAGAGTGCTGTCTTGAGGATTCTTCCACATGAAATGGATCGACGGTGAGGAGGGGTGGTCCCTCCTTGTTCTACCCATAGGTAGTGACAGACAGTTGGGACAGGCACAAGAGTCGCTCACGGTGGAGCCATGGCGACGCGAGCGGCAAGAGATTAGAAGCAGCGCTTAGACCACAGCACAAAAAGAACTATGAGTGAGTAAGGAGCTAGCGAGGTGATTAATCATAGTTGACCAGGCCACCCACGTGAGGCTCTCGACGTGGGGCCCGGACGCCACCTAGGGATGGAACCTGACCCTAGAGCAAACGGGCTCGAGGCGGTTTCTCACACGCCGGTATAAACCGGACGTGTGGTCCCAAGGGATCAGCAACCTGGTTCACCAAGCTAAAAGCATGCAAAGAGCAAAACTCAATCAAATCGACCACGAGCATATGTGGTGCATGCACTCTCTAGTAATTCTCTCTTGTCAGAGCTCATCATCACACACTGAAAAGTACAAGCATGCTTGCAGATAAAACAGAGCACAACTGAACCCGCGCCACTCTTGCACCCGGCCGAAATGCCAACGAGGCGTGGCCCACAACGTATGTGCCTTGAGCTTCATGTCAGCTTAGTCACCTGCAGTGATGATGTGCGTGATTGGACAGAGTCAAGAGGTCACTTGCGTGTCTGACAGGTACAACCAACAGAACGGTCTTGTCTTTGTTCATGGCCTGTCATTAGTAATGGGAGCATTCGTTCTAAGCCTTGCGAGGGGTTGCCAATAACCATCATTTTCCACCTATCTATTGTGCTTTGTGCCGTTCCTGTACAGTTTACTGTGACCACTCGGCCGTGTCCATACTGGTCCAGATCCCTTAGGCAGGCGGCCCTGGTGACACCGGCGCGACGACAGGCGGCGGACTACCCGCCTGGAGCTGACCGACCACTGTTCCAGAGCCCCAGATGTCACCGGGACTCCTTGCTGTGCCTTCTATGTCTTGCAAGCGCCTTTCGGCGGACTGGGCATGAGGCCCATTTGCATGTTTTTGCATTGTATACTCGCTGTCAGTCGATGGATGCATGCATGTGACCAGTCGCTGCGTCCGTCTTTTGATTTTGCATGTCTAGGTTCAGACGGCGTAGGATTCTGACATGTGTGCGCAGACTTACGGTCAAAACAGTGGTTTTGGGCCGGTTTTAGGACAGCTCTTGGACTGCCGCGTGCGACACCCGCCGTGCGCCGCGGCAGGTATTTATGCCCTGGACCTATCAGTTGTCATTTCTCTCTGCATATGCTGTATTGAAACATTCTGACACTGTGCCTTGTGTCCCCTAACCAAACCCTTGCCGTTGAGTGTACGACCTGTGACTGTCGTCACCGTCTGACCAGGCACTGACGCCCGGTCAACGGCTGTGTTGCTAGGAAGCTTCTACGCACTTTCTCATGGTATCGGAGCAGTGAAACAGTTCTCACTGAGCTGCGCAGCAGAGACGCAGCAGAGCAGCAGCAGTGAGAGTCACCGCTGCAGCAGACCTTCTGGGACCTGTTGGAGACGGCCGGTCGCCGTCCACGTACTCCACCCACCACGTGAGATCGCAGCTGCTGAGGCAGCAGCAGCGGCGTGTACCTCCACGCAGAGCTGTGTGGCGGCTGCAGTGCGTGCAGCCGCCCCTCCTCCCACAGCCGCAGCAGCAGAGCAGCAGCA
>SZWC01000962.1:113402-141801 GCA_023375785.1 Penium margaritaceum
ACACACACACACACACACACACACACACACACACACACACACACACAAAATGATGCTCAACATTGATATGCTTAGTGCGAGTGTGGTGCATGCCATCGGGCTCAGGGATAGCCTTGGTGCTTCGATTGTCACAACGTAGCATGATACATCGAATCGAGACGCATAGTTGTTGCAACAGACGATACAACCAAATTCTCTCACACGTGCCGATGCCCAGTGCAACATGTTTAGCTTCGCTAGAGCTAAAGCAACACACCCCTGCTCACCACTCTTACATGACAGTGCAATTCCACCAACAAGAAAGATGTAACTAGTGTGCCTATGAGCATCAACGTCATGGGCCCAGTTGTTGTTTGTGTAGCCATTAACCAAGACTCATAGTTGTGCCCAACAGCAAAGACCAGTGCGAGTTGTGGATAGGGCATATCTGACTACACGCAATGTAGCCTCCAAGTGTCGTGCTCTCTGACACTATGAGAACCGTGCCAGAAATTTCAAGACGAATTCAATGTCCGCCCAGGTCGTTGTCTTCAGGTACACGAGAGAGCCAATCATGCAGAGGTAGTGTGTCACATCAATGGGCTCCCCTAGCTTTGACACATCCAATGTCTACAGCAGCCCTTGTCCAGCTGTGGTCATGGGTGTGGACGCCATGGGCACTGTCTCAAGGAGGGAGGCAAAGCGCTACCCCAGACTGCAAACGCAGGCATCTTGGTGAACATGGAGCACGTGACGAGAGTGGTCTCATTCTAGCTCCATGTCTAGGATGACACGAGCCGGTCTGAAGTCCTTCATCTTGTACATGATTTGTGGGAGTGACTTCACCGACGAAAGGGGGTGACGGAGGGGTGACAAAGAGAGAGGGATCCATCGCACTTTGTTGGTAGCCGTCCTTCTCAAATGTGGATGTGATATGTTGATTTAAGCACCAGAGAACTGCTTCAAGCAATAGCGGGCCTTCCAAGGTTGCCAGAATGTGTTGTGCCATTAAAAAACCGAGGGGGCTGAACCATGTAGATCTCCTCGTCTAGCTGCCCATGTAAGAAAGCGTTGTTGATTACCAATTTCTCTAGCTCCCAATGATGCTGAACGACAAGACTTACTAAGGCTCGATCTGTGGGGTAACAACCAGCCTGAGCAAATGTCTCATCAAATTCGACGCCTAGGACTTTGGATAATCCCTTCATTATGAGGTGAGCCTTGCACTTGTCAACTGTCACATCGGGCTTGTACTCGCGCCAAAAGACCTAACGCGTATCAATGGATTTGTGCCCTGGTGGCAAGTCAACCAGCTCGTACATAGCATGGTTGTCAAGGGCCTTGAGCTCGTTGCGTATTGCAGCTCTCCACTGTTGTGTATCCCGAGCTGCGCATGCCAATCGAGCCATGGTAGACTACAGGGAAAATGGTGCAGTAGCAGTGGCCGCTTGACATTCAGCAAAAGCGTAAATGGCTGTAGTAGCTATTGCATGCATGTGCTCGGAGATGAGAAACGCATAGCATAAGATACATCTAAGATGGAAAAAGACTAGTGGTTACCTAGCGCATTCTTGCCCATTGGTACAACGGGGGACTCAGCCGTTTGTGGCAAAGATGGATGGGCGAATGCAGCAAGGACACTAGAGGAGCTGTGAGGGAGCGCGTGAAGGCATTCACCACGAACAAAATGTGAGTTAGTTATAGGCCCAGTGGGCTTTGGTGACAGAGGTGGGTCTTTTCCTAGAGGGTTTGTTCACTCAGTAGGGACGGCAGGTCTGGATGACGGCGGGGTAGTAGGTAGTGATGTAGACGCACATGTAAGGACAGTCAAGGATATGACAAGGGAGGCCGGCATGCTCGACAAGCCGGACGACGAGGATGGAAGGGAAAATGAGGCAAGTGTATGCGTTGAGCCTCATAACGTAGGGAGTGTCGAGGATACACACTTAAAGATCCCGAAACGAACGAGGGACTATAGACGGAACATGACCGACTTCTTTCCCAGCCGAGAGAGCAAAACAAGGAAGGTTGCGGGCAAGAGATGGCCGCGGTCACAAAGGAAAACTGAATCAAGGAACAACAAATTACGAGACTAAAAGACCCGCTATCGCAAGGGGTCCTAAAAGTGCAAAGCTTTGAACAAAGAGGAGACACTGAAGAAAGGATACAGACGGCCCCAAGGACATAGTTTGCCATCTCACAGGTTATCATGCACCTAGATGAAGGCAACACTTCTCTAGATCCGAGCAAGATGAAGGTTAGAACGAGTGCTAGCCCAGCACTCAAAAGGGATGATGGAATGAGGGAGAGGCCCATGGCGGTCTCAATTTCAGACCCATGTCATGTAGCTCGTGGAATCAAAGGTAAAGAGTGTAGGAAGACAAGAGGATCCGGACACCGTCAGGGACAGTACAGTTTCAACAATCAGAGATCTCATTTTGATTGGGTGTGTAAGGAGCGGAGGTCTCCAGACACACCCCCTTCGATGCAAGAAAGCAGTTCGTGGGGCTAGGGAACACACCGCCACGCTCACTACAAAAGATACGCAATGAGTGTTGACAGGAACGCTTCGCCTGAGTAAACCACGTCTCAATAGTGGGACAAACATTGTTCTTGTGACAATGAGCAAAGACCCAGCGGAAATGAGAGAAATCATCAATGAGGCACAAGACATAACGACCGACATCACCAAGGAGGTCATGGAGGAGGGGTCCCAGGACATCAACATGCGCACGGTCAAGAGGGTGACTAGACTGAGATTTAGAGTGAGAGAAGGGAGAGTGATTCATCTTGCCTTGGGCACAGTCAAAGTAGTTAGTAGGAAAGGGAGCAAGGAAGGTAGAGGGTGACAATCCCATGGCGGGGTGAAGGCGGAGCATGCTAGAGATGGCATCAGTATGGACATGTGTGAGACGTTGATGCAACACATGGACAAGGTCAGGAGAAAGAGAGGACGCCACATGGATGAGAGTTGTACCGAAGGAGGTGACGGGAGCGGAGAATAGGGGCACACAATACAGTTTGGCATGCTTAACCCCGAGTAGGATGATGCAACCAAAGGGACACAGACGCAATGTGCCAACACCTCCACTAGCATGCAGGGAGTTGACAGTAGGTTGAGCTCCAAGGAAGGGACACATAGTACATCAAGGAAGTACAGAGCGCCACAGAGACCAAAAAAACAAACCACACCAATGCCCTAAATAGCGAGCAACTGACTTGACCCAACGAGCACAAAGCAAACAGCAAGAGCAGGGCCAAGGGATGCGAATGAGGAGCACACACATGTCATGTGGTGGGTGGCTCCTCGATCTAGGATCTAGAAGCCACGAGACGCACGCACGGGGGGAAGAACACCACGTGTTGCCAGAGTGCCAACAGGGAGTTCAGAGCGAGCGAACGGTGTACAAGCAACATGAGAGTGCGGAAGAATGATAGACTACCAAATTTCAATCCATGGAACTAGGAGAGAATGATTCAAGTACATGAATTGGAGAGTCACCATAAAGAACAGAGTCTATCCGACACATGGGAATTTCCCCAACCCGAGTCGAAGGAAGAAGTCACAGTAGAGAGCACAAGACCAGCCAGCAAGAAAGGACAACAAGTATGAGAGTGGACGTTAAGCAGCAGGTGAGCAAAGAAAGGCAAGGAGTGGTGGAATGGTACCAGTGGCAAAAGCCAAGAGATAAGACACAGTGGTGGTAGCTGGAACGATTAAACCAAGAGCACCAGCACACTAAGAGTGGTGCTAGCAGCAATAGAGATGGTTTTCATGACTAGACTGATGATAGCCGATGATGTAGACATCGCTAATGCAGTCACTAAGGTTGTATAGGTGTAAATGGATGCTGCGGTACGGCTGGGGCTGATGTTGCAACTACTACACTGGAGGCGATCGCGACTGTGGCTTGTGTGCCAATATCAATGGCTTCTACTGTAATGGGCCAGGCAACAACAACGGCCTTGGTGTAGACTTTGGTTGCACGACCCGCCAAGGTGGATGTAGGGACACGTACCGCTCTGGCCGCATGTGCAAATGTGGCTGTTGATGCTACAACAAAGTCAATGATGGTAGTGGTCAACCGTGTTACAAAGATGATAGTAAGACAGCGTCTCTCAGGAGACAAGCCAAAAGGTCGACAGTAGCACTCTCAATCATAGTAGAGTTATCCCTCTCATTCCTGAGGGGAATGAGAGGGATTCCTTACCGAACACATCGCAATGGAGAGGAGCGAAAAGACAGAGATGACTCCCGATCGGCTTCGGGACGATGTCGTCCCCGGCAAGCTGCGCTGCACTCCTTATGGCAGGATTGTATGTGAGCCGCACCCGGGATCTCGTTATGTGCTAGTGTGCTGCTGTCCACCACCTAAGTGACCAGGACAAGATGGAGATAACAACCGCCCATCAGCCTCAGATGTCAAGGTTATTACTGTTGCAGTAGTAACTGCAAGATTTGGTGATGCAAGTATGGTCGGTACTGCTCTTGTTGATGTTCATGTTGTAGTGGTTGCTGTAGTTGTCGCAACTACTGTGGCGGGCAATGATATTTTTGCTACAGCTGAAAAGTCTATAGCTACTACAATTGTTCCTCCTGTGGCGAATGCCGTAGCTACAGCTCCTACTACTTTTGTTTAAAGCCTATCACAGCACCAGTTGCTGCGGCTGAGGATGTATTGACACGTAATGTAGCTACTGTTGTGGTCATTGGTGGTGCAGTTGCGGCTGCCTAAAGTGTGGCTATGCAGTTGCTGCCACAGTTATCAAAGCTACAACAATAGTGGTTGTTGTTTCGAGTCTACCACAGCAGCGAATACTGTAGCTGTTAGTGTTGTGGATGTAGCTGCTGAAGGTGTGGTTGTGCAACTGATGCAAAAGTCACCAAAGCTACGGTTGTTGTAGTCACTGCTGTGCTTCAGAGGGACAGCAGTGGCGGCCGAAGATAGCGGCTGGGACAGTTTGCAGGTGCAAGTGTGGCGTGAGTCAAACGGTACGCCGAAACCCACTGGCAAGACAACCCCTGCGGGTGCAACACCGCAGCCACTCGTGGAGCCTTAGACATGAACTAGACTGTCGGATGTAGTGGCTAGGCTGGCTGCAGTGAAAAGAGCAGCAACGACATCAGTAGTGATGGTAGCCTATCTCACGGCCAGGGCCTTGCATTTTGAGGATAAGTGCAAAGCACTCCCTCACTATGGCTCTGAGACCAGTAGGCAATGGGGTGTAGTGGGAGGAGCAATGAGACAGGAGAGGGAGGAAAAGCAACTATTTGGGCAAGGTATAAAGGCATGGAGATCGCATGCAAACCAAGTCTCGGCCAAGAAAGTTAAGTCAGAACAAGTGTAAGGCTCTTTGTTGGAGTGAAGGCCAAGAGGGAGCGGGCAGCGGGCTCGCTCTTGCTCGAGGCTCCGTCTCCACCAAGCGGCATTTTGGTGATCAAACCTGTTCCCCCTCTTATTGTTTTCATCACTCACACAGCAGTGTACCAACTACGGGTGTACACTCGGGTGTGCCTAACTCTGGCACCAAGTCAGCAAGAGTCAATGCAGATAGTCAAAAAGAGCACGAGTGATATGGATGTACACATTGCCCACAACCACGTCCCGGCGACATCAGACGGGCAGACACTAGAATCTCTTCTCTCAGCCTCCTGCATCAGGCATGTGTGGGATGTACAATGAGACCAGATGTCACTACGTGTCTGTGACACAGAGACAAAGAAGGAGTTGCAAGGCTGGAGGCTATGTTTTGTGGCGGCGTAATCCAGAGACTTAACAAAGCAAAAAATGGAAGCCAGACATTGATTCTCACACAATATGCATCAACTACCATCACACACTAAAGGAACGCTTGAGCTCAGGGATCAAACTCACCACTCGGCGCCAAAAAGGAACGGGAGGGGTCAGCCACACAACCAATCAACTAAAAAAATTACCAAAGAATGACAAGTCCGTCGATCAATACATAAACATGCTCAATGACCACAAAGTGGTTACATGCTACTAAGACTCAAGTGAGCACTGCAATAAGATACTTTACTACTATATCATTTACACAGAAACCTCTAGGTGGAAAGCAAAGAGAAGGCGTTTGAAGGAGATTAGCATTGTTCGTGTACATAAACTCTGGAAATTCATTTAGGGGCATACCATTGGTTCATTCTCTTTGCCCTCTATTCTGATTATTGCAACCAGCATTACTGGATTGGGCCATTGATTCATGCTACCAATGGTTTGCCAATGCAGAATCATAATGGTGTGAGTCAATCAGTGTTGCCACCAAGACCCGGAATATCGGTACATCGATGTTTGCATCGATGCATGGATGTATCATGCCTTTCTTACATCAATGTACACTGCCTATGAAGAGGCAAAATTGCAACATCTGCTTGGCCAATTTGCAGCTAAACTTCTGCTGATCACTTTGAACAGTTTTCTAACTGCCATTTTCCCCCTTAATCATGGAAGAACTTTCATCTCATCTGGTGACATAGTGGAAAATTGGCCATAAGTACATCTACTTGGGCGTAGCTATATCCAATTGCACCAAATCTACATTTGAACAGAGCACCACATTCCCGGTCCATGATTGAGCTTGTCATGTTTCTAGTGCCAATTGGAGAAAACTTATGTCAGCATGGCAATGAAGCCAATGCAACGATACAATTGTCGATTGCAGCATGGAAGATGTCATCATGCAATTCTCACGTGCAAGTTTGAGCAGGTTCCCAAACAGCCCAGCCATTGGACAGCACATCATGCCATGCCTACCCATCGTCACCATTTGCAACCAGCAAAGAAGGCACATTACATCCCATGATAAGTGGGATGCTCGACCTGTAAAACACAACATGAAAGTCACGCCGTTCCCTTGTGCTTCCTCTGCTTGCCCCCGCTTGCGCCAGCACCACTTGCACCGCGAGCACCGCCAGCACCACCTGCACCGCCACCAACTCCAGCACCACCAACACCATCAGCAGCGCCAGCACCGCCAGTCATTACCTTCTGAGCCTCGTGTTGCTAGCCGCAGTTCCAGTAGCAGTCCCAGACCCCTGGGCTGCTGTCACAGATGATCCTCCTCCTGCATTTGCATCCACAGCACCATCTGCTCGCTCAGCAGCTGCTGCACGAGCACGGGCTGCAGACTGAGCAGTGCCGGTTACTGCTGTAGCAGCAGCCTGACCTGCTGCAGCCTGCACAAGTAGAGCCTCCACTGCTTTGCGGCTACAGATTGGGCGTGCGTAGCTTGGGCTGTCTTCTGCTGCTGTTCCTGGAGCTGAATCCTGGCTGCCAGCTACCTCCTCGTTCCCATTGCCCTCTTCTTCCTCCTCATCCTCCTCCCCCTCCTCCTCGTCTTCCTCCACTTCCATCCCTTCCTCACCCTCCTCCTCCTCTGGAATGCTGGTAAGCTCAGTTAGCTTGCCATCATCTTCACTGTCCGAGTCGTCCTTGTCCTGCAGCCAGTTAAAGTCTGCCATCCTGCGCTTGCTGCGGCACTTGGAATGCTTGCGCAGGCGTACATTGCAGCACACCATCAGTTCAAGCGTGCTCAGACTCAGCTGGTTGTGGCGTGCCGTATGGATAAGCTCGTGCGCACTGAAATCACGCTCACACTCGGACGAAGAGCATGCCTGAGTCAACAGCCGCATGGCCAGCTTGCGCAACTCAGGCATGTCACCGAGGTACAACTTGTGCCACTCGTGAGCAGTAGCAAACCAGTGCTCACCTTCAACACTGCTGTTTTGGCATGAGTGTTTGCCTTGGGAGTCTTCAATGGATCCATCTGGCTTTGGATGGCGTCATGGTCGGCCTCCGGGACAAGTGCAACCACAACGACCGACCAAGCAGTCACGGTTTCAGCATCCCCACTGAGATTGTTCCCGAAGTGCGAGGGGTGCAAACGACGGGCCGCGGCATAAAGAGGGCATGCCATGTCAGACTTCCACCTAGCAGAGAGGCGGCCCATGGAAAACTGCAGATGGGCGTGGCCGACACGTGCAGGCTTGTTGTTGCATCTTGGCTCTGCGAGACCGCGTAGGTTCTCCATGCAATCAAGCAGTCCCTCATAGATGTCAGGAACACCCTTCCCCGGGTGGTCTGCAATGTGGAGAACATGAACAAGAGGAGCAAGCAGGTCACGCATTTCCCTCAGCTGCACCCAATATACCCGCCTGCGTACCAAGGACCGCACCACCTTCTTGCGGGCCTGGAACCCTGCCTCACGATGCTCACCCATGCTCTTCCATTCACTGATGTTCACCATCTTCAGCAGGATTGGGCGCATGTCCAGCAAGCGCTGAACGACGGTGTGCCCCGTTGCAAACCGTGTGTCACACTTGGGCAGCAGCACCCGTCCGCCACTCTCCTGCGTCAGCCATGTCCGCGGCATGTCATTATTGCGGAAGAAGGTCACCAGCTTCTCGGTCCTTGACAGAACTGTTGCACCCCAATCCGTCTTGCCGATGTCCTTCATAACAAGGCCGATGTTGTGGGCGCAGTAGCCCTGGAAGAAGAGGCGGGGGTACTTCTCCTTGAGGTCCTCAAAGGCCCTCTTGTTCACGTTCGTGTTGTCGTAGATAACCCCAACGATGTTGCCCTCTCCCACCTCCACAATTGCGGCTTCAATCATCACTGCCATGTGGTTTGCATTCCGCACAACGCCACTAGCGTCACGTGAGAACACGTGGTATGAACCCTGAATTTTCACCGTCATGGCATTATAGATTGGCCGCGACTGCTCGTCGGCCTACTCATCCACTGCCACAGAACACCCATAAATCTGCCACTGCTACTTCAGTGGCTCGTCCAGAGCCTCCAATTCCTTGTCCAACCATGGAAGCAGGCACTTATGCGTGCAAACGCCATGAACTGAGGTGGCAAAAGACATTTTCCTAGACCAGGAAGGCCTGCTCGGCTCTATAGTGTAGGGACACTTGAAGTAGCTTGTTTGGGAGTCACCACCTGGGTGGTGACTGCCAAATGAGCTGTTATTTGTACAGGGTTATCACTCTTCAGAGTGCCAATGTGGACAAGAAACCCACAGCTGCAATTGAGACAATACTACCAACTCTGGTGTCAGTTGCAAATAAGCAGCTTGTGTCAAAAGAGGTGAGGGGGAGGTGGAATCAGATTTGATAAGATGTCGACTACCAAAGCTTTGGGGAATATCGGTGCGGCCAAGACACCTATAGTTCCAGCCAAGGCAAAGCTGTAACCCATGTGAATGAGAAGCTATTGACGACAGCTGGAATGACAGGTGGTCCGTGGAATAAATGTTGTTGTTTCTAAGAGAGTCATGAGCACGGACATTGTGCCATGGACAACTACGTCGTCAACCTAGAAGACAAGAGGGTCCATGAAGGGCCCACGGATCATGTACGGCAAGGAATTTCCCCTTGCTGCTCTGATACCAGTCAATACTCTTATGTGTGCTAGTTTTGTGTGTAAAGAACACAAGAGAGAGTGGAGAGACCTCCACAAGACACACACATAATGGATGTGAAGTTTGCACTTAGGAAAAAAACCAAGACTTGTTGGAAGGGGAGAGCGAGTGCCTAGAGACCCGTAGTTGTGCACCTCGCTCGCGCATCACTCAGTGAGGCCACACCACCACCCAAAGGTCGAGCCCAACTTCTCGATGTTAAGCCAACTGGCTTTTCATAAGTGCACACCCAACGGCCAACACGGTGCCTCCTAATGACCAGCACACGGGAAAATGTATCAGCTGTCTAAAACCCACATGCAAGTATGGAGGCAAACAAGGGCATCCTATAGTGTCCAAGGTCATGCCTCCTTCACATCAAGAAACAACAGTTTAGAGAGAGGAAAAGATGTCAACAGGTTGTCCCTGGTATACTCTTAGGAACGCTCAGTGCTTGCCTAGAGAGATTAGACCCACCACTAGGCCTGAATGTTGCCTTGAATGTGAGATATCAAGGTGAAGCCATTGTCACTTTGTCCCCTGTACATGTGTGCGAGTGCATGTGGTGTAAGACAAGAGTGCATTCGAGATGTGTGAGAAATTGCTAGGAAGCTTCCTAACCTTGCTGCTGCTGATGTGGCGACACTGTCCAGTCAGCTGACGCACTAACAAGCAAGCGGGTGCAAGAAACAGCAAGGATCAGGCTAGGGAGACGCGCAAAGTCTCATAAGCTCCAATAGCTTAGTAACGCAGAGAGGAATGACAACTGACAAGCACACAGCATAAACACCTGCCGCGGCACACGGCGGGTGACGCACGCGGCAGTGTCAGTTTGTCCTAAAACCGGCTCAAAAACGATTGTTTTGGCCGTAACTCTGCGCACAGGCATCCAAACGCAACACCGTCTGAACCTAGAGATGCAAAATCTTGAGCCGGACGCTACGACTGGTCTCACGCACAAGTCCTGCATCGATCGGTGGATGGACAGTACAAAACATGCAAATCGGGCTCGAGAGTTAGTCCACCGAGAAAACTCTAGCACCTACAGAAAAACTGTAGAGCACCCCAGCAAGCACCCGGAGCGTCGTGGCAATCGTCCAGCAGCTTCTGGTGGCTGGATCCACCAACCGGCAGTGCTCCGGCGCCAGCTGGGCTCGTATCACGGATCTGCACGAGCATGGACACGGCCGAGTGGTCACAGTCAGCTGTACAAATGGACGGAAACAACTCACACCACAACACTCTGCCATGACCCGATGGTATGCATATCCATACACGTGCATAACTGACACAGGTGCACAACAAGATGCTCAACAATCCATGCTCACACACCCCACTCTCAGCCACTCTCAGGCAAGGGGCGTAGCCCGACAGAACGAATGGCCACCATGAACTTTCCACGCGCAAGTGCCTTGGTCAAGAAGTCAGCCCGCCGCATGTCCGTGCCGACCCAGATGATGGAGATCTCCTGTCGTACCACAAGATCGCGCACAAAGTGATGCTCAACAGCAATGTGCTTCGTGCGTGCATGAAACACACCAGAGTTCTCTGCAATGGCAAGAGCACTCTGGTTGTCACAGCGGAGGACAATGCAAGGCATAGACTGACGCAACTCACGAAGTAGACGCTGCAGCCACACCGCCTCAGCAGCCCCAGCCCCTAGAGCAACATACTCAGCCTCTGATGAGCTACGTGCCATACAACCTTGCTTGCCACTACGCCACGACACAGCGGTGCCACCAAGCAGGAACACGTAGCATGTCCGACAGTGCCCATCAGGACTCCACGCCCAATCATTGTCTGTGTAGCCGTCAACAACCACCGAACACTACCGTCGAAAGCAGAGTCCGAGGTACGGTGTGGACACCACGTACCGCACCACTCGCACAGCCGCATGAATGGCTCTCGCCCGAGGAGACTATGAGAACTGTGTAAGGAGGTTGACGGCAAAGGCAATGTCGGGTCGTGTGGAAGTGGCCAAATACATCAAGGAGCCAATCAGGCGCAAGTACAGGGTCACGTCCACTGTCTCCCCTAGGTCTGCGGGGTCATTCACCTTCAGGGCATCCTGCCCGTCAGGTGTGATGGGGGTGGAGGCTGCAGGAACTGCACCTAGAAGGTCAGCAAACCGCTCCCCCAGAACGTGGGCGTAACGTGCCTGATGCAACAAGAGTGTCCGTCGCTGACGATCACGCACGATCTCCATCCCGAGAAACACAGCTGCAGGACCAAGGTCCTTCATCCTGTAGGCAGCTTGGAGAACTGCCTTGGCCTCCTTCACGGCCTCCATAGAAGGAGACGCAATCAGGAGGTCGTCCACGTAGACCAGGATGGCGGTGAAACTCTCAGCTGTCCGTCTGAGAAAGAGGGACGGGTCAGCNATGGGGGTGGAGGCTGTAGGAACTGCACCCAGGAGGTCAGCAAACCGCTCCCCCACAACGTGGGCGTAACGTGCCTGATGCAACAAGAGTGTCCGTCGCTGACGATCACGCACGATCTCCATCCCGAGAAACACAGCTGCAGGACCAAGGTCCTTCATCCTGTAGGCAGCTTGGAGAACTGCCTTGGCCTCCTTCACGGCCTCCATAGAAGGAGACGCAATCAGGAGGTCGTCCACGTAGACCAGGATGGCGGTGAAACTCTCAGTTGTCCGTCTGAGAAAGAGGGACGGGTCAGCGTCACTCTGTACGTAACCAGCACGTGTCAATGTACCAGTGATCTCCAAGTTCCAGCACCTCGGTGACTGTTTCAGGCCGTACAAGGCCTTGCGCAAGCGCCAGACCTTGTCACCGACCTCGCATCTAGGTGGCTGGACAATGTAGATCTCCTCCTCTAAGGTGCCATGGACGAACGCGTTGTTCACATCCATCTGGTGCAGCTCCCAGTGGTGGTGAGCAACAACCCCGAACAGAGCGCGAGCGGTGGTCATGCGGCCAACGGGTGCAAAGGTGTCAGTGAAATCTACTCCCTCAACCTGCGAGAATCCCTTGGCCGTCAAGCGAGCCTTGTAGCGATCCAGTGTGCCATATGGCTTCACCTTCTTGCGAAAGACCCACTTGGCCTGTATAGCCTTCCGCCCAGGCGGGAGGTCGACAAGCTCATAGACACCGTGCTCACGGATAGCTCTCAGCTCATCCTCACAAGTAGCACGCCACAGGTCTGCATCGTGAGCTGAGAGTGCCTCCTTCAACGTGCCTGGATCAGGCATCGTCGAGGGAGTACTTTGGGTGGCTAAGACACACGCCTCTGGACTCGGTCTGACCAGGACAAGGTCAGCTGCGGCATCGCAAGCGACCAAGAACTCTCGAGAGACCAACTCGTGGCCGATAGGACATGCTGGGTGCACCTCAGTGTAGTCTGCCTGGACACTCAGGCCAAGGGCCATCGTGCCAGGCTCGCCACTCTAAACACTACGAGTCGGGCGTCTGGACGCAAAGTCAGCAGTCCGCTGAGTCCTAAAGGCCAATGGTCGAAGGCGACCGCCGGGCTCGCGGGAGTAGCCCGATGCAGCGCTCACCTCAGGCTGTGGGGAAGGCTGCTGAGCCAGAGCCGTAGGGGATATGGGTGCATGCACGGGAGTGGGTGTGACGGAGGGGATTGACACTGGTACGGGATCAGGTGTGCCAGGAGGGACCAACACTGGTACGAGATCGGGTGTGCTTGATGGGACCGACACTAGTACGAGATCAGGTGTGCCAGAGGGATCTGACACTGGCACGGGATCAGGTTTGCCAGAGGGGACTGACGGTCGTACGGGATCAGGTGTGGTACATGGGACCGTTACAGGCGTGAGATCATATGCACCAGAGGGGTCTGACACCGGCACGGGATCAGGTGTGCCAGAGGGTACTGATGAGGCGACTGGACCCATAGCCACGATGGCCGGATCGTCAGCAGCCGGAGACCGGACCACAGGTGAGGAGGCCCGGCCGGATCCATCAGCAGGAGTAGACTCCCCAATCCACCGGGAGGCCACACAAGTAGGAACGTGGTCGGCGACCAGCGACAGAATGCTGGACAAGTTGCGATAGGTGAGACCCTCAAAGAAGAGAGCATCTCGAGACTCGACAATGCGATGGCGAGCAGGGTCCCAAAAACGCCAGGTCTTTGACCGCGGGTAGATGCCGAGGAAGGTACACATGCGTCCCCGAGGTGAGACCTTAGACCCATGCTGATCCTCGATGTACCAGACACAGGCGAGGGACCCCCAAACGCGAGCAAGACGGAGATCAGCACGATGGCCGAACCACAACTCGTACGATGTGACATGGTCTGGGAGTGGACCATGCGGCAAGCGGTTCCAGACCCATGTCATGTAGGAGAAGCCCTCAAAGGCAAAGGACTCCGGTAGACCGCACTTAGACCGCATAGTGCGAACCGCATCCTCCATGGTGCGGTTCCAACGCTCAGATACACCGTTCTGCTGTGGTGTAGCAGGGGCGGAAAGTTGGTGAAAGATACCGTGCTCGGCAAAGTAGGCATCCATCTCGCCTAAGAACTCACCACCACAATCTGAGCGGAATGTGTGCAGGGTGTGACGAGACTGACGTTGAGCCATCACAAGCGACAGGCGGACCGCCAATGCGGCATCGCTCTTGTGGCAGAGGTTGTAGACCCACCGCATCCGGGTGAAGTCATCAGTCAGGGTGAGAACATATCGACCCCGATTAGAGAGGGACTCAACTGGAAGAGGACCGAGAAGGTCCGAGTGGACCAACTCTAGTGGGCGCAGTGCCCGGGAGGAGGAGTCAGGGTAAGAGCAGCGATGCATCTTACCCTGGGCGCAAAAAAGACAGTTGGTCTTGGGCGGCTTCTCAAAGGAAGCTGCGTCAAGACCGAGGGCTGGCTGAGTGCGAATGAGCTTGGACACAGTGTCGGAGCTCACATGGCAGAGGCGACGATGTAACAAGCGCTGGTGCTCAGGGAAGAGAACACAAGTGACAAACACTCGCGCACAGGAGAGAGGTGGAGAAGAGACAGAGGGAGTGCAACGAGACACACGATACAGGTCATCAACGACAGAGGCACGAAGCACGATGGCGCGTGTGTCAAGAGCAGTCACTATGGCAGAGTCAACAGAGTGCTCAACAGTGAGACCCATCCTGGTGCATGCACGAACGGGGAGCAGGCTGAGCTCAAGAGCAGGGACAAAGAGCATGTCAGAAATGTACAAGGGGCCAGACGGACCATCAAACCGCACAACTCCAACTCCCTGCAAAGGCAACGACTGACCAGACCCTGTGCAAACAGACCGAACGGAAGCAACAGGACCGAGCACAACAAAGTCACTACGACGACAGGTCATGTGATGGGTGGCCCCTGAGTCAATAATCCAGGTGCCACCCGGCTCACGACCAGTCGTCGACACTAAGCAACGGGCCACAGAACACTCTGCCTCTGCTGGACGCTCAGCAGAGGACCCAGGACAACAACGAACAACACGGATATGTGACTCGTCAAGCCAGTCGGTACTGTGAGGTCCATCCTCATCGCAAGCCATCATAGCTCCACCACAAGCATTATCACGAGCAACAGACATAGTAAGACAAGCTGTATCGGGACCACTCGGCTGTGATAACATACTCGCACCTCCCTGAGTACGAAGCGCCAGTAGCTGACGAAGCTCCGCGATCGTGCGATCCCAAGGGTCCACATCATCGCTGCCGCCTGATGAAACAGATGCGTCTGCTGCACTCGTGGTCACGGCACGCCTAGTCCGTGTATCACGCAAGGAAATCCGCTGCGTGTGCGCCGCCTGAAGGCCGCGCATGATCCGAGTCCAGTCAAGGGGCTGCTCACACTCCGTATAGCGGTGAGCGCCTCAACAGTTGTAGCAATGGACAGAACGTCCACTGCCACTACTCGCCGGCTGCTGCTGCTGCTGTCCCTTCCCACGTTGCTTCTTCCCCTTCTTCCCCTGTGCGGCCGCTGCAACGCCCAGAGTGTAGTCGCTCGGTGTAGAGGAGGAGGAGGAGGAAGCGGTGGAGGTGGGACTAGTGAGTAGGGACCGAGGTGTAGGAGGCGTCGCAGTCACTGCTATAACAAGTGGAATCTGCTGATGGGCGATGGCAGCCTCATGAGCCGATGAGGCCTGGATGAAGTAGCGATGGGCCCAAGGAAGGAGCTGTAGTGACTCTGACAACTCAGAGAGAGCCACACGATCGAAGCCCGTAAAGAGCTTCACGTGGTCCAAATGCGCCCCCATCATGATGGTGTCGAGTGCCCACAGCTGCGTCCCGCCACCGGTCCCAAGGCGTGTGTAAAGGCGCATCGCGCGCCTCCAGTAGTCAGTTGCAAGCTCCGTGGGACCCTGACGGAGGGAGTGAAACTCACGTAGTCGGGCCGCCCTCGTGGCATGGGTCTCCGCAGCGAGAAGTGTCAGGGCTAGCTCCCACCCCTGACGTGGATCTGCTCCAGTCCCGGTCCCGGCCTCACCAAGAAAGGGTCGGAAGTCGACCACAGTCTCCCGCGGCATGGCGTAGAGTAGACCCCGCATCGCTCTCGCTGCTGTCAGGACCTGGTGAGCATCGCGGGTCTGGTACTGGCTGTGGTAGTAGGGCCAGACACCCTCAGAATCGGCCCACACCTGAAACAAGGTCTCCCAGCAATCAAAGCCCTCCTCACTATCGTAACGGGGTGGAGGTGTCTCAAAGTCCTTCGGTCGCCGCTCCGTGGGGAGGGCGATCTCAGGCTCGGGAGACGGTGGACAAGGTATGGGGAGCCCACCAGTGAGAGAAACACCAGCAAAGGTGGACGCTGCTGAACAACGCGGCTGATCCTGACGGCGGGAAGGTGGCGGAGTGGGAGGCTGTGATCCCAAACGTAACTCACGGATGCGCTCCTCAAGCACACGAATCTCGTGCTCGCTTGAGTCATCCTCAATCTCCTCCTCATCCGAGGAGTCCACCTGTGATGAGTGATGCTAAGGCCGCGGCGCTGTGTAGGGCGTAGACTGCTGAGAAGATGGTGCAGCTCCAGTAGATCCTCCAGGTGGCTACTGTGAAGCCATCGAACGACCCCGTAGTAACTCTGTGATCTCCTGCAATGCGTCGGACTGCCTCTGCTGCTGCCGGCGCATCTCGTCCTGTGACCGACGAAGCTCGTCGATCATGCGTGACTGCGATCACGGACTCATAACGCCCAAAGAGGAGGAAGAGGGGTCAACGAGTCCTTTGTCCTTGTCATGGACCGGCGCCATCGCAATGCTTAGTATGGGGCCGAACGTCAAAAATACTCCAAACAAGAAACTGACAGCATTTCTCGAGGATTTGAAATGTCTAGAAAACTTGACGTTTTGACCCCAAACTGCTGACATCAGCAGAGTCGGTGATGACGTCAGCATTTTTTACGCTAGCGAAAAAGCGCTAGTATTTTTTTTGATAGCGTTTTCTACGCCAGCGGTTTTTTCTTTTTCTTTTGGGGCGATCACGCGAACCCCGCGTGACCGGTGGGGGTGACCTCGTCACCCCCTGCTCGCGGCTGCGTAGGGGCTGCGTAGGCCTGCGCAGTGCCACGCAAGCCTGCGCAGTGCTACGCAGTTTCTGCACAGCTACGCAACACTACTGTGCAGCAGTAGTGCTGCGCAAGCTCGCAGCTGCGCGGATGTGCTGTTGCTGCACTGCTGTAGCCGCTGCCGCTACTGCAATACTACTTTGCTGCTGCTGCTGCGCTGCTGGTGCTGCTCGCGGCTGCTGGTGCCGGCGCAGCTGCAAGCTGGTGCTGCTGCTACTCCTTTCTTTTTTTTTTTGCGCTGCCACTGCTCGCAGCCGCCGCCGCAAGCTGCAGCTGCGAGCTGCTACTCCTATTTTTTTGTGTGTACAGGCTGGCAGCCAGACACGGCTGCTGCTGCCACCCGGTGCTGCTACTGCTGGCCGGCGTGGCTGCTGGATCTTGTCACTGTCGCAGCTCCACTTGCTACGGTGGTGGCGATTGCGTGGTGACGTCGCTGTTGCCAACGTCGGCTGCGACGGGTCCCAGGATGTGGCGGCGACGGTGACTCTCACTGCTACTGCCTGTGCTGCGTCTCTACGGCGCAACTCAGTGAGAGGGGTCTCACTGCTCTGATACCATGAGAAATTGCTAGGAAGCTTCCTAACCTTGCTGCTGCTGATGTGGCGACACTGTCCAGTCAGCTGACGCACTAGCAAGCAAGCAGGTGCAAGAAACAGCAAGGATCAGGCTAGGGAGACGCACAAAGTCTCATAAGCTCCAATAGCTTAGTAACGCAGAGAGGAATGACAACTGACAAGCACACAGCATAAACACCTGCCGCGGCACACGGCGGGTGACGCACGCGGCAGTGTCAGTTTGTCCTAAAACCGGCTCAAAAACGATTGTTTTGGCCGTAACTCTGCGCACAGGCATCCAAACGCAACACCGTCTGAACCTAGAGATGCAGAATCTTGAGCCGAACGCTACGACTGGTCACACACACAAGTCCGGCATTGATTGGTGGACGGACAGTACAAAACATGCAAATCGGGCTCCAGAGCCAGTCGACCGAGAAAACTCTAGCACCTGCAGAAAAGCTGCAGAGCACCCCAGCAAGCACCCGGAGCGTCGTGGTAATCGTCCGGCAGCTGCTGGTGGCTGGATCCACCAACCATCAGTGCTCTGGCGCCAGCTAGGCCCGCATCAGGGATCTGCACGAGCATGGACACGGCCGAGTGGTCACAGTAAGCTATACAAATGGACGGAAACAACTCACACCACAACAATGTGAGGGGCCATGAGCTCGATAAAGCATTAACACGGTCTCCACACATACACATCTATGCAGGAGAGTGAATCAACACGGCTGTCGTGCAAACCAAGTGGCATTCGGAAGCAATGGCGCACACTGCGACTTAGATAGCATAGGGCTTGTGTCAATGGGCCACCCACCAGCTCTTTGAAGAATCCCTCTCATGGAATACAGTTGCAAAAGCTGACTTTGGTGGCATGTCCACATACACTTTATGATGATGTAGATTCTGCATGCTTGTTGGTTGTTGGTTCTTTTGGTTAGTTGCCAGTTACTGACCCTGCAGGGGTCATGCTAACAATTTCTTCAGCTGTAATCGTTCCAAGAATAGGCTGGGAGCTCAAGCTCGACCCCGGGGGTGGCGGCGGTCACACCTAGTGCTTGGTGCACGAGGTGGGACAGAGAAAGTGCGTAGAAGCTTCCTAGCAACACGGCCGCTGACCGGGCGTCAGTGCCTAGTCAGACGGTGACGACAGTCACAGGTCGTACACACAACGGCAAGGGTTTGGCTAGGAGACACAAGTCAAAGTGTCAGAATGCTTCAATATAGCATATGCAGAGCGAGATGACAACTGACAGGTCCAGGGCATAAATACCTGCCGCGGCGCACGGCGGGTGTCGCACGCGGCAGTCCAAGAGTTGTCCTAAAACCGGCCCAAAAACACTGTTTTGGCCGTAACTCTGCGCACACATATCAGAATCCTACGCCGTCTGAACCTAGACGTGCAAAATCAAAAGATGCACGCAACGACTGGTCACATGCATGCATCCATGGACTGACAGCGAGTATACAATGCAAAAATATGCAAATGGGCCTCATGCCCAGTCCGCCGAAAGACGCCTGCAAGACGTAGAAGTCAGAGCAAGGAGTCCCGGTGACATCTGGGGCTCTGGAGCAGTGGTCGGTCAGCTCCAGACGGGTAGTCCGCCGCCTGTCGTCGCGCCGGTGTCACCAGGGCCGCCTGCCTCAGGGATCTGCACGAGTATGGACACGACCGAGTGGTCACAATAAACTGTACAGGAACGGCACAAAGCACAACACTCCCCCATGACCCGATGGTACGCATGTCCATACGCGTGTAGCACTAGTACAACCACATAGTGAGTGACACAGACAAATGAGACGGCAACATACATCCCACACTGAACCACTGTCACGCACGGGGCGAAGCCCAACAGAACGAATGGCAACTAGGAACTTCCCGCGGGCAAGTGCCTTCGTCAAGAAATCAGCTCGCTGCAAGTCAGTGCCAACCCACATGATGGAGATCACGCGTCGCTCCACCAGATCACGAACAAAGTGATGCTCAACCGCAATGTGCTTTGTGCGAGCATGAAAAAGACCAGAGTTCTCCGCGATGGCGAGAGCACTCTGGTTGTCGCAACGCAGCACAATGGCGGGTACTGACTGCCCAAGCTCAAGAAACAAGCGCTGCAGCCAAACTGCCTTAGCAGCCCCTGCCCCGAAAGCCACATACTCTGCCTCCGACGAGCTACGTGCAATGCAGCCCTACTTCCCGCTTCGCCAAGGCAAAGCGATACCACCGAGCAGAAACACGTAGCCAGTGCGACTGCGCCCGTCAGGACTCCAAGCCCAGTCACTGTCAGTGTAGCCGTCAAGGACCACCGAACACTGCCGACGAAAGCAGAGTCCGAGATACGGCGTGGAGACCACGTATCGTACCACTCGCACAGCCGCGTGAAGAGCTCTCGCACGTGGAGCCTGCGAGAACTGAGCGAGGAGGTTGACGGCGAATGCGATGTCGGGACGCGTGGTAGTGGCCAGGTACATTAGAGATCCGATGAGACGGAGGTACAAGGTCACGTCCACTGTCTCCCCCAGCTGTGTAGGGTCATCCACCTTCAGGACATCCTGCCCATCAAGTGTGAGTGGTGTGGAAGCAGTGGGCACTGCACCAAGGAGATCGCTAAAGCACTCCCCAAAGACTCGTGCGTATCGGGCCTGATGCAGCAACAGTGTTCGATGTCTGCGATCTCGCACAATCTCCATACCAAGAAACACCGATGCAGGACCGAGGTCCTTCATCCTGTAGGCGGTCTGCAGGACAACCTTGGCCTCCTTCACGGCCTCCAGCGACGGAGACGCGATCAGAAGGTCATCAACATAGACCAGGATGGTGGTAAACCGCTCGGGTGTCGGTAGGATGAAGAGTGAGGGGTCTGCCTTGCTCTGGACGTATCCTGCGCGAGTCAAAGTGCCAGTGATCTCCCGGTTCCAACACCGTGGAGACTGCTTGAGGCCGTACAAGGACTTGCGCGAGCGCCAGACCTTGTCACTGTCCTCAAAGCCAGTGGCTGAGCCACGTAGATCTCCTCATCCAAAGAAACATGGAGGAACGCGTTGTTCACATCCATCTGGTGTAGTTCCCTGTCATGCTAAGCTACTACACCGAACAGAGCTCGTGGTGAGGTCATGCGGCCGACAGGGGCAAAGGTGTGAGTGTAATCAACTCCCTCAATCTGAGAGAACCCCTTCATGACCAAGCGGGCCTTGTAGCGTTCCAGTGAGCCATCGGACTTCACTTTCTTGCAAAAGACCCACTTGACCTGAATCGCCTTCCTCCTAGTGGGAAGGTCGACCAGCTTGTAGACTCCGTGCTCTCGGATAGCGCGAAGCTCATCCTCGCAAGCAGCTCGCCAGGCATCAGCATCATGCGATGAGAAAGCCTCCCTCAATGTTCCCGGGTCCGGCGCCATGGAGGGGGAACTCTGCGTGGCAAATGCACACGCCTCAGTGTCTGGCCTGACGGCCACGAGATCAGCTGCTGCGTCACAGGCGAAATGGAACTCGCGAGTGACCAGGTCGTGCCCTATGGGGCATGCTGGGTGTACCTCTGAAAGCTCAGTGCGGACACTCAGGCCTAAGGCCTTTGTGCCTGGATCATCGCTCGCGATGCTGCGAGAGGAACGTCTGGGTCCGGAACCCGATGCTCGCTGAGCTCCAGAATCCGGTGGTCGAAGGCGACCACCGGGCTCACGGGAGTAACCGGAGGTCGAGGGGCGCACCTCAGGCTCAGGAACAGGTACGATCACAGGGACAGGTACGACCACAGCTGGTGAGGGCTGAGACGAGGCAGTCGGAGATGTCGTGCGCGGAGATGCGTGTGTGGGGGACACTGAGCAGGGGATGACAGCGGGCAAGGCTGGCCCAGACACTGAGACAGGAGTGTGAGCCGACGTAGAGACAGGAGTGGGCTGGGCTGGGTCAGACGCTGGAACAGGGGTGCTAGTGGACACAGAGGGTGATGCAGGAAGAGGCGTGGGAGCAGCGGTACTTGTGGGGTGCGAAGCAGGCTGGACAGGTGGGATCTCTGGACCAACAGCAATGATAGCCGGATCATCAAGTGTTGGAGATCGAGAGGGGACTCGAGCGGACACATCAGCCTGGCGAGGAATGGTCGCTGGCGAGGAGGTCTCCCCCATCCGCCGAGGACCCTCACAGGAAGGGACATGATATGCAGAGAGCGCTGTGATCGAAGTCAGATCACGGTACGTGAGTGACTCAAAAATCAGCGCGTCACGGGACTCAATGACACGACGGCGAGTGGGGTCCCAAAAGCGCCAGGCCTTCGACCGCGGGGAGATGCCGATGAAGGCACACAAGAGACCCCGAGGGGAGACCTTGGACCCCTGCTGGTCCTCGATGTACCATACGGAGGCCAGGGATCCCCAGACGCGTGCGAGACGAAGATCGGCACGGTGGCCAAACCAGAGCTCGTACGGTGTAACATGATCCGGAAGCGGACCATGCGGGAGGCGGTTCCAGACCCAAGTCATGTAGGCAAAGCCCTCGAATGCGAAGGACTCCGGGAGACCGCACTCAGACGGCATGGCGCGGACCGCATCCTCCATGGTGCGGATCCAGCGCTCAGATACACCGCTCTGCTGTGGGGTAGCAGGAGCGGAGACCTGGTGAAAAAATGCCGTGCTCAGCAACGAAGGAGTCCATCTCGCCGAGGAACTCACCGCCACAATCCGAGCGAAAGGTATGTAATGTGTGGCGAGACTGACGCTCAGCCATCACGAGCCAGAGCCGAACCGCAAGGGCGGCGTCGCTCTTCTGACGCAGAATATAGACCCACCGCATCCGGGTGAAGTCATGAGTCAGCGTCAGAACATACCGGCCCCTCTCGGGCAGCGACTCACCCGGGAGAGGACCGAGCAGGTCCGAGTGGACCAACTTGAGGGGCCTCAGCGCTCGGGAACGCGATCAGGGTAAGTGCACCGCTGCATCTTACCCTGAGCGCAAAAAGGATAGTCGGTCTTGGGTGGCTTCTCGAAAGAAGCCACGTCAACACCAAGAGCGGGCTGTGTCCGGATGAGATTCGACACAATGTCGGAGCCCACATGACACAGATGTTGGTGAAGCAACCGCTGGTGTTCCGGGGATAGAACACCAGTGACAAAAACGCGACCAGAGGAGGTGGGAGAGCAAGGGGAGGTGGGCCGAGCAATGCGATACAAATCATCGACGACTGAAGCACGCAGGACAATGCTACGAGTGTCAAGAGCAGTCACAATCGGTTAGTCAGCGGTATGCTCAACAGAGAGACCCATCAGAGTGCAGGCACGCACAGACAGCAAACTGAGCTCAAGATCAGGCACAAACAGCACGTCAGAGAGATACAGGGGGCCAGACGGACCATGAAAGCATACAACCCCAACACCGTGAACCGGTAAGGACTGACCACAACCTGTATGAACGGAACGGACAGTCGTGATAGGACCAAGTACCACAAAGTCACTACGACGACACGTCATGTGGTGGGTGGCACCGGAATCAATGATCCAAGTGTCACCGGAGTCACGACTGGTGGACGTCACTGTACAACGAGAAATAGAACACTCGGCATTGGAGGGACGCTGAGCCGTCAGTGGGAAGGAACGACGTACATCACGAAGGTGAGACTCGTGAATCCAGTCAGTGCAGTCAGGCCCATCATCATCACATGCGGACTCTACTCCCCCACACGTGTCATCACGAGTCACGAGGACGGACGAACAAGCAGTCTGTGACCCACTCGACGATGACAACACACTCGCACCTCCCTGAAAGCGAAGCGCCAGCATATGATGAAGCTCGGCGATGGTGCGGTCACGTGGGTCTGGATCACTGCTGCTCGCCGGTGAGGATGCAGGAACAGCTGCAGTCGTAGTCGCCGCGCATCCAGAGGAGTGTGCGGTCGACGTGCCGGACGCGGTGCGAGCGGCATGGGCAGCCTGATGTCCGCGAGTGATGCGCTCCCAGTCGAGTGGCTGCTNCCTGAAAGCGAAGCGCCAGCATATGATGAAGCTCGGCGATGGTGCGGTCACGTGGGTCTGGATCACTGCTGCTCGCCGGTGAGGATGCAGGAACAGCTGCAGTCGTAGTCGCCGCGCATCCAGAGGAGTGTGCGGTCGACGTGCCGGACGCGGTGCGAGCGGCATGGGCAGCCTGATGTCCGCGAGTGATGCGCTCCCAGTCGAGTGGCTGCTCGCACTCGGTGTAGCGATGGGCACCTCCACAGTTGTAGCAATGCACGGAACGGCCACTACTACCACTGGATGACGCCTGCTGCTCACCTGATCCGCGCTTCCTATTCTTCTTCTTCCCCTGGGCAGCTGCTACAACGCCCTGCGTCTGCATGGGTGTAGACGGGGTCGAAGAAGAGGAGGAAGATGAGGTCGTGATGGAGGAAGGTGAGGGTGACTGCAGGAGGGAAGATGGTGGTGAGGCGAGGACTGCTGCAGCGAGAGAAGTCTCCTGATGTGCGACTACTGCCTCGCGGGCCGACGTCACCTGGAGGAAAAGCTGATGGGTCCACGGGAGCAGCTGCAGGGTGGCGGAGAAAGGCTCAAGAGCAGCGTCGCTGTATCGTGTGAATATGTCGGTGTACTCTAGGCGAACTCCGAGCATGATCGTCCGAAGCGCCCACAGCTGTGTGCCCCATGAGGTCCACAGGCGCGTGTAGATACGCATGGCGCGTCGCCAGTAATCCGCTGCAGGCTCCGCTAGTCCCTGACAGAGAGAGTGAAAAGCACGAATATGTGACGCACGCGTGGTGTGCATCTCTGCGGCCAGTAGGGACAACGCCAGATCCCAGCCTCCACGAGGATCAGCTCCGGTGCCTGTGCCAGCCTCGCCGAGGAAGGGACGGAAGTCAACGACAGTCTCGCGTGGCATGGCGTAGAGAAGCCCTCGCATGGCCCGGGCTGCTGTCAGCACCTGTGCTCGATCTATAGACTGGTATGGGCTGTGGTAGTAAGGCCAAACTCCCTCAGAAGTGGGCCACACCTGAAACAAGATCTCCCAGCAGTCAAATCCATCCTCGCTGATGTACCGTGGAGGTGGTGCCTCAAAGTCCTTTGGCTGCCGCTCCGTGGGGAGACCAGCCGCAGGCTAAGGAGGGCGAGTGACGGGAAAAACTCCTGGAAGGGGATGATCACTGGGGAAGTCAGGTGACGGTCGTATCGGGGAGACGGGTGGAGGTCGGATACTCGTCTGCAGGTGACGGAGGCGCTCCTGTAGAAGACGAATCTCCCGCTCCTGGGAGTCATCCTCGAAGCCTGGCATGAATGGCTCGTCATCAAGAAGGTCCTCAGGTGGTGGGGAGACCACACCAGGAGGTGAAGCAGGCGGGGCACTTGTCACGGGCACCTGAGCTGAGTGCTGGGTGGAGGCCACAACGCCGGCAGCTCCCTCAGAAGTCCGCGGAGGAGCCGTGGACTGAGCGCGCAGGAGCTCAGTCAGCGTGCGGATCGCGTCAGTCTGCTCTCGCTGCAAACGACGCATCTCCTCCTGCTGGCTGCGCAGTTCCTCAATGGCCTGCGAGCGAGGGCTCAATACCCCTGAAGAAGAGGAGGGGGGATCACCTGGTCCCTTGTCCTTGTCGTCGGGCGAACTCATGTCGCCGCTCACTATGGGAGGACAGGTCAAGTTTGACGGATTTCAAAACCGTCTGTGTTTCTCAAAGAGTTGAAACGCTGGCAACTTTTCACTTTTCGGTTGAAAATTTGGCGAAGTGTAATACTGACGTCAGCAAATGGTTGCTGATGTCAGCACGACCTGATGACGTCAGCAACGAACAATGCTGATGTCAGCTCATCCCGTCCTTTTTTTTCTTGTCACGGTTCTGCCGCTGCGCGGTGGCGCGCGGCAGCTCTGCGGAAGCTGCGTAGCAGCTTCTGCCCAGCTGCTGCTACAGCTGCACTGTCAGCTGCAGCAGCAGCTGCGTAGCTGCGTGTGCAGCGATGGCAGCGGCGGCTGCGCTGCTGCTGCTGCTGCGCGCGGCGGCTGCTGCTGCGTGCGGCACTGCTGCTGCGCGCTGTAGCTGTTGCTTCCTGCCGCCGCCGTGCGTTGCTGCTGGCTGCCGTCGCCGCGGGCTGCTGCTGCTGCCACTGCTGCGCTGCTGCTGCTGCCGCGGCTGCCGCTGCTGCTGCTGTGCCGCTGCCGCTGCTGCACTGCTGCTGCCGACGCCACTGCTGCGCTGCTGCTGCCGCCGCTGCTGCCACGCTGCTGTGGCGGCCGCTGCTGTTGCGCTGCTGTTGTGCGGCTGCCGCCGCCGCCTCTGCTACTGCTGCTCTGCTGATGCGGCTGTGGGGGGGAGTGGCGGCTGCACGCACTGCAGCCGCCACACACCTCTGCGTGGCGGTACGCGCTACTGGTGCTGCCTCAGCAGCTGCAATCTCACGTGGTGGGTGTAGTACGCGGACGGCGAACGGCCATCTCCAGCAGGTCCCAGAAGATCTGCAACAGCGGTGACACTCACTGCTGCTGCTCTGCTACGTCTCTGCTGCGCAGCTCAGTGAGATCTGTCTCACTGCTCTGATACCATGAGAAAGTGCATAGAAGCTTCCTAGCAACACGGCCGCTGACCGGGCGTCAATGCCTAGTCAGACGGTGACGACAGTCACAGGTCGTACACACAACGGCAAGGGTTTAGCTAGGAGACACAAGTCAAAGTGTCAGAATGCTTCAATATAGCATATGCAGAGAGAGATGACAACTGACAGGTCCAGGGCATAAATACCTGCCGCGGCGCACGGCGGGTGTCGCACGCGGCAGTCCAAGAGATGTCCTAAAACCGGCCCAAAAACACTGTTTTGGCCGTAACTCTGCGCACACATGTCAGAATCCTACGCCGTCTGAACCTAGACGTGCAGAATCAAAAGACGCACGCAACGACTGGTCACATGCATGCATCCATTGACTGACAGCGAGTATACAATGCAAAAACATGCAAATTGGCTTCATGCCCTGTCCGCCGAAAGGCGCCTGCAAGACGTAGAAGGCACAGCAAGGAGTTGTAGTGACCACAACCCAGTGACATCTGGGGCTCTGGAACAGTGGTCAGTCAGCTCCAGACGGGTAGTCCGCCGCCTGTCGTCGCGCCGGTGTCACCAGGGCCGCCTGCCTCAGGGATCTGCACGAGTATGGACACGGCCGAGTGGTCAGAGTAAACTGTACAGGAACGGCACAAAGCACAACATGGACTCGCTTCACCGCATAGCTTTAGCCCATGCTCAACTCGACACCTAGTAACTCGTTTTACCCCCACTTCTAAAGCGAGCTTCTTAGCAAATCCATGGCGTCTCACTCTCCCACTTCATTGTTCCCTCTCCCTCGTGTCATTTCACTACATAACTCATAGCAATAGCAACCGCCATAGTTGAATGCGACGACTGCATCAACACGCAACAAGGGTTGTGGTCACTACATGCAGGAGTAGCTAGAGGGCTGCTTCTGCCCTCCCCGTCCTCGCTTAAGGTGAGGGCTGGCGAGCAGCCAGCCCTCGTCATTGCGAGGACTGGTTGGTGGCCAGGCACGCGCTGGCCGTTAACTAGCTAGCAACTGGCCGGCTGGGTGGCCGGCGGCCGGTGAGGTGACTGGCCGCCGACGACTCGGGCTGGTCGGCCACCCACCGGCCAACCCGAGTCGTCGATCGAGCTGGTGGCTCGATCGCCGGCCAAGGGGCCACCAGGCCTCGCGAGCGAGGCTGGTGGCCTCGCACCCTCGACCTCGCCCTCCCCTCCTCGCTGGAAGCGAGACGGACGAGGGGAGGACAGTGAGCTAGAGAGGGGGTGAGAGAGCGGCATATGTGCGGCCCAAAATCGTCCAACGTACCTCGCACGCGACGATTACGCGTCATTGAGTCAAGAGAGACTCGACGTCGCAAAGCATTGCGACTTTGACAAAAAAAAACGCATAAAACTCGTGTAAACTCACACGTATGAGGTTGAAGACCCCTTATTCGGATCCCAGGGCAAGGGGTGAGGTTGAAAGCAGAACTGGACCTCGGCAGACTCAACATATTGAAATCACCTTCCTCAGAGTCATAGATGATCGCCCCTCAATGCAATGTGGGAAGAAAGAAAACCCTTCATGTAGACTCAAATTGTCATGCTGCGAAATCTGAGGATGACAAGGAGCAGGAGCTGGGGATGCAATCGCTACAAGGAGCGATGCTACGCTGTAGCAAGCAGTGGGCACTCAAAGAAACACGCAGCCCAGATTAGCCTCCACAATGGGCACACAATGCCAAACTTTCTTATTGGCTCCCACTTTGTGTAATGGTTGGCACAGTCGGTATGTTTGGACAAGAGCAACATAAGGGCTGATGAGGAACATACATACCAATGAAGCAGATCTGTTCATTTCATGATAACTGCAGATGTGGGCCCAGGAAAGACAACCATCCAGACGCACCAAAAGTGCCTGTCTTTCACAATACTTCAACCACATTTGCCTATGTATTCAAAAGCGTTGCATGCCTTGGTATCTTGCCAAGAGTGCTCATCAAGAAACCGACGTCTTTCACGGAGCAGGTCATGGAGGGGCTGGAGTGAACTTCATCCCCAACCATGCGATCCGTTTCCACGTAACACTTCATAGGACAAGTGCCACAAGCTTCGCGCTACGATCCAAGGACTTGCGTCACAGCAGTCGACGCAGCTATCAAACAGGGCTGGTCATGCACTGATGGTAGCAGTTCCGACGAAAAAGCCGAAGTGGCTGATGGAGATCAGGATGGCAGACATTGGAAGTCCCCATGGGCTGCTGCACTCTTTACAGGGGAGCGTTGTCCCTTCCACCACGCCACGGCACTTACAGCCTCCACCCAGAATCTACTTTTACAGCCTTCTCCAAGCACGCGCATCATCATGAGAGCTGACTTCCAGTAAACGCTCCGCCTGATGCTGCATGGGTGGCTCCAACGTTTCTGGGAAAGAAACGCTGGCGGGGGGTGGGGAAGG
>SZWC01000962.1:141872-157104 GCA_023375785.1 Penium margaritaceum
TGCGTGCACCCTCAGTGCAAGGGAGGACGAGTGATTAACTGAGACGAGAGGGCGAGGACCGGTCAGTAGCCCCGGTTGTGCTTGTCAAACGAGTGCTGCTGGTAGGCATGCTCGCTTTTGAACGTCCTGTTGCATTCGCTGCACGCCACGTCCCACCTGTGCTCGTACTCCTCATGGCTCAACACATCCTCTGGCCGATGAAACCCTCCCATCTGGCATACGTCGCAGGAGAAGCTGAACGGATGTGCGGCGCCTTCGTGGGCTTGCAGCAGCCGGACAGAGGAGAAAGTGGAGGAGCAGAAGCGGCACTGCACCCTACGCGGGTGGGCCTTGCTCTCGTGCTCGCGCGCCAAATGCTCCGAGTCGAACATCTGCGGGCACACCAGGCACTTCACGCGAGGGGGGTGCTTGGCCTCTGTGTGCGCGCCGATGCCCTGGACGGTCGAGAAGCTGCGGTCACATCGGCTGCAGTCCAGCCAAGGCCAGTGGGCGTCCTTCGTATGCTGCTTTGTCTGGGCCACCGACCCAAACGAGCGGTTGCAATGGTTGCACTTCACTGCAGGGTCGATTGGATCAAGGCACTCCGACTGGGACTCGTCTGAACTGTAGTAGTCATTGTCGTAGTCATTGTAGTAGTCGGTTTGGGCATTGCCGTAGCTGTCGCGGAAGTCGTAGCTTCCCCCCATCGTGCTCGCCCACTTCGCCGACGCGTGACCGCTCTGGGACTGCTGAGCCTTGACCTCCAAAACCCTCCAAGAGCGAGGATCTCCCAGAGAGCGGTGATCGCGACGCTTCACCGCCGTACTGCATCGGCTTTCATTTTGGAGTGCCGGCGTAAACATCTGGGACGAGTCTTGTGTCGAGTTCCGCACTCACTCAATTCAGTATTCAGCCATGTGCCCCGAAAAGGCGGAATGATAAAAGTCAGTGACGACTACTCCCGCTTTCAGTAACATTTGTCATCCATCCTGTATTCACCACATTTTCGCCCTCGATTCCCTCCAATTCTCCATCTCCACTGAAATTCAGCCATGACATTGCAATCCTGAGAGTTTGAACCCGGGCAGTTTGGTCTGGGGAGGTCCCCTGCCGTGTCGCCATGGGCTCGCGGCGCAGTAGTCGTGCAACGGTTCAAACAGATCCGTTTGTCGCTTGTGTCGTGTCGGCCTGGACGTGCCGTGACGTTGACATGGCTTACAAACAGTTCTTGCACTCTGTTGTGTACATCGTCTATCACCATGGACAACCCAAGATTCACAGCACGAAACGCGGCGATTCGTAGAGCGCTCCAGCTTCACCTTTTCATGCACGCACTCGTCCATGACGTGGTCGACGTTGTCGCTAGGCGTGCCAACAATCACCTGTCACGCCTGCCAATGCTCGACGGGCAGCTAAGCGGCCTGGCCTGGCTGCACGAACTCCATGCAGGACATCCTACACGCATCTATAACATGATGCGGATGTCTCGAGAAGCCTGGTACGCCATCATCGACATCATCCGCCGTTACACCTCCATCCGTGACACTCGTCTATCCGTCGAGGAAAAGGTTTTCATCTGGCTACAATGTGTGACGCATGCCCTTTCCATTCGGGACCTCATGGAGCGCTTTCAACGCGGTCCTGCCACCATATGTCGTGTTCTAAGGGAAGTAGTCAACGCCATCAACTCTCTTGCTTCGTCGGTCATCAGCTTTCCGAGGGATACATCGCGGATTCTTGCACCATGGGCTGGTCGACAGGACTACCTACCATGGTTTAGTGACTGTGTAGGTGCTATTGATGGCACGCATGTCCCTGTAATTGTTCCTTTGCATCGACGTGGAGCATATGTGAACAGGCACAGTCAAATCACACAGAACATACTGGCTGCATGTACACCAGACATGCGCTTATGTTTTGTAGCGACAGGTTGGGAGGGCAGCGCTCACGATGCGAGGATGTTTTCAGACTCTCTCTCTCTCGTGGTTTCCATCTTCCGTTGAACAAATTTCTGTTAGCTGATGCTGCTTTTCCTGAGGGGTACGGGCTCATGCCGCCATACCGTGGGCGACGGTACCATCTCAACGAGTTTGGACCGGGAGCCTCTCGACCGCAGGATGCTCAGGAGCTCTTTAGTCGACGACATGCGGGCGCCCGATCAGTCATTGAGAGGACTTTCGGGGTCCTCAAAAGTCGTTGTCATATTCGTCGTGGACTACCTAATTACGCCCTCTCTTTCCAGCCGCGGCTAACGTTGTCGTGCTTTGTTCTACACAACCTAATCCAAGATGTGGACTCCGATGTGCCCGTTGATGCCACATCGTACGATGAAGGATGGGGGAACGACGATGACAACAGACCACGGGCAGTCATTGGAAGACAACACGACAACGCATCCATTCGTACTCGGAGGTTACAAATTGCGAGTGGGATGTGGGCGCAGTATGAGGAAGAGTTAGAGTTGGAAGCTTAGACAATTTCTGACATGCAAATACACTTTGAACAAATCATACATAAAACATAACATAACATGGTCTACTTAGTATACACCGTCCCCATCCTCGCCCAACTCCTCTTCCTGCGCACCGAGCACTTCATGCACAGCTTCACGAGCTTCACCCGTGTTCTCCGATGCTGATCCTGCCTGGCTGCCACTTCCCGCGTCCTCCGCCATGTAGGACATGAATTTGGGACGTGGGGTTAGCTTGGGGAGAGGGGGGCGAATGGGCCATGTTCCTCGTCATGGGCGAACATGGCGCTCCTCGTCATGTCGCTCACGTCCATGTCTGCTCGCAACGCATACGTGGCACGCGCGAAAGGTCGTTGAATACTGAATTGAGCGAGTGCGGAACTCGACATTGGCAATGCCGGCACAGTAGTGTGCGGCGTTCCGAAGCTAGGTGAGGTCAGGCGGAGCAGAACTTGTACTCCGGGTAGTAATGGTTTCAGAGCGAAAGTGAAACGAATTGGTACGGGAAGCTCGGCCGACTTGGGCAAAAGACTCCGGTGATTAAGGGTCTCATACCCTCAACCTATCTCGTCCAACTGCCCACAGGCCAGGGACACGTTCAAGTCATGAGGGGAGGTCGGCCCAAGATACAAAAAGACAGTTGAATACAGTTGGAAAATTAAGAAGTTACACTCATTGTCTTTCAATGAAACCAATCGGAACAATGTCGAAAGTCTTGGGATAGGAAAAACTCTGACACTGCACACTTTGGATCTTGGAAGTTGTATGCGAGTGATGTGGGTGACGTCCTATCATGAGCTTTATGCAGAGTGAAAGGTAGGTGTTTCACAGGAATGAGGTACAAGATAAAAAAAATTCAAGAGTTTAGAACACCTAGATTGTTTTCATTAATCATTAATGTTACATCGATGAAAATTTTCGAGTGCTTTGACCACGCATGTACAATGTAGATAATGATAATGAGGCATAATTAATGTCATCGGCATTCGAGCCAAGCGGCGCGTGCGATGTCACGTTGTGGGTGGTGCATTCAAGATTCTCTACCGAGAAGTCAGGGGGATTTGAGAATATCGTGACGCTTTTTTGCAAAATACGAGCTTCATCAAGAAATCGACCAAGCGATATGAAAACAAAAACATGGTTCGTGACACTTCTATCGACCGTTCTGAAAAAATAGTCAAAGTCGTCACAAATTTCTGCAATGGAACACCGGAGGTGGGGGCAATTGGCCAAAATGGCCTCCGCCAAGAGACGTAACAATCCCGAAGTCGTCGCATGGTGGGCCATGAATGAAAGAACGTAAAAGCCCACTCGCAAGTTTTGAGGACACGTGTACATCAGGGATGTAGAACTTCCCCCTCTTTTAGCCACGACATCCCGGCGTGCTAGCACACGTAGGCTAATGACGGAGAAATAGCCTTCAACGATGATTGACGTCCAAAAGGTTGTCCTAAGGCTCCTAGCTGTTGTGCGCGGCTTCGTAGCCGTGCCAATTGACCAGATACTCTGTTTCCACAACGTCGATGTCCCGGGATATCTTCAATCACGTACTCCGTATTCTGTCCGATTGTACACGAGGTGGAGGTGTGATATCTGTGCGAGGGAGGTTTTGACTAGAGTCCTGATGGTGCTTGAGCTTGCTAATGTGGAACAGGGTGGATCGCCATGCTGACACGGAGACAAAGTAGAGCGATGGCTGGGGTTTGGACTCGCTCGATCTCAAACGGGCTCGACCATCCGGATTTGAGCTTCGGCAAGCTGAGGAGTACGCGAACGCTAGTCTTGAACACGTTGTCGTTACGCTGTTGGTCAACAGCCCACTTCATTACTGCTTGCGTGTTTGCAAGGGTCTGTCGTGTTTCCTCCCGGATGCTTACAAAATCTTGGCAATGGATGTCAACCACTGGGATATTAATCCAACTCTGCAATCCAGTAAGTGTGGCAGGAATTCTGCTGTTTATTGCATCGAAAATTATTTAACCCGTTGTGGTTGAAGTGGCGGAGGTGTATGAAGTCTGGCGGTTGGTAGTGTTACTGCCCAATCATTGCCGTGTGGCCTGCATCAAGTTCAAAGAAGTTGTCCAAGCGTCTGATTGGTTTGCACGGTTTGTCCCTCAATCCAAGGATAGATCGTAGTAGACACCTGAATGTCTTGAATGTTGCAGCGTGTCATCAATTCGCACCAAAAACGACTCGTGTATCGGCCGTCTTTGTCACTGATTATTGTAACTGGAACTTCGTGCAGCTGTACTGTCCATTTTAGAAATAGTTGAACTGTTCCATCTGTAGTGACGTTGGTTGTTGTCGTGGTGAACTGCAACGTTTTATTAAAAGAATTCCACCACGACGAGGGTGACGTCATATCCCTCAGGAGTGGCGAGCTGTCCCATCACAAAATCCATGCTGAAGTCGGCCCATAGTTCCATGAGAAAGGGAAGGGGTTGAAGTAGACTATGTGGCCGCGTGCGACGAGGATTTTGTCTTTGACAGGTGTAGCATGATTTGTAGAAGGCCGCCATGTCGGTCAGCATCTTGTCCCACGAGTAGTGCTTTGCCAGTGTTTTGAGCGTGTTGTCTTCACTCAAGTGTCCATCTGGATCGGTTTCGTGTCACCCTTCCAATAGCGTTTGCCGCAATACCTTGTCTAAAGGAACCACGACCCAGCTAGTGAGCCATCGTCGCTAGTAGGGGACTTTGAGCCAAAGCCTAGTTTTGTACTACCCGTCAAACACCTCAAGCTTTCACAAAAAAACTTGTGAATATAGGTCTCGTTCGACGAGCAACGTGCTCATCTCAGCCATTGAATATGGTCGGCAACTTATAGCATCCCCCGGATCTATTCTTCCACGTAGAAACTCGATGTAGTGGTTGAAGTTTGATTTGAGGAACTGCGTGCATGATGTTTGTTGACGGCTTGTATTTGGATGGATCTTGAGATGTTGCAGGATTCGATGCTCCGTGCGGACGATGCATTGTCGGCATTCCAAATAGCACCGCCACGTCTTGAACATGTGCACGACTACGAGCATCTCCTTCTCAATCTCTTCTTCCAGGGACATTGTTGAGTCAGAATAGCATGATAGTGAACTCAAAGTGCTTGTATTGGGTGCAAAATTTGGTTCTTTCTTCCTGATCATGTGTGCGAGTATGGTGATAGCCGCTATGTAGGTGTATTTTGTTGACAATTTGGGCCCCACGGAGTTGGTCAAACAGTTCATCTGCTCATTGGAGGGGGTAGATGTTCTTGACGGTGATGTCCTTCAATGCTTGGTAGTCCACGCACATCCGTAACTCCATTATTTCGTTTTCAGAAAAACTAGTGGTGCTGCATAGGGCGACGCGGAGGTCAAAGGAACCACTGGCCGAGCATCTCATCTAGCTGCTCATTGGATTGGGTCATCTTGTGATCGCTCGTTCGATAGGTCCCCTACACCGTTGATTCATTGCCTCGCTTCAGGTTTATCTGATGGTCAATGTTGCGTTGCGGTTGTAATGCTCAGGGTAGTTCGTGAAAACTCCTCCATGAGCTCCGCACACTCCTTCGTTACTGTAGTGATTTCCATGTTAGCTCATGTTCCATGACCTAATCATGTGATTTCCATATTCTCCCATTGTTGGCCTTCTTTTCCTTTCACAAGTGATTCCCCCATCATGTGTCCCCTTTCATCCTTGTTTTTCATATTCTCCCAACCATCGCTAACGTGTTTCCAAACATAGGCAAACTTCCCTTTGACAGGTAATATAGTCCAAAACAATGTCAAGAATAAAACAGAGTACACATTGATTGATTGTTGTGCTAACTGACGAGCTCCTCTGAATTCCTTCGTACAGAAAATTGGACAGCTCATGAAGGCCGGAAACTTTGTGTGTGAAACCTCCTTCGTAGATGTTTTTCAGAGTGATTCTCCCATGCATGCTTTCCTTTTTAAGGTGGAGGTAGACGAATGGAAGATAACTACTTTGAACGCATATGACAAGCAACACGGTACTGCTGCAAACTTCTCAGGTGTTGATTCCATTGATGTCACTTTGACAGTTGCGATGTATTTTGTCTCCCTTTCCACGTCACGCTTGAGCTCCGCGCTCGAGGTATCTCTTGGCCAAGTCTATATGTATTGGTTGACGTTTTTTGCTTGCCATAACGTCCTCTGTTACTTCCACCCTTAGTGCTTTCGATAACTTTCGCTACTTCGCTGGTCGCTCGACTAGAGGCACGTGTCGCCTTTTGCCATTCATATTGACTCATACTACTTCACTGCCCCAGTCAACCTACGGATTGTGCCGATATAGGAAATCTCGTCCCAATATGATTTTGTGCTTGCTTATTAGGCTAGTCATCCAGACTGTTACTTTGTGTAGATCTTCGAATTGCAACCAAAGCAGTTTCTAAAGTCGAAGGATCTAGAGTCCTTTGTCAATGATTTTTCCTTCAAACACTCCTGTTTTGGTATGCAAACCTAGCTCTTGAACCATGTCATAGCTAACAAATCTAACAGAAACTCCTCCGTCTAGCAGTGATGGTACGGTTCTATACTTGTACAATCCCTCGGTTACCCTTGTACCAGCATTGTCGGCTGGTCGCCCTCATACCCCTCGTTGAAGTTTGTGATCTCAGGAACCTTTGTATATGGCAAAATGAGCCGCTCAGATGGGCGATCGGTCGACGCAAATTGTTCCGATCGGAAAAGAGCCTCGTCGTTTACTGTTGTCTTTTTCCGTTTCTGGACTCTTTGCTTGTTTTATGCAACTCCCCCCTTCTTGGCTTGTTGTTGCCGCTTCCGACACTCACGTGAGATATGACTTGGCTTCTTGCAAGTCCAAGAGAGACGTTGATCATGCTGATTGACAAAGCCAATCTCCATCAGAGACGCGGTTTCCGTTGACTGCAACTTCTATCTGCCACGATAAGGAATGTGGCATTGGGATCACCAGCCGTTAGATTCCTATATCAGAGGGTTGTAGTCGACGCAGTTGATTCGGTCCGCTGCTCCGATCATTTGTGGAAGGCCGTTATAATGGGCAGAGTCTCCAGCTCCTGCTCTGAAGTCGCCGTCGTAGTTTGCAGAATGGCGTTCTCAGTCCGCGTCAAGGGTTTACCCCCTTCGCAAGACTGAGGGGTAATCGTCATCAACGACCCAGAGCAGGGAGACTCGAATATTTCGAGTCTCCGAAGGCCCATTTCCGTTTTTAAACCAAACCCCTGGTTTTGGGACCCAAACCGAGGGCTTTTACCTCGAACTCGTGTGTTCGCACGAGTTATTTCGTTCGTTTTATGTCAAAGTTTGTCGTAAACGAACTTCGATTCACGTTCTGTTGTTCTGGCGCGAAATCGTAGCGTACGAGGCACGCTGGCGATTTCGCGCCAGTCATTTCGTCCTCACCCTCGCTCCCCCTATCCCTCGTCCTCTCTTGCTCGTTTGCAAGGAGGGGGGGGGGGGTGAGGGCACGAGGCCACGAGGCCTCGCCCTCAAGGCCCTTGTGGCCTCTCAGCCGCCGATCGGGCTGAGGCCGTGATCGGTGGCTGGTGGCTGGCCGGCCGGTGCCCGGCCGGTCACTTGGCCGGCCGCCGGCCGTCCAGCCGGCCGGCAGCGAGCTGGCCGGCGGCCAGCGAAGTGCTGGCCGCCGGCCAGCCCTCGCTGACGCGAGGGGTGGTGCGCAACCACCCCTCGCTTCAGCGAGGAGGGAGGGCCGAACCGGCCCTCCCGCTACATTCCTCCCCACTTGTTATGAACCGTCCCGATTCATGAACAATACGTAGGATTGTCACTCAGTGAGTCATAAAAATTGCGAAAGAAAATCAATAATTTCAATCACCACCTAATCATGAACACGTGCATGGTACTTAGACCTAAGCTGCAGCTTATAGGTCAGCACGGCTAGCGGCCTCCCCCCTTTAGGCTGGAGCGTCCGCGCGACAACCATGTTGAACGTCCCCAACCTCCTATGGTCGCTGTCCATGAATGCTGCCCTGTGGGAATGTTGTTCACTTTTCCCGCGTTCAGGTGGTACCTCCTACCACGCGTCGATCTGTGCGAGCTGCAAGCTTGCTCCAGTACTCGTTGACCACCCCTGTGGGCAACCGAGATTTGGGCTCCCATGAATTATGATCAGGTCCACAACCGGCCCAATGAACGAGGTACTCCCTGAAAACGCGCGACCGAAGAGTACGCTCTTGGTGCTGGAGTAGGCGAAGGACCTCGTATTGGCCGTCGGCAGCCAGGACTGCATGCGGTGGCTAAACGGTTCCTTTTGCCGTGTACGGAGCCAGCAGGCTCACATGAAACACGTCATGTATCTTCATACTCAACGGAAGTAGCAATCGGTATGCCACTGGCCCGATGCGTGCCACAATGGGAAACGGCCCAATCCACTTCGGTAGAAGTTTTCTTGCCCCTAGCGACTTCAACCGAAGGTTTTTAGTGCTGAGCAGCTCTTTGTCACCGATGTCAAACGACACCTCCCGGCGACCTTTGTCGGCATATGCCATTTGTCGCTGCCGAGCTGCTTGAAGGTGACCCTTCACCTCCTGTAACAAGGAGTCGATGCGCTCGGCAAAGGCTTGAGCGAAAGGAACCTGCCCTCCTGTACTCCCACTCTTCACCAATGACGAGGGTACCACTGGATGCCGACTACTGTTCAACACGAACGGTGTGAACTTTGTAGACTCGTTCACCGAGTTGTTTACCGCAAACTCTGCCAGTGCTAGGAATTCGTCCCAATCATGCATGGCAGGGTCCACGTACATGCGGAGCATCTGCTCCAGAGTGTGATTCATGCGCTCTGCTTGTCCGTCAGTTTGAGGCTGAAATGTTGTCGACATTTGCAACTCACTACCGAAGTACTCGTGCATCTTTTGCCAGAACTTACTAGCAAAATTTTGATCTCGATCGGAGATAATGCGCAACGGCAAGCCGTGGTACTTTACGACACCCTCAAAGAAGAGACGAGCGGTCTGCTTTGCGTTCACATCAGTGGTTGTAGGAATGAAATGTGTCATCTTGTCAAAAGATCCACAACCACTAGTATTGCATCATGGCGACGGGCCGTGTCCGGAAGACCAGTAATGAAGTCCATACTGACGCACTCCCATGGAGTCCCAGGAATGGGAAGCTGCTGGAGGATTCCCACAGGCTTCTTGTTACTAGCCTTATTCCGAAGACATGGGTCGCATGTCGTGTAATACTTACGGACATCGACACTCCACCCTGGCCACCAATAGTGGTCCGAGAGTGCCTGTCCGGTCTTTCGGGGTCCCACGTGACCTGCGACCGGCGGGTCGTGGAACTCGGAGATAACCTTTGCTCAAAGGTCTCCCGAGTTTGGCACAACAACTTGTTCTCCGTGCCAGAAGATTCCTGCGGCCTCTACCAAGCCGTACTTGTCCAGATTTTGAGAGTCTTGAAACCAAGAATCCACATAGTATCCCATCCGGATCCTATTTATAAAACCGTTGTAATGGATAACTTCTCGTGGTGGTTGACGCAGAGGTGCAGGGGGATCTGGTGGTTGTACAGTTGCTGTTGCAATGACCATAAAATACCCACTGACCTCGGTGGTTGCTTTAATTTCCACAGGCTGTCGGCTTAGTGGATCGGCCACATTGATGCGTCCTGGCCTATATTCCCATGTGAACGAGAATTGACTAAGGTATTCGCTCCAACGCGCCTGTCGTCTCGATAGGTTCGGTTGCGTTTGGAAAAACACCAATGGATTATGGTCGGTCACGACCGTCACACCCCCTTCAACACCCTCAAGGTAGCAACGCCACATCTTGAAAGCGTGTACTACGGCAAGGAGCTCTTGATCCCTAGTCATGTACCGCGTTTCTGCGGGTATGAGCTCTCATACGCAACTGGGTGACCGTTCTGCATGAGGACGGCTCCAAGTCCAACTACCGACGCATCACATCGAACCTCCCACGGCTGCGATGGATCCGGAAGAGCTAGGAGGGGCGCCGTGGAGAGAAGCTCTTTGACTTTGAGAAAATCGTTCTCGCAATCAGATGTCCATTCCCAATGCACGTCTTTTTGCGTGAGCCTGGTTAGCGGTGCTACCAAGGTCGAATACCCTTGCATAAACCATCGAAAGTAGTTTGCAAGGCCGAGGAAAGACCAAATCTGCCCAACATTTTCGGGGCGTGGCCAGTCCACAACGGCTTGCACTTTTTGTGGGTCGACGCGAATGCCGTCCTTGCCGACGATGTGTCCAAGGTATTCGAGCTCATCTTGTGCAAACTTGCACTTGCTCACTTTTGCATAGAACTTCTGTTCCCGAAAGATTGCGAGAACTTCGCGCAGATGTTCTATGTGCTCTTCCATTGATTTGGAGAAAACCAGGATGTCATCCAGGTAAACCAAGACAAACTGTCCGAGTTGCTTGGCGAACGTTCGGTTCATTTCTCCTTGGAAGGTTGCCGGGGCATTTGTAAGCCCGAAGCATAACACTCGAAACTCATAGTGTCCCATGTGCGTTTGAAACGCGGTTTTGGGCACATCATCTTCCGTGATGCGGATTTGATGGTACCCTTGAGACAAATCCAAGGACAAAAACACTTTTGGGCCTTGGAGTTGGTCAAAAAGGTCCTCAATCCGCGGTAAGGGGAATCGATTTTTCACCGTCAGCTTGTTCAACGCCCGGTAATCTACGCACATGCGTAAACCACCATCCTTTTTGTTCACTAAAAGGATCTGCGCACCGTACGGCGAGCTACTTGGCTCAATCCATCCTTTTGCAAGGTACTCTTTGATTTGGCGTTTGGCCTCTCGCCTTTCTGCTGGACTAAGGCGATACATGGGTCTGAACGGAGGAGTCGCCTCTGGTTGTAGCGGAATCGTGTGGCCCATGTGTCTTTCTGGTGGAAGCCCAGCCGGTGGGTCTTGGAATACATCCGAGTACTCCGCCAATAGATTTCTGATCTCTTGTGGCGTGTCATCCGTCACGTCGTCCTCCACTTTCTGCAGTCGAGGCATGAAGTATTGACAACCTTGTCAAATACGTCTCTTGACCTGCATTGTAGACAAACTGGCATGGACTTTGAGTCGGGTCGGTGATAATTCCGTACTTGGAATCAACGTAAAGCGGCATTGTCCCTTTCGGAGGATCAAACGCTTTGATTCAAAGCACATTAGAACCTTGTTGTCACGGAGCAAGGGATTGCCTAGCACCACGTCAAACGGGTCAAGAAGGTTGAGTACCTTCAACGTGACACTCTGTGTGTACCCTTGAATACAAATCTTTGCTTTACAAGTACCGATCACGGGTACCGTACGGTTGTCATCGACAACAACTGCGCCATTCGATGGCTCATACTTCAGGCCAACCTGACGAGTAAAGCCAAGGCCAACAAAAGAGTCGTCCCCTCCAGTGTCAGCAAGTACATTCATGGGAACACCAGCTAGGTGTCGTTTGAACTGCATCGTCATGTTGCCTCCACTCTTCCGAGTGAACAGACTCGACGATGGTAAGCCAAGCTTGTGATAAACACGGAATTTGTACGACGGGCGTCGCAACTCCCATGATTCACCCACTCGAGTCCACATCTTGTGGGCACGTGTGAATTCGGCCAGCACCTTCCAGTCTTTAAACTTCACTGGGTCGAAATCGTCGACTAAAGGTACTGCGAATGTGATTGAGCTCATCGCTTTGAGGGCGTTTGCTTCAATCACTGTGTTACACAACTCTTGCACAGTGGTTGATGTCGCCACCACTAAGCAGGTTCGGTCATGCATCTCGTCTGGTGATGCAATATTTAGTGGGCAATGTCGATCAGCANGGCCAGCACCTTCCAGTCTTTAAACTTCACTGGGTCGAAATCGTCGACTAAAGGTACTGCGAATGTGATTGAGCTCATCGCTTTGAGGGCGTTTGCTTCAATCACTGTGTTACACAACTCTTGCACAGTGGTTGATGTCGCCACCACTAAGCAGGTTCGGTCATGCATCTCGTCTGGTGATGCGAGGAGGCGCGCTGCGCCTCCTCACGTTGGGTGCACTTCTTGCGCATGAAGGCCTCCCACGGCATGGGCTGCCACTCGAGGTGTGGCTGCTGCGCAGTGCACTACTTGACCACGTACTTGAAGAGTTTGTCTTCAAGCCGCGTCGTGGCAAGGTCGCCCCACTGACTGAGTGGAGGAAGGACGTGTTCATGACCGACCCCGAAGTCGTCGAGGTAGGCAACTCGTCGCTGCCACCGGCAGTGGCCTCCGCAGCTGCGGCATGCTGCACTTGCTGCTGCATCTGCACTTGGGTCACGCTCTGCAATGCCTTGTCAAGGTCGTTGTATCGGCGTCTTGCCTCATGGGCGGCGAGGCGCTGCAGCTGGTGATCACGGTCAAGGTCCGTGATGCTCTGCCCGACGTGGGCCAGCAGGTTGGCGAACGCGAACTTGAGCTCTGATGTCGTCAGAGCATCGGTGATAGCCTCCAGAGCCTTGCATTGTCCGTGCACCCTTACCCACTGCAAGAGGGTACGGTTCGCGTACACGCCTCCAAGGAGTCCCACCTTTCGGAGGAGACTGTCGTCGGCGACGACGCTCGAGTGGGCACTGCCTTGCCCCATTGCGGCCGCATTGTAGGAAGGAGGGTCCGCCCCCATTCCTCCGAGTGGTGCCGTATCTCCACCACCGGTGGTGATCTTGAGTCGGCTTGCAGCCTTGGCAGCAAACTCCGGGAGCCTACGACGGTCATCGCGAATTGCCTTCACGGTGACGTCGTCCGGCTCATTCTCGCGGGAACTTCCCGTGTGGCTACTTTCAACGCCCTTGCTGCTTTCGGTAGTCTCACTGCCGTCGGCAGCTTCAGGCGATGCAGCGAGCGTCTTGCCCTTCTCGAGCAATCGGCTCAAGTTCGTCGCACGACGATGGCAATGGTCGCGATCCTCGTCGCCTTTGCCATCGTTGATGTCGTGCTCTTCGTTAGGGTATCCCCTCGGGAGATCCTCCTCCATGGAATCGTCCGTTGCGTGGGGATCGCCCACGTGCGCATCGACGTGCTCGTCAAGCACCCTTTTCGCCTCTGCACGCTGCTCGGTATCGCCAAGATTGGCGTCGGTTGCCTTCGACGGTAGGGTTGCCCTTGGCGGTACGGTTGCCTTTGGGTTGGCAACCGTGCTCGCTGCGGCGGCTCCCAAAACTTGGAGTCCGCCCAGAGCTCGTGGTGAGGCCGTCACCACCTTGCCCTTGTTGGTCCTAGATGGTCCGGCACTTGCCATCTCGTCGCTCGTGCAACTAGCACGTGAAAACCACTGTGAAGATCACCCCACAACTTTGAGGAGGAATCGCCTCCTAAAGTCACGCTCTCACGATCGGTGAGGCAATTATGAACTTAATCTCTACTTTCGTAGGCCGCCACGTCGGCACAAGGTCATGGATTTTGGAACTAGACTTCCTAAGCCGTGACTCACGGCGATTGGCAAGCACTAGTACCTAGGAAAACAGAAAATTACAATACAAGGAATTGACAAGAAGTGTGAGTACCGCTCACAAAGCTAGGACAAACAATAGGAGAGGAATTACACAATTCCTAGCAATTCCTCAAATCCTTCTTCTAGCTTCTTGTCTTCTTCCTGTCTTCTTGTCTTCCTTGGCCTCCTCTTGAATCTTCTTTGCGCGTCTTGCACCCTTTGGCGGCGTCCTCCTTGAGATGGCGGCGTTGGGAGAGCCGCCAAAAGTCCCCAAGTTGTCACCCTCCTTCTTCTTAGGGTGCTCTCAGGTCGTGAGAGCCCCTAAGCTTGGGGAGGGACGCTGTCCCAATTCTTGGATGAAGGAGGTTTGAAAGAGCCTTGAAAATGAGGAGGATTTTGTGGTTTTAGAGGTGGGAACTCCCCAACCCGCCCCACAAAAATCCTCCTAGCCCCTATGAAGTGTGAAGAGGCTGGAAGGAAGTGGCTCCAACAAGTAGGATTTTTTTTCAGCTCTGCAACGCACTTTACGGCACTTCAATCCGTGAAGTATTGATACCGTAGTCCCTTCTGGCGTTTCTGTTGCTGCTTGCAGCTGCCGGCGGCGTTCTATCTATGTCGTAGCCGCCGTTTCCGTCAAACCCTTGGTCGCGAGGGTCGTCTCGCTCTGAGAACCATTGTAACGGCCTGAGTCTCCAGCTCTTGCTCTGAAGTCGTCGTCGGAGTTCGCAGAATGGCGTTCTCACTCCTCGTCAGGGGTTTACCCCCTTCCCAAGACTGAGGGGCACTCGTCATCAACGACCCAGAGCAGGGAGACTCGAATATTTCGAGTCTCCGGAGGCCCATTTCCGTTTTTAACCAAACCCCTGGTTTTGGGACCCAAACCGGGGGCTTTTATCTCAAATTCGTGTGTTCGCACGAGTTATTTCGTTTGTTTTATGTCGAAGTTCGTCGTAAACGAACTTCGATTCACGTTTTGTCGTTCTAGCGTGAAATCATCGCGTGCGAGGCACGTTGGCGATTTCGCGCCAGTCATTTCATCCTCACCCTCGCTCCCCCTATCCCTCGTCCTCTCTTGCTCATTTGCAAGGAGGGCGGGGGGAGGGGGGGGCGAGGGCACGAAGCCACGAGGCCTCGCCCTCGAGGCCCTCCTGGCCTCTCAGCCGCCGATTGGGCTGAGGTCGCGATCGGCGGCTGGTGGCTGGCCGGCCGGTGGCCGGCCGGTCACTTGGCCGGCTGCCGGCCGTCCAGCCGGCCGGCAGCGAGCTGGCCGGCGGCCAGCGAAGTGCTGGCCGCCGGCCAGCCCTCGCTGACCTGAGGGGTGGTGCGCAACCACCCCTCGCTTCAATGAGGAGGGAGGGCCGAACCGGCCCTCCCGCTACAGCCG
>SZWC01000962.1:178082-190736 GCA_023375785.1 Penium margaritaceum
ACGCAGACGCAATAGGACGCGCTGGACGCATGCAAGCAGCAAATGCAGTGTCAATGACCGCCGGCAGCACGACCGCCGAGGAGGCCTGCCGATGGAGCTGAGCGCGTCGCCTGAGAGAGGAGGCTCCAGCGAACTGCGAGAAGACCTCAGCGTGCGTCGGCTCCACCGGACGACACTCCATCAGCGTCGCGTCTCGTCGTCAGTCATCTGCATGCCGATGTACACAAGCCGGGAGGACACAACAGAGCACAATGAGAGATGTGCAAAAACCAACAATACCAATGTAACGGAACGGACGGAATATTGGCCAACTTCGCCAAGACCGCGGTGCTTGAGGGTCTCCGACTCTCAAGCCATCCCGTCTCACCCCCCACAGTCCTAGGTGACCCCGCTCGAGCCACGTGGCTCCTTCAACCTGCCGGCGTGGCACTCCCACGCTACAAGACTCTTTCTGAAACAAGTTCATCGTGTGGTGGATGTGATGTTACTGCTTGTGATTACTTGTGTAATAACATCATCTGAAGTTTACCACACTAGAGTGCTAATGCAAGAGTACCTTACACTGTATCTTTTATTCATATTCCAAAAGATGCAACTACACACGCGGGGTCATTTCGGGTCTTTGCTGGTGTCCGTAAGTCTGACCACGTTGGATTGATCCACATGAGAGGTGTAATGGCCACTGTTGACGATTTAGGAGCGGTCATATGGGCCATTTTTTGGGCTTCTCTTGTCTCCTCCACTTGTTGGATTTCCTTCAGATTAGACTACCAGCTAAATGACGTGCCACATAAAGATAAGGCCGCGAGGTCAATTTCCTTCCAGAGATCATTGAGCCCATCAACGGCTGAGAACACTCCCAGACTTGTGAGGCACGACCAAACTGTCAATGTTTGTTTGTTTACAAGATCAAAGAGCCCAGGGAATGCTGGTGGGGTCTGAGGTTTCCCCCGATGTTTAGTTGTTCCTCTTCCCATTTGTGTATATTTTGTACATTCTCTAACATCGTAATGAGTTGTTCGAAGAGATACTACCGAGGTTCTTGAGTCCATTTATGCCTAGTCACCCCAAACCCACACACTTCACAAAGTGTGTACACGAGTTTAACATATGGTAAGGATCATTTGAGGCAAATACCCTAGACAATGAACAATGTTTCTAAAAAGGCTTCTTGGAATCGCATTAAGAGTTAGTTTAACGAACAAGACCACGAGGCTTTCCTCGAATGCCCTAAATTCTATCACGGAACTATGTATTCTTTAAAAATCACGTTGATGTTTCCAAATGCACGTTGTTACATACTTTGCCCGTTTCGAAAGCTTCATGCCATTGTTGTTGTTGAAATTGATTTGTCCCCAGTCCTGAGTGAGCTGATTTCATGCGTATGCGGTGTCCCAATCACCCACTCGACTGATCACAAAGTCACACTTCATGTCTTTTTTGTCGTCGCTTGAGCGTTACCCCCCCCCCCCTCCCAGTATCAAATGAAGTGGTTGGGGAGTAGCAATTTTGGCTGACTATTCACACCCACGTAATCACTGATAGGCTGACGTACACTTTTGCATGCTCGCACAATAGACTACACAACACACTCCGCCAATACACTCGCAAGGGATTGGGGGGGGGACCTCCAATCGGGGAATTGTTGCTTTTTCTGTGACAAGGCAATAGAGCAGTATGCGAGCAGTATGGGAGTTTTTTGCATTTGTGTCAAACAATTATAGATTCTCAACAAACCATCAATGCACAACGATCAACGAATCCGATCAGCTTGTAACTAATCCATAAATAATGCATGAGTATAGTTTTCTCTGATGTCTATCAGGTACACCTTCCCATACACTCACCAGATACACTTTCTACTTTTGTGGGGGGGAGGGCCTCGTTGACCCAACCCCCTTGAAGTTGAAGTGTATTGCAGGGGTGTATCGCGAAGTGTACTATAGGGGGACCAAGTTTATACACAAGTGCATTGATACACTTGTGTACAATTGTACGTGGACTTGTGATACAGTCCCCGACACACTCGCCCGATATACTTGGGATGTTTGGGAGGGGGAATACAGTTGCAAGGATTGTACCGGGGAGGGGGGGGGGGGGCTCCGATCGGGGGGTTGTACCTTCATTTACGACAAGGTAACAATGCAGTATGCGATCACCACGGGAGNNGGGGGGGGGGGGGGGGGGGGGGGGGGGGGGGGGCTCCGATCGGGGAGTTGTACCTTCATTTACGACAAGGTAACAATGCAGTATGCGATCACCACGGGAGTTGTTTGCGCTTCTGCCAGACAGTTTTGTATTCTCCATGAACCGTTGATGTACAAAGATCGACGAATGCAATTAGCTCATATCTAGTCCATAAACAATATACAAGTGTACTTCTTCTCATGTCTACCAGATCCACCTTCCGATACACTCACCAGGTATACTCTCTACTTTGGGAGGGGGGGGGCTCGTCTCCCACCCCCCTCCCCCCCCTCCCCGAAGCCGAAGTGTACTGCGAGGGTGTATCGTTCAATGTATCTAGAGGGGGACCAAATCGACACACAAGTGTATGGACAAACTTGTGTATAGATGTACGTGGACTTGTGATACACTCCCTGTCACACCCACCCAACATACTTTACATGTTTGGGAGGGGTATACATCTGCAAGGACTGGGGGAGGGGGGCTCCGATTGGGAAGTTGTGACTTCGTTTGCGACAAGGCAATGAAGTAGTTTGCGAGCAGTATCGGAGTTGTTTGCGATTGTGTCGGAAAAAAATAGATTCTCCAAGAAACGTGGATGTACAACGATCGACGAATCTGATCAGCTTGTAACTGCTCCATAAAGAACACAGAAGTGTATTTTCTCTCGTGTCTATCAGAAATAGATACACCTTCCAATACACTCTCCGGGTACACTTTCCACTTTAGGGGGGGAGGGGCTCATCTCCCCACCACCTCCCAAAGTCGAAGTGTATTACACGGGTGTATCATGTAGCATATATGGAGGGGGACCAAACTGATACACAAGTGTATTGATACACTTGTGTACAACTGTGTGTGGACTTGGGATAAATTCCTCGATACACCCGCCCAACACACTTGAGATATTTGGAGAGGGAGGGGGACCATCAGGAAATACACAAGTGTACATGTTTCCTAGTGTCCACGATACATTCTCCGATACAATCCCCTGATACATTCGGACCCGAGGGGGGGGAGGGGGAGTCGACTTCGACCGAGTAACGGTTTCGGCCCTTTCAAAGAATGGGAAACAACTATACTCTTCATGCAGTCTTACGCTATTTTTCATCTGTCTCTTGCTACATATTCGACAGATGCTCTCTCCAACATACAGAACCAGGACGGCTTCGCAATCCATACATATACCAGAAAAGTGCAAACAAGTTTTCATTCTAATCAATACCAGCTTGTTTTTCAGTTTTAACAAGATGGATAACAATGATTCTAGAACATGATATCACATTTTTCCATTGAGAAAAAGGTCATGTGACAAGTACACACACGCGAGTAAACTTCCAGTAAGTTCGAGGAATAGTATACATAGGTTATGAAGCGTACAAAAGTGGGGTGATTCACCATAAATCCTTGAGTATTGATAGATTTTTTTACAGGCTATTGTTGCCAAGAGCTTGTTTGTTTGTTACTCCTATCATTCCAGGTGGTTTCTCAATGCGCAACAACATATGTGAGGGGAACGCCGAGTCAGAGTTCTTGTATTTTTACCATTCGTTGTTGCGTATGGAACCTTGAGAGCAAGGTGGATTCCTCGGTACCTTCATTCCATCACCAAAGTCTTTGTTGGATTACCAATGGTAGCTGTAAGGTGTGCCCTCTCCTTTCACTATTGTTGTCATTGTGTGTCAAACTTCTACATAGAAGAGATGGGCAAAAACTCGATTGAGATTGGTTCACCAGAAAAACTATGGCGATTAATCCCCTTGTCACTCCAGGCCTATTCACAATCAAGTGTGAACATTTCAAAAACCATTTTACTGGCATGAGAATTACATCAAAATAGTCAGGTGTGTCAAGAAAAACCATCACAAATTCCACGGAAGCATTGGAATACCAAAGACTTTTGTTTATCTAATCTTGTGGCATTGACACAGGATGCACATATGTGGTAGTTTTATACGTTAGCATGCACCTTTTCCCATTGGAGTTCTTCTCGAGCGTTTTGTCCTCGCCAAAGCATCCACCAAGACTGGTGACGTGGCACTTATCAATAGCATTCATCATAGCTCTTGTTTGGTGGTAAAGCATCAATGTGCATTAATATCTATTATTGTTCGAGCGCGTAAAAGCATGTTTTAGTTCTGTTAATCCACCAAAAGCTTTGCAAAACTTCACAAATAGTCACTCAAGGTACAAGGTTTTGTCAATCCGTAGTGTAATTGTCTCGATCATTAAGTCCAAATGTAAAAGTTTAACTCAAGGAACTCCTTCTTCCGAGTTGTTTTAATGGCTTGGATTTGGATTTTTTTGACATTTTGTTTGGGCATGGTGATTTGTGTGGATGACGTACATCAACTTGCATTTTAACCCCTTAAGCACGTACATAGCTCCCGCTATTTCTCTTCCGTGTTCCACGTTGTTGTGCTCGCTCTCATATAGTATTAGTAACATGTCTATGACCAGCTGTTTTACACCACCATTTTCTTGGAGCTGATCAGCTTTGATTGCTCATTTGGACGCATACATGGCCATGATGTTGTCCATTGTTAAGTTTTTATCGAGGTGTTGAATGTCTATAACTTGATCTCATCCCGTTTCCACTCTCTTCCCTTGTTGTTTTGATTGAAGGAAGGCGTTAATAACATAACATTAGCTACAAGTTCCCCAATCTCCTTTGAGTTTCTGTGCATTGGTGGATACAACCAACTAGTGATTGCTATAACTTTTTAGGATCCCTCAGAGGTCACGAAGTGGCCCAAAACATGGTCGAGGAGACATTGAAGCCACAGTTTAATGATGTTTCAAAACAATGATCTCCCAGTAAAACATTAATGACTTTGAAGAAGTTTCCATTGTGTTCCCCCTACATGCGGCTATACTCAAAGATAACATTACGGTACAATGTTGAAGAAAAAGGTAGAGATACAAACAATTGGCATTATTCAATGCTCCCATGGATGTTTTCCGGACATTTGTTAGTCCAATCACATGACTGTTTACTGAAAGTGAGCATTTTTCTTGTGGAATACCACCTTCTCAATGTCTTCATTTGACACGTGGATCTGGCGATAATTGCTCCACATTCATACATTGGATAGAACAAATGCTTTTTAAAGTTTTCTGTTATGTTTTTCCGTTTGAAACAGATGGAAGCATTATTTGATGGTAATGTCATTCAACACTTGGTAGGTAGGCCATGTACACTCCCATTTCAGCGGTATTTTGTTTGACCTAAACACCGGGCTTGCATATAGTGGAGTGCTCGGGTACATGGAATCATATCCAAGCAACTCCTCAAATAAGAGCTTTAGCCCGGCTAGCTCTTGGCCACTCATTGGATAAGTCCCCTTGACTGTTTGTCTCTTGTCCGGCTTCAAATCAATCCTGTGGTCAGTGTTGCACTACTCATGTAGCTCATTGTAATCCCGTTTAACCGGCGCAGCGAGCCGTACAGACACCTCTAGGGTGTCCTCAAACTTCGATTGTTTGGAAGCCAAGGAGAAATTTGAGTTTGCTACATTAGCTTTCATAACATGTCCTCTTTGCCATATTCCACGTGGACCTGCCACACAAGTTCCTTGGCAGATAAATGATTCAGCAACATCAATAAAACCAGTTTTTGTACTTGTTTTCTTGTGGCTGCTGTGTGTTCCTTTTTTGCTTTGTCCTTTGCGGATTTCTACAATGGCCGTTACGTCACATGTCGCACAATTAGAGGAAGATACACTAGCTTCATTAGTGCTGATATCGACTATGACACTGCTTGTGCCTACTTGTGGATTGTGCCAATATCAGAATTCTTGTCCGAGGATAACTTATTGGCCATTTCTTAGACAAGTCCCATTAATTGTTACATCATGCGGTTCCCTGATTTGTAGTTGGAGAGGTTTACATGGTAGAAATACCCGTAGTCTTATGTCAACCAGATTCCATTCGAGCAACCTTGCTTTGTGTTTGAATCCAGATTATGAATAGTCACATTGCTAATTAAACAATGAGAGCCCCTCGTTTCCAGTATTGTCGGTGCCTCTCTAGGACCTTTGTAGCTGATCAATTTAATTAGCAACATTGCTGCTCATTGCTCGTCCTTACATCCATTGTCAGACATTGCGATATCAAGGATCCCCTGTCTTTTGCATTGTGAGCCATCCATATGGTCAATCAATTGTTGGATCACATGTTTCTGACCATCGTTCTCTTGTTTTTTCCTACATTCCCAGCATTTCTATATGACTTCCCCCTTTCTAGCTTGATGTTACCTCTTTTGACATTGTTCATTTCCATAGGAGTGAAGGATTCCGAGGACCACAACTTCCCTCCACATCAATAACAATTCTGGAATTAGTGACGCCAGCCATTGAATTTGTGTATTTGAGCCTTGGTCTCGGACTTATCAATATGATCAACAACAGCGATCATTCGTGGAATGTTGTCCTGGCTGCCAGTGCTTGCGGTATGTCATGTTTGAATTTGTTATTGCAAAACCAACTTTTGTTGGAAGGTGACATGACAATTGGTTATAATCTCACAAATTTATTATGTGTACTCCGTTGTGCCTTGTTGCTAATGGAGTTGTTATAGCTCATATCATGTATCTGATTCCTCTTAATGTTTCCAAGGCATGTGAGGACGGCATGTACACGTATGTTCTAGTTCCTCGGTGGAGTCAGTGACTTACTGAACCAATGACTCTTCCTATATCCAAAACAATCATGCAAGGGTTGGAACACATGCAGTAAACAATGTGAGAGTGGTCACATGAGATGTGGATTGGGTTCAACTAGCCTCCAAACACCGTTGTATGCCCTTGAGATCAAACCACCAACTCAGAGTCGTATTGTGCAAAACGAGGGCCATCGCGTAGCTGTCCATTCATTTTCCTGTTGTTGACCCTAGCGGCAATGAATTACACCTATAAAATCATTCGCAACATCTAGAATACTTGTTTCATTATATGTGCATGATCCAAACGCTTTTAGAATGCTGACCACATTTAGGGCTCATCCAGGAGCTTGGTGTTTTCCTCGAGTAGCACTGCTTTCCACGTTTGTAAATCCTATAGCCCTCCGTTATTGCATACAGGTGTTAGAACATATGGTTGATGAGGAGCTCTATTAGCAAAAACTTCCAATAAATAATTTTCTAAGAGTAATCCTATCAACCTCTCTCATCACTCCAGGTCTCTTCTCAGTGGATAGAGGCACATGCGAGCAATTTGCCAAACGAGAGGACTTGGTTTCCATTTTGGCCATCGAAGTTGTCGGTTCCATACCATTTGCCATCAAACCTACTGTTGCTGTTTCTTGGGCCATGTGGGGAGTATGGGAAATAGTTTGGTGTTGTCCCTACATCACATAAGTCTTCATTGTGCTACCGTTGTTTGTTTTCAGTTTTCCTTGCTCATCTCACTGTTTTCATTGAGTGGTCTGCGAATTTCTGGAAAGTGGGGATTGACGGAAGGTGTTTGCGGTGTTGTTATGCAGGATTGAAGTTGTCAGTTGCTGCTCTAGTGTCACTACACTCCGTGGCCAAGTTTTATGTCGTTTGGAAAGTATGTGATAAAGACATAGAAGTTGACAAGCAAAAGATTATTTGGGAGATTTGGACCCTAGAGCAACCTCTTATTATAGGTGTATATGCTTGAATTGCAAGTGTCCACACTTTCAAGTACATATCCACATGTTCGAGAATAGAAACATCTATCCCTGGGATGTTGAGCTCTCCTGGTGAGCGGTACATGCAATGTCTTGTTGCGAGCGTCTGCTTTGATAAAATCTTGTCCGGAAATCCGGGTACTTTGAAGTATGACCGATGGCTTCAAAATCCATAAGTTTACTGAACAATCTACCAACCTTGATATGGTTTGTCGATCGATCTAGAGTTTGGTCAACCAGACACAACTGTCTGACCAAGAATTGGTTGTCTGGTGGCTGGTCAATTTTCCATGGTCAAACTATGTACAAGTTTAGGGGTCCCCGTGTGGTATGGTGTGTCGTGAATTTAATCAAGGTTTCCTAGTTTGCAGAGTGAAGAGACCGATGTACACTTGCAAAGTAACATAAGATGTTTGGCTGCAGACCGTATTCATCGGACCTTTTGAAGCGTATTAGATCTTATGATGACACGTGTTATTGGGTGTACATGCTAAGCAAGTACAAGTGGGGTAGCAAAACATGATTTGGCAAACTTGGATACTTCAGTGGCTTGTCATTAATACTGGTCAAAACATGATTTTTTGTGGAAGTGCAGAGTGCATACATGGAAGTGCAAAAACAATAATGAGTTGTATTCAAAGTCTTGGATACCCGTGTCATTTCACGCGTATGCAAGTCCATCATGAATGGCTGCTTCAACAAGTCAAACAAGTTTTCGGGGCTTGAGAATATTGATGCGTCTGTTTCAAAAAGTCTAGCATTTCCAGGAAGACACTCAAGTAATATGAAGCCATTGATATGAGCCGCATCATGTATGTGAGACATTATTGTAAACTGGGTACGGCGTGCTAGGCTCACTTTGGGGGTAAAGGCACAACTCGGTGGCAATGGCGACCATCAGGAAGCTGGTGTATGCCTTTTAGCACGTATACAATTGTAAGATTGTCTTAGGGAAGCACGAGAACACGCGTGGCAAGGCGAGAGTAAATCGTGCTTGTTATTCAGTTGCCAGCATACAATGTAGTGTTTTCATGTTGACACAATCTATGCGACCCGGGATCACCAAGCCGTACACGGCTCCGTATGGAAAATGGATAGGTGTTCCACCCAAAAACCACATGGCGCATCTTTTCAAATTTTTAACCGACCAATAACTTCACCATTCCATGGAGGAACGGCCAAAATACGACTGCCAGTGTTGTTGAGGGCAATAATCATTTTTGGCCATTTCCCCTCTCTGGATTGAGAGACAAGTCAGATAGTTTTTCCTTCATGTTTCTTTTTTAAGTAGTTGTCTATATAAATGTTTGGAGCCATCACAATTGTCGTTCAACATAATTTAGAATAACAAAAACACAATACACTTCAATAGCATACATATGACATTGTTGCAATGTTCAAGCCTTTTCCTACGGTTTTTGCAGTTGGTAGCTGGCCAAAGTTCCGTTGGATGTAGATTCGTCTGAACAGTATTCAAATACTACATTCGTCTTAAATGTCACTTGTATCCTACGCACTCCATTACTCGCTTCCTATTGCGTCGCTTCTAACTTGACGACCGTCTAGTAGACGACGAGGTTTCTTGTGACTTGTCGCCGGTGATATCGACCGCGCCTGAAGCCTCCCGACTGATTTGTCACTCGAGTCCTCGGAAGATGTTCTAGAGAAGCCCCCCCAGTGTATGGGGGCAGTGCATGTGATGAGTGCACTCTAAATGTATGGTGAAGTGCACTTATCACGCACTGAGTGTATGGAAGCCATCGCAGGATTTTGTTTCACCAAGAAATGACAAACGCTTCTGTTTGCCCCTTAAACTCCATATCATTAAGATAGTGAACCCCGACGACCGGTGTTGAAATGCCTTTTTGTTCGGAAATCATAAACTGCTTAGCCACCACCGTCGACTGATGCAGCAAAGACAAAATGAGGACGTGTTACTTGAATGTGCAAGCATGGAGGACGCTTTGTGTATTTCAAATACTTTGAAAAGAAAGGAATGAAATGCTAAAGAAGGACGTTCCGGGCTATTGGGGGAACTGTTATTCGCAAGAAGTTGGACAATACGAGTGAACTCGACATTTAGTGGTATCGGAGAGAAAGTGCGTAGAAGCTTCCTAGCAACACGGCCGCTGACCGGGCGTCAGTGCCTAGTCAGACGGTGACGACAGTCACAGGTCATACACACAACGGCAAGGGTTTGGCTAGGAGACGCAAGTCAAAGTGTCAGAATGCTTCAATATAGCATATGCAGAGAGAAATGACAACTGACAGGTCCAGGGCATAAATACCTGCCGCGGCGCACGGCGGGTGTCGCTCGCGGCAGTCCAAGAGCTGTCCTAAAACCGGCCCAAAAACACTGTTTTGGCCGTAACTCTGCGCACACATGTCAGAATCCTACGCCGTCTGAACCTAGACGTGCAGAACCAAAAGCCGCACTCAACAACTGGTCACATGCATGCATCCATCGACTGACAGCGAGTATACAATGCAAAAACATGCAAATGGGCCTCATGCCCAGTCCGCCGAATGCCGCGTGCAAGACGTAGAAGGCACACCAAGGAGTCCCGGTGACATCTGGGGCTCTGGAACAGTGGTCGGTCAGCTCCAGACGGGTAGTCCGCCGCCTGTCGTCGCGCCGGTGTCACCAGGGCCGCCTGCCTCAGGGATCTGCACGAGTATGGACACGGCCGAGTGGTCACAATAAACTGTACAGGAACGGCACAAAGCACAACAACCGGGCCTACATAAAACAGTCTTATAACGTGTGTAAACGAAGAGATTCTGCATTTCAGGCCACAAAAAAGCCATCCGTTCAAAGTCAATATACAGAAAATGACAACGTATTGAGAATAAATTGAATTTGCTCAGTATTTATTCATATCGTATGCGCGGTTCTTTCACAACCCACTGGTTGAATGAATAGGTCCCTTGGAAATATCAACCAACCGGCAAACATGGGATATAGTGGGTCCCGTCCCATTCCTCTTTGGTTTGTCGCGCGGTTCATATGCGCGACCACCGGAGCTGCGCCAACTTCGTATTCTAGTCAAGCTGCGACACGAAGATCTCTACTCTCTGTCGCACATGAACAAACACGTTATCGTAGCAGAGAGAATGATTCAACATTGTCGACCAAAACTGCCAAGAGAGAAATCAAAAGTTTCTCTGATCCACCTTCCCTTGACACTTATCGATTGAAAAACCCATCTCTAGTTATTCTTCATCTTCTCTTGAGTGACCATCGGCTAGCAAAAGAGCAAAGTCGGGTGCGACCAGCCAACCTCAATGTGTTTTCTCTCTTGTCGCTTGATACCAACGTCGAGACCTGAAGAAGGAAGATGATTCCGATATCGAGGCCGCCAAAGCAATATAGACTTCGAAAAAAAGATACCCTACTGATCACTAAATTCGATTTTTGGAATTTTGGTTATTTAGTGATTGTTAAATTCGTTCACATTTTTTCTGGGTACAATTATTTTGGTGATTCTTGTGAATTCGTCGAAACCCGCACCTAGATCCTTAAATTCGGCGAACGGCACTGGTCATGTCCGCTTTGTCCAGCTTGACCTCGGAACTTCGAACTTTGAACGAAACGCGCGTCCTACTTGTGCAGTCAGTTCGGCCACGTCTGACGGACGTGACTGCACTGGGCCTTTGCTTTGGCCAAACCTGACAAAAATGCATGATCTAACGGCTCAGATCATCCGTGTCAGCGACTTGCAACTGCTGTCAGGCAAGTTCCAAGACGCATAACGTGTTTTTTTCGTTGGAAGTGCACCTGTTAGAGTTGAAGCGACATGTCCGCGTACCTTGTGGGCATGGCAAGGATGTATTTTCTATCGGATTGATGAAGTCCCTGTTCCTAGCCCCCAGGTCAAGACAACATTACCATACATCTACAACTTTTGAGATTCGACAAAAGATATATAAATATTTTGGTGATTGGAATAAAGTCGTCGAAAAAATAAATTCGTTCAAAAGCGACGACTCCAAAAATGATTCATATCGAATTTAATAATCAGTAGGGTAAGACGGGAACATATACGACGAGAGAAACATAACCGTCCCTACGGACGGTAGCCCCAGCGTTGCATGCGAGGGAGACCGTCGGTTGCGTCTAGTTCATTGCAGCGAACAACAACTATCGGCTTAACGTTATTTATTGACACTAAGGTCGAGCGTCGAACCTTCGGGATTGCTGGCAAGCGGACGTCGCAAACCTGCCATAATCTCGGATGTGAACAATCCCTCACCCAGTGCATGATAAGTGCAGTTTTCCACACAAATGGCGAACACTGGCCCATACGCACTATTCCTTGCACTAGGGGGGTTAGACAAATGGTGTCGGCTTGGCTACCGACAGGAGGTGGCAACGTCGTCGTGTCATCGACTAACGTCCAAAGATGAGCTGACGGTCGGCATCTTTGGCGACCGTCGGCATCTCTACGACCGCTAAGGAGAAGCTCCACACAAAATATATGATCCGTTAGAAAAAAGCCAGCTTAAAGATATACGGTCATAAATAGGTCGTTAATGAACTCAGAATCACGGAACTAAAGAAAAGTCGATACAATCAGAAACAAGATTTCAAAGAATGACATGAATGTAAGATCTATGTGGAATAATTCTCTATAAATTTGAGGTTCAAGTAGTAGAGGGGGGAGGGGGAGAGAGAGAGAGAGAGAGAGAGAGAGAGAGAGAGATAGAGAGAGAGAGAGAGAGGGAGAGAGAGGGAGAGAGAGAGAGAGGGAGAGAGAGAGAGGCATGGGGAGAGAGAGAAAGAGATAAAGAGAAAGGGATATTTATAGAGGTAGGT
>SZWC01000962.1:191899-209081 GCA_023375785.1 Penium margaritaceum
GGCGGGATAAAGAGAAGATAAAGAGAGAATTTTGCTTTGCACTATTCATGTGCACTAGTTTTTTAATGCATGGTCCTAGTGCATGGTTTTGGAGCACACTAGAAGAGCGCACTAGAAAGTGAGTGCATGATTTGCTCACCATTGGGCATATATGTCTCTTAGTCCTTATTCATGTCCCCAATTATCACCTTCTCCTCTTCGGAAGTGCACTTTAGCACATGGACGCAAGGAGAAGGTCTCTGGAAGTATTACTCCCCTCCCTATCGTTCCTCATCATTCAACCCTGTCCCTGTTAAAGCGACACATGCCATTTGTGCCCTCATTCCAGTTGCGCCTGAGCACCTTGTTGATGATATTGGCATGTTCAATGCCAATCCATTGGCTGGTTTCCCAATGGACCCTGCTGGTGCTTATGCCATGCTTCGCCACCTCACCACCTTCAGCAGCCAAGACATTGAGAGTGCGCTGGCAGCCTTTTCAACACTCTTATGATGCGTGCCGATAAGTCTGCTGATGCCCATTGGACTCACGATCTCGAACTCTCGCGCGAGCTTGTTGTTGTTGTCCCTGGTCAGTTGTGTACTGTCCTCAACATGGTTAATGGGTTCATTCATGAGCATTCAGACCTCCTATGTGACGTTACCCCTACTGAGCTACAGTGCCTTGCCTCTCAGCTTGTCTCCCCTAACTCCCCGCCTGGTATCGGCGCCACTTTGCCACTAATCAGCTAGCCACCTGGTGGGCCAGTCTGTAGAACATGCGGCTTCGTTGATCCTTTGGCACCGGCATTACTACTCTCACCACTACCTCATCACCCTTCTCGACCTCGACGTCCTCTTCCTCATTCTCTTCTGTAGAGACCTCCACTACATCGGCACTTGCTTCCCAGGGGCGTGGCCGTGGCAAGGGTCATGGCAAGGGTAAAGGCAAGGAGAAACCCCCTGCCCCCACCTCTTGTGTTCCTGGTTCGGTGGTTTGCGGTAACTGCAGGTCTGATGAGCCCTCTACGGGGTTTGCCCAGCTCCTCTAGATGACCTAAGTGTTGCTCGTACCATGCGCACACACTCAACTCATACTTCTGGCCCCTCCGCAATATCCAGCTTTGTCTCCGCCTTATACTCTCCCACTACCTCCACCTCTACCGGCCGTACCTACTCCACCATTGACATCCCTCCACATCCTCCTCTGGCTCTATACACCATGGTTGGCCACCATCCTACGGTGCCCCGCTCTATGTCGGACCCCACTTTGTTGACTACATTGCAATGTCATGGTTCCCCCCATCCTTAGGAGTTTCTACCCCATCCCCAGCCTCTTCGGTCACTGGTGATGNCAATATCCAGCTTTGTCTCCGCCTTATACTCTCCCACTACCTCCACCTCTACCGGCCGTACCTACTCCACCATTGACATCCCTCCACATCCTCCTCTGGCTCTATACACCATGGTTGGCCACCATCCTACGGTGCCCCGCTCTATGTCGGACCCCACTTTGTTGACTACATTGCAATGTCATGGTTCCCCCCATCCTTAGGAGTTTCTACCCCATCCCCAGCCTCTTCGGTCACTGGTGATGGCGAGCGCCATATGGAGCAATCCCTCATTTAGCTCCTTTGCCTTCATGATTGGGGAGGTGAGAATGGTGCTTATGTGGCCAGAGGTCCTGCATGCCAGACTTATGTCGTGCTTCACGGTGACCCCCCTAGTCATGTTGCTAGGTTCTTGTGTATTTCCATTCCTTGGGTTGATCATTGGCAATATGTGGTCCTTCCTTGCTGTCTTCCTGCATGTGACTTGTCCTCTCTCGTTACATTCCCCGTTGATCCTGTGGTGACCTGTGGTGTCTTAGGCCTAGTGTGTGTATCTGGTGGCTTTTGGATCATGGATTCTGGAGCCACCATCACAAGACTTCCATTTGTTTGTCGTTCGTTTCCTTGGGCCTTTCTGAGTCTGTTTGCTTTGTGCATACTCGGTCCGGTCAGCTGCTCTTTGTTCAGGGCATTGGTTTCATTCATTTTGTCAGCCCCGGGGGTGCCCTGTTTTTAGTTGATGTGATATATGTTCCTTCCTTGGATTGAAAGAACTAAGCTTGCAGTCGGTGCCATCCGTGGACGATCAAGGCATGGATTTCTCTTCTTATCTTAATGTTGGCACATTTTGTCGTTGTTCCTATGGTTGTATTGTCTTGCGTGGTACTAAATGCAACAAGCTCTATCGTTTGCCCCTGTTCCTCTCCCCCATCCCGACTGACAGTCATGTGCTTTCTCATGTTGCACCCTCTCTCTCCCTTGAGCATGTTTGCGTGTTGCATTGTTGCCTTGCTCATGTGCATACTAAGGACATCACCAACATGCTCCACCTTCAGCCTGCTCTTGGGCTATCACGCTTTTCCTTCTCCTCTACTTGTCCTACATCTTGTCCTGACTGTGCTCGGGGTAAGTTGCATCGCGCACCCTTATCTGAAGCTGAATCCTGCTCCTCTCATCTCCTCGATCGTGTGCATGCTGATTTCATGGATCCCCTACCCCGTGACCTACTTGCGGATGTTGGGTGTTGTACACCGTGCCTCACCGATGACCTCCAAGTTCCGATGGGTCTTTGTTCTTCGTAATAAGAGCGATGTCAGTTCTATCATTGTGATGTGGCTCGTCCAAGCTGAGCGTGCCCATCAACAATTGTTGAAATGTTTTCGTAGTGACCGTGGCAGTGAGTTCCTCGGATCCGCAACCTATTTCCTTGAGTCTAAGCGGGTGTGTCTGGGGACTTTGGCTCATTACACACCCAAGCACAATGGTGTCTCTCAGAAATGGAGTTGCATTGTCACTCACGGTGTCCGTACCACTTTATGTGTCCGGCCCTTCACCCCTGTTTGCCTTTGAGGCGATGTGTTACATGACTTGGGTCTGGAATCGTGTCTCCCATGGACTGCCTCTGTGTATTGCCACCCCTGTGGAGCATTGGTCTGGCACACGTTCCAACCTTTGTCTGGCTCGTGTCTGGGGTAGCTTTGTCGCCGTGTGGTTGCTTGATGATCGCTACGGCGGCAAACTTGCCCCGCGAAACCACCTGTGTCCTCTCTTGGATGTCTCATCCCAGTCTAAGGCCTTGGAATTTTGGGATCCCATGCGTCACTGTGTCATTGAGTTCCGTGACACATTATATCTTTAGTCTCTCTTTCTTTGAGACCTCCATTTCCTCTCCCCTGCTGCCTCCGTTTTCTCGCTCTCTTGGCTAGGAGGACGTCGGTCTTGGTTCCTCTCCAGGCCCTGCGGTTGCTACTCTGTAACCTGAATCCTCCGACCTAGCTCCGTCGTCGGGTTCCCCTCCCACCTGAGTCTCTCTTCCACACGCATCATCCAATTTGTCCAGCACACCGGGCTCTCCTTTCATATATTCGCCTGCCCCTGATTCAATGTCCCCCGTCCATGCAGTCTCCACTCCGTCCAGTCCGATGGCCCCTTTGTGTCACCCAACCCTGTCAAGTACTTGCCTCTGTCAACGGAGCCCACTGGCCCTACAATTGTCTCACCTTTTGTCCGCGACGGGCGTCTCCGCGCGCTTCCTAATCGCACCAATCCTGGGACCACGTCGTCCATCCACCCATCCTAGTATTTGAGAACCTAGTCCCTTATCGTTCCCACAGGCCTAGATGTCCTCGGCCTGGCCACTAGTGTTGTGCACCCCAGCTCGGCCCTAGGCTATGTTTTTCTCGCTATACAGGATGCACAAACCGTGCATGCTGCCATTGTGAGTAGTTTTGTTGAGTGTCGTGCCATGTCTGGTGTCTCGTACCCTGTCCCAAAGCTTACCACTGCTCGGCAGGCCCGCATGGCCCCTAATGCTCAGCACTAGGAAGCTGCCATGAGTGACGAGCTGAAGGCATCTAGACAACCATGTTGTTTATGGGCTGGTAGACCTACCACCAATGCGCAATGCCACTGACACTTGGTGGGTCTTTCAGCGCAAGTACATGCTCCATGGCACCCTCAACAAAAGCAAGGCGCGTCTCATTGTGAAGGGATTCTCCCTAGTCCAAGGCATTGACTTTTATGAGAGCTTTGTACCAGTCGGAAGCTAAGCTACCTCGTGAGCATTGCTAAGTCTTGTTGCCCTGCATGGTAGGGAGCTGGAGCAGATGGACGGGAACAAGGCTTCCCTACATGGTCAGCTAGATGAGGAGATGTAGATGATCCAGCCACTCGGGTTCTCTGATGGCACCAACAGGGTTTGGCAATTGTGGAAGGACCTCTACGGCCTTAAGCAATCGCCACAATACTAGAATACGGAGATCACATCAACCCCGAAAAAGAGTGGCTACAGTTGTATCATGGTGGATCTGTCTCTCTTCCTCACCACCGGTTTAGCTCCTTTTGTCGCCATCCTTGTTTATGTCGAAGACGTGATGATTTCGTCACCCAGCCAGGAGGTCGTCAGAGCACCCAAGTCATTGTTGCAATCCACTTACAAGATGAAGGACATCGTGCCGGCCCACGTCTTCCTCGAGATGGAGCTCAAGCGCGACCGGTCTCGGCGTGTGCTCCTTGTCCACCATCGGCATACGTTTGTACGCTTGGCGAGCGTTTCACTCCCTTGCTCGCTACGGTACCAGCTGCGTCCACGCCTATGATCGCAGTCGGGTAGAGGCTTTTCAAGACACAGGATTTGTCAAATCTAGGGGAGGCGGTTGATGTGACAGACTACCTACGCGTGATTTGGTCCCTCATGTACCTCGCAACCACAACCTGAGCGAATGTCGCCTTCGCCGTTAAATTTGTTGCATAGTTCTCCCAGTGCCCTCGGCCATGACACATGGAGGAAAGCCCTATGCGTTGTCCCATATGCACTGTCCAATGCTCGGATTGGCCTCCGCTATGGGGCACAACCGCCTGTAGTAACGGATGGTTGTACTGAAAATAGCTGGGCTCACGACATCGATGCACGCAGTCGCACTCCCTACATCTTCCTTGTTGGGGAGACAGTTGTGTCATAGAAACACGGTAAGCAAGGGTGTGTGGCCCGCAGCTCCTATGAAGCAGAGTATGTTGCACTGGGCGCAGGCACATGTGGAATCATCAGGTTGTGTCAATAATTGCAACAGTTATGTGTACCCATACGTTACATCACCTTGTGCTTTGACAACCAGAGAACCAATGCAATTATTGAACATGATGGTATGTATCACACGCGCACAAAGTTGGAAACTAATCTAAAGCGCAGGTTAGGATAGTTGTGTTGTTAATACAGCATGCCAGTCTCCACGCTCGTTGCACAGTCAGCTGCCTCCTCAATCTGCCGTTCTGGAGTCTAAGTTTGAGTCCTGTGGATTTGATACTCAGAGATGCGCGCGCCAGTGTTAGCGCCAGAAAGCAGCTGAAATCTGGAAGTGACTGATTAAGAGACAACAATGAGAAACAATGGGAGATCCCTCCAATATCTAGCTCCCTCCCCAGCTCTGTAGAGCTTGTTATTCAGTTTCCAAGCCAATCAGAAAACAGACCTATTCTGTGGTAGGCAGGCTTTCTTGGTGAGCCCTGCGAGACGGCCAACAGCCCAAACCTGGGCGACATCCGTTTTGCCTGAAAATTGGACCGTACCATAATACGCACGCTGCAAACGCGGTTGTGCAGTCAAAATCAGCCAGAAAAACAACAGTGAGGAGTTATGGCTTCCTATACCCAGGCAACATCCACGCTAGTCATCAGTGCCAACAAAGCCAGAAAATCATGACACTTGGACCGTAGGCATGACATAGCCCTACGAACCCAACAGTGCAGTCAAACACGGTGCTGGAAGTGTGCAGGCGGCATCTGCAGCGATAATGCCTGCCAGTAGTACGACTGCCAAGGAGGTCTTCCAATGGAGCTGAGCACGAAGGAGGGAGGAGACTCCAGCAAACTGAGTGTAGAACTTAGCATGCATCAACTCCACTAGACGATGCTCCATCAGCGTCGCGTCTCACCGTCAATCATCTACACGCTGATGTACACAAGCCGGGAGGACACAACAGAGTACAAGTGAGAGATGTGAGACAAAAACCAACACTCCCCCATGACTCAAAGACATAGTGCACATGGAAGGGCAGAGAGCACAGAGACCAAGCAGATAGGGAGAGAGAAAATCTCATGGATGAACATCGACTACACTCACAACCTTCTTGAACGAGTCACGTTTCAGTGCCTTGGAAAAGAAATCAGCAAGCTACAGTGCTGTCTCAAACCACACAATGGTGATGGTACCCACATAGTGATACTAGACACTGATGTATTTTGTGCGAGTGTGGTGCACACCGTCATTGTCACCAATGGCCATGGAACTTCCATAGTCATAGTGCGACGTGATGGATGGGACTGACTGACGCAATTCGAACAACAGGCGGCGTAGCCACACGCTCTCACAAGCGCCAAAACCAAGGGCCACATACTCAGCCTCAGTAGTGTTGTGTGTAATGCAACCTTGCTTGCCGCTGCGCCAAGACACAGCCGTTTTGCCAACAAGGAAGAACTTATTGGTACAACTCTTACCGTCCGGACTGCCAGCCCAGTCACTGTCGATGAACCCCATCGCCACAACGGACGACTATCGATGGAACATGAGACCTCGCCGTGGGGTAGAAACAGCGTAGCACACTACTTAGATTGCAGCCTCAAAGTGGAGGTGACACGGCTCCTAAGAGAACTGTACAAGGAGGTTGACGGCGAACGCAATGTCAGGACGCGTCATCGTCGTCAGGAACATCAGTGACCCGATGACGCACAAGTACATAGTCACATCTACTGGCTCCTCTACCATGGCTAGATGAGAGCTCTTGAGCATCGCTTGACCATCGAGCAACATGGGTGGAGATGCTCTCAGCACAAGGGGTAGGTCCTCAATGAAGCGCCCGAACAAGGTCTAGACGCAAGCGACCTGATGGACGTGGAGGATTCCCACGGATCGATCGTGGTCAAGCTCCATGCCCAAGAAGACTCGTGCTGGCCCGAGGTCCTTCATCTGGTAGGCAACATGCAGCAAGTCCTTGACCCTTTGGATGGTAGCTGCATCCGGCGATGCGATGAGTAGGCCGTCGACATAGACCAGGACAGCGACGAGGGTCTAACCTTGCAGATTGATGAACAGCACGAGGTCGACAGAGTTGCGAAGGAGGCCGCCGCTAAGAAGCATATGACTGATCACCTTGTTCCAGCAATGTAGTGACTGCCTCAAGGCATAGAGGGCCTTCCGCAACTTCCAGACCTTGTTGGAGCAATCGTCGAAGCCTAGGGGCTGCATCATGTAGAGCTCAGTGAGGGCGTGCGCGTCTCGTGTCCTTGGTGGCATCCGCGTGAGCGTGGCCGCAACGGCATCTATCAGTCATCACTGACATACATCTAGGGTCAGCAAGGATGGAGCAAGGCATAGCCCAAAGTTGACCCTAGATGTATGTCAGTGATGACTGATAGGGTGGCCAAGCCAAGTGACTTGGTGCCGGGGTCCCCGTCACGAGTGTGGAAGTGGGTCTGACATGAGGTGAGGAGCCTTGTGGGATGACAGGGGGTCGTGGCACGAGAGAACGTGAGGAAGCGGCCTGAGTACTCATAGTCGGCCTAGGTCAAAGGCTCTCGCCCAGACCACGTGTGTAGCACGCCGATATAGACAGGACAGTCGGCTTTGAGGTGTTGGCGAGCATGGACGAGACAGCCGGCCTTCGGGGACTGGCGGACACGGACGGGGCAGCCGGCCACGAGGAGCTGGTGGGCACGGAAGGGGCAGCCGGCCCTGAGGGACTGGCGGACACGGACGGGAGGCCGGCCCGAGGAGCTAGCGGACACGGACGGGGCAGCCGCCCCTGAGGAGCTGGTAGACACAGACGTGGCAGCCGGCCCTAAGGTGTTGGCAAACACGGATGAGGCACCCGACCCTGAGGAGCTGGTGGACACGGGGTAGCCGGAGCTGAGGGGTTAGTGGACACGGACGGGGCAGCCGGCCCCGAGGGGCTGGCGTACATGGAAAGGGCAGCCGGCCTTGAGGAGCTAGTGGACACGGACGAGGCAGCTGACGCTGAGGGGCTGGCGCACATGGACGGTACAGCCATCCCTAAGGGACTAGCGGGCACAGGCGAGGCAGCCAATGCTGAGGGGTTGGCAGACACTGACGGGGCAACCGGTGCTGAGGGGCTGTTTGACAAAGATGGGACAGCCGGCGCAGACGGTCCCACGGGCGTAAACGATGGAACGCCCTGACGTGGCTAGAAGGAGGACGTACCCACCACTCCCCCACACCACGGGAGGAAAATCGACGCGCCGGAGCGACGGAGGCCACAGGGAAACCGGTCCTCAAAGAAGAGGGCATCCTGTGACTCGACAATGCAGTGCCATGTGGGATCCCACAAACGCCATGCCATTGACTGATGCGAGACGCGAAGGAAGGTACAAGGATGGTCGCGAGGCTCAAGCTTGCCACCTTGGTGTGGTACAGGTAACCACACGATGGCGAAGCAGCCCTAGACCCGAGCCGGATGGAGGTCGGCTCGTTCTCCACACCAATCATGGTATGGTGTGGACTGGCAGAGAATGGGTCAGTGGGAAATCCGGTTCTAGACCCACTTCATGTAGGCCATGGAATCCAAAAGAAGTCGTTAGAGATGCCGAATTTGACCCGCATGGTACGGACGGCGTCGGCCATGGTGCGGTTACACCACTCAGAGACGCCATTGTGGGCAGGCGTGTAAGGTGCCGACGTCTCATGATGGATACCACAGGAGGCGAGGAAGAGTGTGGTCTCCCCCAAAAACTCATACCCATAGTCCAAACGGAAACGGCGGAGGGGAGGACCACACCCGCGTTCAGCATGGACAAGCCAGTCCCAAATGGTGGGAGCGACATCGCTCTTGTGCCAAAGGCAGAAGACCCGGCGATAGCGAGAGTAGTCGTCCGCAAGTGTCAGGATATAACGACCGTGTTCGCTGACAGACTATGTCAGGAGAGGACCCACGACATCAGAGTGGACCAAGTCAACCGAGGCGGTCGCTTTAGAGGTAGAGAGGGGGTAGGTGGAACTGTGCATCTTCTCCTGAGCACAATCAATACACTCGGTGGGACACGACAGAGGCAAGGAGGCTTGGTCAAGGCCCATGGCTGGTTGCGTGCGAAGCATGCTGTCAACAGCGGCGAAGTAAACATGACAGAGGTGGCGATGTAGGAGACGCGTGTACTGCGAAGACAGTGTGCTAGTAGCAAACACGTGGCACGTGTTGGCCGATGAGGAGGGGATAGAGTTAGAAGTAGATTGGTGTGGTACGTGCCACAAGTTGCCACTAGCGGTGGCATGCAAAACGACACGACCTGATGGGCTCAACGACACACTTCCCACACCACGTGAATGCAGAATGTCCATGCTCATGCAATCAACAGCGGTGAAAGACAGGAGGTTGAGATCAAGGCCTGGGACGAAGAGGACATCAGTCACAAAGACATCACCAACAGGTCCACGGAAACGAACGACGTCGACACCACAAACGCGCAACACTGGACCAGAACCCCGGTGACATCGGTGACGGGACCAAGGATACTGAAGGCCTCAAGCGAGGCCGTCATGTGATGGATGGCTCCGGAGTTGATGATCCATGTCTCTGACGGATCTTGGACCAGTGTGGCCAGGTCGCTCACACTCACATGACAATGGGAAAGTGACGCTGACGCGGTGGATGGAGGTACAAACCGGGTTGCCACTCATCCAGCCAGGCGATGTCATAAAAAAGGATGGTGTGGATGAAGAGACCAGACACGACCGCATTACAGACTCTGTCATGCAGAGTGGGGAGGTACTACCCACTACGCAACTCACACTTCCCTGGGGAAGAGGGCGAGGAAGGCTGAGTTGAAGTGTGATGAACTGCTCGTACTGACACTCGCGGGTGGAGGGTTAGACGGAGTAGAATGACTACAGTACAATCTCCCTCCTCCTTCCGGAGTCTTTGAAGGAGGAGGGAGATGCTGCTGGAAGTGTTGGTGATAGAGGAGCGGGCACGGATGGCTACAAAAGATACTACGGTGGAGCTGTCGCGAGCGGTGAAGGCGTAGTAGGAGGTACAATTGTCATGACAATGGTGGCAAGGCGACGCTTGTTCTGGTGACGCATGGTGGAAATGATGCGAGCCTCGTCAGTTGGAAGAGGATACGTGTACCACCCATGCCTTGACAAGCCAGAGTTGTGGCATACGATGTTGGTGTTGTCGGAGCCGCTAGACTGCTGTTGAGGGCCCTTGTCCTTTTTTCCCCTGCGTTGCTTCTTGCTTGAGGAGGTGGCACCGGAAGATGCTGCTACTGCTGGGGCGGCAACGGCCACGGAGGGGATGGGAAGAGAGGTGAGGGACTTTGTGCAATGGATGTGTGACTCCTGCTAAGCCTCTTCGATGCGGAGGAAGAGCTCGTATGCCCAAGGAATCAGGGTACCTAGGACAGCCATAGCGGTGAGGACGTCCTGGGAGTAATGGAGGAAGACGTCAGAGAAGGGTTCGGTGCCGCCGCGCTTGATGGTCAGGAGCACGAAGAGAGGAGGTGGCACGGCGTCTCCAAGGTGGCGTAGGATATCCTCTACACTCTACCAGTCGGAGGTGACCGTCTTGGTCACCCCCATGCGGAGGGAATTGAACTCCCGGATCAGGTGGCTGGTCTCGGCATCACTGGACAGGCGATGAGGGAACGTGCGTACGTACAAAGCCGCTGCCGGATCAGGGAGGGCACCAGTTGTGAGGTCGCGGAAGAAGGGCTCGAGGGACAGACGTGCAACTGGAGGGGCCATAGGGACGAGGGCATGCACAACGCGACCAACGTCATACACTTCGTCGGCCTCGGTGGATTTGAAGGGAAGGAAATAGTAGGGCCACAAGTTCTTACCCTGTGCCCAGATCTATAAGTTGAGCTCCCAGCTCCAGAACTGCTTGACAGACTAAAGTAGCAGCGGCGGGGTTTTGAAATCCTTTGGCCTTCGTCCAGCACCCAGACTAGGGCCTAGGGTTTGACCACCGTCTGCTCTTGGCGCTCGGTGTGTTGTTGTGCCAAGTACTGTGTGGCGTAGGAGACTGCAAGACTCGTGTACTTGGGTGGAACAAAAGGTAATTGTGGACGTTTCTACTACTACGGTGGCTACTAATTCTACAGTTGCGGCGAGGGTTACTGATGCTGCTGTTGTAACTGCTGCTACGGATACGGTGGCGGCAGTTGTAATGCCACTAGCTGCTGTGTCAGCGTTGTGGGCTGCAGGCGCAAAATGACGAGTGGATTTGTCGTACCAGTATGACCTACGACAGAGCCTACGGGGTGTTGGTGGTGGTGGTGCTGTTGATGGTATTACTACTGTTGCTATTGTTCTGGTTGCCGCTACTACTGTTGCTGGTATTGCTGCTATTGCCACTCCTGTTATTGATGATGGTGTTGTGGCTACCACTGCTACTGTTGTTGATATTCTTGCTATTGTTGTTGCTATTGTTACCGATGCTATTGTAGCTACAGAAGCTGCTGCCGCTACTACTGTTGCAACTGTTGTAGTTGCTGTAGGAAGGGGGTCCTTCTAGCAAAGGAGGACCCCTCTTCATTCTGTGCCATGGTGTTTTGCGTCCCTCCTTGTTCCCTCTTTCATTTTTTTGTCCTTTTTGTTGTGCTACTGATGTCAGCAGTGACGTCAGTAGTGACGGTAGCGTGGGATGGCTAACGCCAGCAGCCGCTCTTGCGTTGTATACAGAGATGCCTCTATAGGTTTTTTGTGTGTGTCTTGCTGACGTTAGTAGTGACATCAGTAGTGACATCAGCTGAGGATGGCTGAAGTCAACAATAGCTGTTGTTGGAGCCGTTGTTTTGTCAACATTAGGGTACCTGCTGCTGCTACTGCTGTTGTAGCTATTGTTGCTACTGTTGTTGCTGCTGCTGTTGCTCCTACAATCGCAGCTACTGCTACTACTCCTACGGCTGGTCTGCTACTACAGCTGTTGCTGTTGCTATTGGTATTGCTCCTACTATTGCGGCTGTTGGTGCAACAGCACCTACTACTAGTGCTGTAGTTGTTGGTGCCACTATTGCTACGGCTATTGTCGTAGCAGCTACTACTGCTACTACTGCTGCTAGTGCTTGCTACTATGGCTGCTATGGGTGCTGAAGCGACTGTGGTGGTGGTTGCAGCCGTTGCATGGCCACTTGTGGGATGGGGGATTTTTTGTGTTCCCCTCTTTTTTTTCTTCGTTCGTCATTGCGAGCTCGCTACTCGTTGTGAGCAGCGAGCTACAAGCAGGAAACTCGCTGCTCGCTGCTTGCTGCTTCCTGCTTCCTGTTGTTGCGAGCAGCGAGCTCGCTGCTCGTAGCTCGCTTCTCGTGGCAAGCGGTTGCATCTGCTGCTGCTGCTGGCCGCTATTGTACTTGCTGTTGGTGCTGGTCGTTGCTATAGCTACTACTGCTGTTGGCCGCTACTGCAACTGCTGCTGCTAGCTGTTGTTGGCCGCTATTGGCTGTTGCTTGCTGCTACTGCTGTTGTTGGAGCCGGCTGCTGCTGTTGCTCTTGCTGTTATTGGCTGCCGCTGGCGCTTGCTGTCGCGGGCTGCTGCGATTATGTGCTACCGCGAACTGTTGTTGTTGTCGGCTGTTGTTGCTAGCTGTTATTGCCACTGCTTGGCGTTGTTGCAAGTTGTACTTGTTACTGCAAGTCACTACACCTCGTTGACGTTGCCACGTGCGTCATCACCAGCAGGTGCCTGACGCACCCCGCCGCTCACCTCCTTGCATCACACATGGGGGTCAGTGCTGTCGGGAAAAATCTAGTAGCATTTCCCCTACACTAGCACGTATGGGGGTCCGCCGGCATAGTCAAGAACCTATACGCCAGATTTCTGTTGCTGTTGCTGCGCTCTGGCTCTGATACCAAACTGAAAACTAATCTAAAACGCAGGTCGGGGCAGTTGCGTTGCTGATGCAGCATGCGGGCTTCCACACTCATTGCTTAGTCAGCTGCCCCCTCAGTCTACCGCTCTTTAGTGTAAGTTTGAGTGCGCTAGGTTTGTTACTCAAAGATGCGCGCGCCAGTGTTAGCGCCAGAAAGCAGCTAAAAACTGGGAGTGACTGATTGGAAATCAAGAATGAGGAACAATGGGAGACCCCTCCAAAATCTAGCCCCTCCCCCCCACATCTCTAAAAAGCTTACTACTCAGTTTCTATGCCAATCAGAAAATAGACCTATTTCTGGCAGGCAGGTTTTCTTGGTGAGCCCTGCCAGACGCCCGGCAGCCTTAACCCGGGCGTCGTCCGTTTTGCCTGAAAATTGGACCATAGCATAATGCGCACAGTGCAAACGCAGTGGTGCGGTCAGAATCAGCTAGAAAAACAACAGTGAAGATTTATGGCTGCCTAAACCAAGGCAGCATCTACGCTAGTCCTCGGTGCCAACAGTGCCCGAAAATCATGACTCATGGACATTAGGCATGTCATAGCGCTGTGAACGCAACAGTGCAGTCAAACATGGCGTTGGACGCGTGCATGCAACATCTGCAGCGACAATGCTTGTCGACGGCACGAGTTCGGAGGAGGTCCACTGATGGTGCTGAGCATGAAGGAGGGAGGAGGCTACAATAAACCGCGTGTAGACCTCAGTGTGCGTCGGCTCCACCGGACGATACTCCATCAGCGTCGCATCGCTGTCAGTCATCTGCACGCCGATGTACACAAGCCAGGAGGACACAACAGAATACGAGTGAGATATTTGAGACAAAGACCAACACACAAAGCATATCAATGTTGAGCATCATTCTGTGCGTGAGCGCGTTGCTGTAGGTGATGTCTGGATCGTTTGGGTCAATACACGATAACTGAAAGCTGACTTTCTCGCGAAGGGGCTTAGCAACAACGCCTTCAAGGTCGCAGTGCACGCTGTTGGTCTTCTTTGTGCGTGTGATGTCCCTGGCTGAGATCTTGTTCTTGTGCTATTGTGTACTGTTGAGTGCGTCACTCATTGTGATCCTCATCTATTTGTGTGCGTGTCCACGTGTGGTCGGCTGCTAGTCATGGGGGAGAGTTGGTTTATGGCATGTGGCGACCTCTGGCCTCATTGCACACTTCAATGGCACTGATGCAGGTGACTGAGCTTGAGGGCTGCCTCCAGTCGACGACCTCACGGTGATGGAGAACCAACAGCCTTGTTGTTGAAGAAAGTTAGTGCATGTGCACACCAAGAGAGGGACACTGAGCTCGTGACTCCTTAAACGTTGCTTCTGGTCACAATGCTCAGTTTGGTGTCAGTCGGGTTCAGGACATAGTTTTGTCCTTGGTTGGCATGGCTGGTTAGACTATTTAAGAGCGAACTTATGGGGTGGTTCAACACCGACCACGGTGAGGGAGAGCCACAAGCGGGATCGAGCTTATTGCTTGCTCGCTCGTCAGCTCCCTCGTCACGTAACAATGTGGCTCTGCATGCCCGCTAACTACTTCTTCCCTTTTTCTTGTTCTAAGTGTCCCGCGTTCCGCATGGTTGCTTTGTTACAGTTGCCCCTTCCACTTCCCTCGTCTCTAGGTGGTCCTCTATCATAAGCACAAAACTCATTAGAGTCCCCTGACCCATTCCGTTTTATTCGTGCAAACAAAGATGGCTCCATGTCGTTCCTTTTGTAAGGTTCAAAGGCCGCACCCATTCCATTGATAGGCCCAGCTTTCCTTAGCACAAAAACATGATCGCATTGAAGAATTCGTGGGAAAACTCACAATGATATATTACAATCCAGCTTGGGTGGTTACTCGTTCCACCGTATATTACCTTACTTGACTAGGCAGTCACTTGACGATCGCGCTTGGGAGGAGTGGTCAGGAAAACCCCTCTTCTCCCATAAGTAAGAAAATCCTATTTCTAAAACCGCCGCTGTGATATAAGATAAAATTTGGATAACACATTCCATTTCCAGTGGTGGAAGTGGAAATAAGGCTTTAACTTGACTAGAACCCTTTGAAGCTTACTTATGCCACCCCATTTCATCGGAAAGGTGATAGAAACGTAGAGAATGTTTCCATTGAGAAGAATTAACTAGTGAAAAACTATTTTAAAAATAATTAATCCCCATTTCATAATGTTTTATTCTTCAGCAATGTCAAATCCTTGAGAGCTGGTTGAAATTCATTGGCTGTGAGGTAGGCCCCTGTCTCAGTTGGTGACTACTAATGGCAAAAGTAAAGCTCCTAAAAGATTGAAGTTCATCACGTTACTCAACGGCATATTGGCAATGGCCTGGACCTCACTTGAAAACCAACCACGAGGGCAGCACGTCAGCAGACGCTGAAGACGCTCTCCACGTGGGCGAATTGATACGATGCACATGCACCAGAACCCAGGGCGACATCCACTGTGGGTCATTGTTCGACGGGCGGCCATTGCCTTCCGCAAAACCACGTGACTTTCATCAATCGTCGGCAATAGCGCGGTCGTCCGATATTTATTTCGAGTTTGCGGTGTACAGGCGATGAATGGCGCGAAACAGTCCATTGGAAGCTGTCTCTGGCCCAGCTTATCCGTTTGACCGGCCGTGAAGTGGACACGTCAGTTTTAAAGGCGTCAAGGAGCTGCTGTTGCCGATCTGGCAACTGAACAGGGTTGCTGGACCATCAAGGTCCACTGCGGATGTCCGCCTGCTGATGTCGACGGGCGCAAATTGTAAACCGAATGAATGGAGGACCGTAGCTTGGATGGCTGCACAGAAGTTCGGTGAATTCAAACGGAAGCCTTCTTGCTCACAGTTCTTGTCGAAACAACCAACCAAAAGTCCATCTTTGTGACTAGTTGCAAGACTTTTTTGGTTTTACGTTCACTACGATGGACGTCCACTCTCTGGACACGGTTGGGCGTCACTTCCGGGACGCGTATCCCCAGAAAAGTACCCGTCATTTCCTGCCCGCCTCTTCCGGACGCCGAACCCTCCGGCAAATCACAACACAAAGATGGCAGAGGTCATCGTCCCCGCACCTGAGCTGTCACCGACGGTCCGGATGCCATTGGGGATCCGTTAGCTCCAGAGTCAGGTGGCCCCACTCACTGAGCATTTGCGGGCAAATCCATTGCACCCCTCCTTGACTCTGCTTGTCACGCCCACCACTCCGGTTTTCGTTCGTCCAGGATGCCCTGTCGAACCGGCGGCCATTGGCTCCCTGCCTTCGTCCTTGCACATCCGCACAACTCTTCGTCGTCTCTCTGGCTTCCGACCGCTGGCGCCACTGGTCGAAGCTGGGCGCTTGCCATCGGACATCCGATGCATACGACGTCTGTGGCGCACAACACCACAGATCTTGCAGCGGCAATCCTTCTCAATTGCCGTAGTTCATCGTCGAAGTTAGGTGTCGGTCACATGATCTGAAGTGTCGCAATGGCAAATTCGTACGAACTGGTGCCGAAAGCTTCGGCGTGCGTCCTCATTGCCTGATCCCAGCAGTCACTTGACGACAGCGCTGACTCCACGGGTTCAGTCTTCGGGCGCAGCAGATATCCGAGTCTGGCCACGCTTTAGCGTCAGCGGCAACATTGTAGCCAGACCGTGGTCACATTGCCCACTTTCCAGCCACGTTTGCTGTCCTCCCAGACTCAGCATTGCAGCCAGAACGAGGTCCTTCAACAGCAACAACGGCAGCAGTCGCAGCAGCTGTAGTAGCAGTAGCAGCAGTAGCAGTAACAGCACCTGCTACAGAAGCAATATCGCCGGAATTTACAGGACACATCAGCAGCAAAGCAGGACCCATTCCATGGCGTCCCAGGCCGTCTGCAGACTTCCCATTGGTGAAGCGGCAGCAGCCGGCCAGCAGTCTCAGCCCACCGGCGGGAGGCTTCTTCGGCCGCCTCCTCGCAAGGTCCGTGCCTTACCACTGGCATTGCCTCGGAGTGGCTCCGGTGCAGCCCCTTGCACTGACGTATCGATGAATCTGGCCTGAACGAGATTGTCACAAGGCGTGGAAGGGGGGGAGAATCGAAGGAAGCAAGCGCGGGATGAAGCGTGCAAGGAGAGGAAAGAAAGAAGGACGGAAAGAGGTAAAAGGAGGCTGAGGCAATTTGGCGTGGGAAGGCGAGGAGGAGGAGAGACCGAACAGTACGTGCAGAATTGTGCTCAGTCATGTATCTCGCTGCTTCAGCATCCTGTCATGGTGTGGTTTCTTCTTGGAGCATGAAAAATGACAGAAGTCTGGTCGGCTCGACAG
>SZWC01000962.1:279870-296173 GCA_023375785.1 Penium margaritaceum
CGGGAGGCGAGGAAAGTCGTGGCCTCACCCATGTACTCGCCACCGCAATCGGAGCAAAAGCGGCAAAGGGAGCGGCCACACGCGCGCTCTGCGAGGACAAGCCAGTCCTGGGACGCGTGGGCGACATCGCTCTTCTGCCTGAGGCAGAAGACCCAGCGATAGCGAGAGTAGTCGTCCGTGAGGGTGAGGACACAGCGGCCATGCTCGCCGACCGACTCGGTGGGGAGAGGGCCCATGACATCCAAATGGACAAGGTCGAGAGGGGCAGATGCACGGGAGGCAGACAAAGGGTACGTGGACCGGTGCATCTTCCCCTGAGCGCAGTCAATGCACTCAGTGGGACACGGGAGAGGGAAAGTCTCCGGGTCAAGGCCCGAGGCAGGTTGGGTGCGAAGCATGCTGTCCACAGCGGCAGAGTGGACGTGGCAGAGGCGGCGGTGCAAGAGGCGGGTGTGCTGAGGAGAAAGCATATTGGTGATGAGCACATGGCCTGTGGCAGCCAACGAGGAGGAGACGGGAGAAGAAGAGGATAGACGAGGAACATGCCACAGGTTGCCACGGGCGGTGGCGTGCAGAACGACAAGAGCAGACGGACGCAACGACACAGTGCCAACACCACGCGAGTGCACAAAATCCATGCTCATGCGGTCAAGTGCAGTCACGGATAGGAGGCTAAGCTCGAGACCAGGGACGAAGAGGACATCGGTCAGAAAGACGTCACCGGCAGGACCATGAAAATGAACGACGCCAACACCACGGACAGGCAACACCTGTCTAGAGCCCGACCGGACACCGGAGACATCGCCGACAGGACCGAGCATACTGAAGGCCTCACGAGAGGCCGTCATGTGATGCATGGCCCCAGAGTTGATGATCCAGGTCTCAGCAGGGTCCTAGACCGGGGTCGCTAGATCGCTAACGGTCACATGGCAGCAGGCAAGGGACGCGGACGCGGTGGATAGAGGCGCGAAACGGGACTGCCAATCGTCAAGCCAGGCAACATCATCAAGAAGAGAGGCGGAGGAGGCCACAGGCGACGACGAGACAGACGAGGAAATGGGACACGACTGCAGCTCAGTCTCAGTCATGCAGGGCTGGGCAGGAGAGCAGGAGGTGACGCATCTCGCACTTCCCTGGGGAGGAGGGCGAGGCAGGCCGAGTTGGAGCGTGATAAACTGCTCCAGCTGACGCTCACGGGAGGAGGGCCCGGGAGCGGAGACGGAGTGCGGTGTGACGGCGCCGGAGCCCGGGTAGGAGGAGGGCAAAATCGCCGAAGGGAACGGGGGCGCCGACGGCTGCGGAGTCGGTGTCTACGGGACTGGCGAGGCGACCGGGGTGGTGGAGCTGCTGGACGAGGTCGAGGCGTCAGAACTGGCGACAGCGACGGAGGCAGAGGCGAGACGGCGCTCCCGCTGGCGACGCATGGTGGCGATGATGCGCGCCTCGTCCGTCGGCAGCGGGCACGTGTACCACCCGTGCCCAGGCTGGCCACAGTTGTGGCAGGCAGAGCCACCACTGCCAGACCCGGTCGACGGCTGTTGCTGCTGCTGCTGCTGCTGACCCTTGCCCTTCTTGCTCCGACGCTTCTTCTTCGCCGTCGACGAAGCGCTGGCGGAGGAGCTGGCGGATGTGGCTGTGGCGGGAGAGGCGATGGCCACGGAGGCGAGAGCCTCCGTACGATGGAGTTCGGACTCCAGTCGAGCTCCCTCAATGCGGAGGAAGAGCTCGTATGCCCAGGGCATGAGGGTGCCCTGGGTCACCATGGTGGAGAGGACGTCCTGGGGGTAGTGAACGAAGACGTCCGCGTACGTGCTGGTGGCGCCGCGCTTGATGGTGAGGAGCGCGGACAGAGGTGGTGGAGCAGCTGTACCGAGACGACGCAGGATGTCCTCCGCCCGTTGCCAGTAGGCAGTGACCGTCTCGGTCTCCCCCATGCGCAGGGAGTTGAACTCTCGGAGCAGACGGCTGATCTCAGCGTCGCTGGACAGACGATGAGGCCGAGTGAGGATGTGCCATGCGGATGCAGGGTCCGGTGTGGCGCCAGTGGTGAAGTCGCCGAGGAAGGGCTCCAGTGCCAGGCGAGAAGCTGGAGGGGCGACTGGGACGAGGGCACGGACGGCGCGACCAGCGTCATACAGCTGGTCAGCCTGAGTGGAGTCATAGGGATGGGTGTAGTACACCCATAGGTCCTCCCCTTGCGCCCAGATGCGAAAGTTGAGCTCTCAGCTCCGGAACTGCTCGCCAGCCTTAAGCGGCGGCGGCGGTGTCTCAAAGTCCTTCTGCCTACGGCCGGCGCCCAGAGTGGGGCCAAGGACGGAGGTCACCGTCTGCCGCTGGCGCTGAGTTTGCTGCTGCGCTAGATAGTGCGTGGCAGCGGACACAGCTGGGCTGGCGTGCCCTGGAGGGATGAAGGGTGGCAGCGCACTGGTAGCAGTGTGGGAAGCTGATGGCTGTAGCGCCGCAAGCTGCTGCGTCAAGGCGGTGAGCTGTAGCTGAAGAGCGGCGAGGGGGTCAGGGACGCCGCCGCCGATGCCAGAGGACATCTGCTGCTATAGTTGCTGCTGCTGCTGCTGCCTCTACATCAAGGCGGCAAGCTGCAGCTGAAGAGCGCCAAGTGGGTCAGGGATGCCACTGCCGATGCCAAAGGGCAACTGCTGCTGCTGCCGCTGCCGCTGCTGCTGATGCTGCTGCTGCTGCTGCTGCTGCGGCTGCTGCTGTTGCTGCTGCTACTGCTGCGGCTGCTGCTGCTGCAGCTGCTGCAGTTGCTGCACAAAAGGGGGGCTAGGGGTCCCTCCCCCAACGGAGGAGGACCACGCGTCAGAGGGGCTGTTGGTCATTGTGGTGAAAGATGCCTCTCGTCCCCTTTTGTGTTTTTTTTCTTTTTATTCTTCTTTTCTTCTGTGCTACTGATATCAGCAGTGACGTCAGCCGAGGATGGCTGACGTTAGTAGTGGGAACTGCGTGTGCGTAGTGCCACTGTATTCTCCCCCGCCCCCCCCTTTTTTTTCTCTTTTCTGTTGATGACGTCAGCAGTGACGTCAGCAGAGGGGAGCTCACGTGAGCAGCGGCAAATGTTGGGGCCGCCGCTGCTGTTGTTGTTGCTGATGCTGCTATTGCTGCTGCTGCTGCTGCTGCTACTGCGGTTGCTGCCGCTGCTGCTGCTGCTGCTGCTGCTACTACTGCGGCTCTTGCTGCTGCTGCTGTGCCTGCTGCTGCTGCTGCTGCTGCAGCTGTTTGCTGCTGCTGCTGCTGCTGCTGTTGCTGCTGTTGCGGGTGCTGCAGTTGCTGCTGCTCGTGCTGCGAGCTGCAACAGCTACTGTGACTGCTGCTACTGTAGCAGCGAGCTGCTGCAGCTCACTGCTGCAGCTGAGTGCTGCTGCAGCTGCTGCGTGCTGTAGTAGCTGCTCGTTGCAACTGCAGCGAGTTGCGGGGGTGGGGGACTTTTTTTTTGCCCTTTTTTTGTTTTTTTTTTTTTTTCCTGTCAACAGCGGGCAGCAGCTCGCTGCCTGCTACGAGCAGCGGGCTCCTGCTCGCCCAGTAGCAGCGAGCTGCTGCTCGCTGGCAGCAGCGAGCTGCTGCTCGCTGGCAGCAGCGAGCTGCTGCTCGCTGCTCGCTTGCTGCGAGCAGCGGGCAGCAGCAGCTGCGGCTGGCAGCTACTGCTCGCTGCTGCTGCTGCTGCTGTTGTAGCTGGCGGCTGCTGCAGCTCGCTACAGCAGCTGCTACAGCCCGCTGTTGCTACTGCACACTGCTGCAGCTGCTGCACGCTGCTGTAGCTGCTGCACGCTGCTGCAGCTGCTACATGCTGCGGCTGCTGCCTGCTGCTACTGCGAGCTGCTGCAGCCGGCTGCTGCTGCGGGCTGCTGCTGCTGCTGCTGCTGTTGCACGCCGCTGCTGCTGTTGCTACGAGCTGCTACTGCTGCGGGCTGCTGCTGCTGTTGCTGGAAGCTGCTGCTGCTGCTGCTGCTGCTGCTGCGAGCTGCTGCTGCTGCGGGTTGCTGCGAGCTGCTGCTTCTGCCTGCTGCTGCTGGTGGTGCCAGTCACTGCACCTGGGTGACGTTACCGCGTGCGTCGTCGCCCACAGACGTCAGACGCCGCCTGCCGCTCACCTCCTCGCGTCACGCGTGGGGGTCAGTGCTGCCAAAAAATTTCGGCAGCATTTCCCCTGGCCTAGTGGCCGTGGGAAAAATTCTGACGCCGCCACCAGGAGGATCAATGCTGTCGGAAAAAATCCGGTAGCATTTCCCCTGCACTGGCGCGTATGGGAGGTCTGCCGGCGTTGTCTGGCACCTGTTCGCCAGTCTTCTGCTGCTGCTGCTACGCTCTGGCTCTGATACCATGAAAGAAACTATGCAGCAGGTTGGGGCAGCAGCGTTGTTGATGCAGCGTGCGGGCTTCCACGCTCGTTGCTTAAGTCAGCTGCCCCCTCAGTCTGCTGCTCTAGGGTCTAAGTCTGGAAGCTCTGGGTTTTGTTACTCAGAAACGCGCGCGCCAGAGTTAGCGCCAGAAAGCAGCTGAAAACTGATAATGACTGATTAGGAATGAAGAATGAACAACAATGGGAGACCCCTCCAAGTTCTAGGCCCCCTCCCAGCTCTGTAGAGCTTGTTACTCAGTTCATCAGCCAATCAGAAAATAGCTCAGTTCAGGCTGGCAGGTTTTCTCAGTGAGGCTTGCCAGGCAGCCGACAGCCCAAAACCCGGGCGTCGTCCGTTTTGCCTGAAAACTGGACCATACCATAATACCGACGCTGCAAACGCAGCCGTGCGGTCAGAATCTGCTAGAAAAATAGTAAAGAGGAGTTATGGCAGCAGTATGGCATGTTTCATGGCAGGGCCATGAAACATGCAATTGGGACCCTAGGCAGTGCATGACGATGCAGACGCGATGGGACGCGCTGGATGCATGCCAGCAGCAACTGTGGTGTCAGTGAACGCTGGCAGCACGACCGCCAAGGAGGCCTGCCGATGGAGCTGAGCGCGTCGCCGGAGAGAGGAGGCTCCAGCAAACAGCGAGAAGACCTCAGCGCGCATCGGCTCCACCGGTCGACACTCCATCAGCGTCGAGTCTCGACGTCAGTCATCTGCACGCCGATGTACACAAGCCGGGAGGACACAACAAAGCACAATGAGAGATGCAAAAAAACCAACACCGGACTTATGCGTGCGACTAGTCGTAGCGTCCGGCTTGAGATTCTGCATCTCTAGGTTCAGACGGCGTAGCGTTCTGGTTTGTCTGTGTAGACTTCCGGCCAAAACAGTGTTTTGGGCCGGTTTTAGGACAGACCTTGCACTGCCGCGTGCGACACCTGTCGTGCGCCGCGGCAGGTATTTATGCTGTGGACTTGTCATTTGTTATCTCTCTCTGCAATTGTATTCAGTTTGAGTTTCTTGACACTATGTTCGTGTCCCTACCCAGACCCTTGCAGTTTTGTCTCTAACTGGTGACTGTTCTCACACGCTGACCTGGCGCTGAAGCCTAGTGTCACGGCAAGTGGTTAGGAAGGTTCTAGGAAACTTCTCACCGTTGTGCGCCGCGGCAAGTATTTATGCCATGGACCTCTCATTTGTTATCTCTCTCTGCAAATGCTTATGAAGCATTCAGACACTTTGCCTTGTGTTCACTAGCCAAACCCTTGCCGCTACGTGCACGACTTGTGATTGTCGTCACTGTCTGATTAGGCACTGACGCCTGGTCAACGGGAGTGTGGCTAGGAAGCTTCTATGCATCTTCTCATGGTATCAGAGCAACAAGCCAGAGCTTGTTGTGCTGCATAGCAGAGATGCAGCAATCGCAGCAGCAGTGAGCAGCAGCAGCAGGAATAGCACACAACAGCAGCGACAGGACATGGGAGGACCCACCAACCTGCGCCATTGCAAGGCGTAGGCCGCAACACCTGCGTGACGGAGGAGTCGTGCAGGANGCACGACTTGTGATTGTCGTCACTGTCTGATTAGGCACTGACGCCTGGTCAACGGGAGTGTGGCTAGGAAGCTTCTATGCATCTTCTCATGGTATCAGAGCAACAAGCCAGAGCTTGTTGTGCTGCATAGCAGAGATGCAGCAATCGCAGCAGCAGTGAGCAGCAGCAGCAGGAATAGCACACAACAGCAGCGACAGGACATGGGAGGACCCACCAACCTGCGCCATTGCAAGGCGTAGGCCGCAACACCTGCGTGACGGAGGAGTCGTGCAGGAGGGGTGCAACAGTGTAGCAGCATGCCAGCGCGGCAGCGCCATAGCAGCTGTCCAGCAGCGCAGCAACAGTGCTGGCAGTTTTGACCACAGCAGCAACAGCAGCAGCAGCAACATCGGGGGCGGCATCAGAAACATCAGCAATAGTAGCCTCCAAAGTGGCTTGAGGCCGTTGCCGTCAAGCTCAAAGGCAGCAGTAGCAGCAGCAGCAGCAACAATAGCAGCGTGCGCCACCGCTGCCCCTGTCCGTGCAACTTCCTAGAAGCCGCATGGACGTGGAGGAGCCGCAGGCGAAAATTGCGTCAGCCACCACCTCCCCGTCGGCACGAGCTTGCCCTGGCTTCAAACGAATGCCGTTTTCAGCGTTTGAGGGTGCGTTTGAAAGCTCTTCTCTCAAGCTCTCCAGAGCTACTATTCACGCTCAGTTTCGTGCTCTGTCGTCACCAGCAAAGACTGAAGTGCAACGCAGATTTGTTTTTTGATGAAATTCGGGCAGAACAGGGAAAAGTGACGTTTTGCCACTTTTTCCAACTTTTTGCGACCGAAAATTTCACCACCATGTTCAGCACATTCAGGAGCCTCTGTGATCCAAATTTCGCTTGATGCGGACAACCTTGAATTTTTAGTGCTGAAATTTTTAAATTTCAGCACTTAGCCAAATTTCTGGCCGTCAGCACCATACTTAGCCAAACTTTTGGCCGGACAGTCAAAAAATTCCAGGGTTTCAAATGCTCGAGAAACGCTGTCAGTTTCTTGTTTGGAGCATTTTTGACGCTCGGCCCCATACTGAGGACTGCGATGGCGCCGGTCCTTGACAAGGACAAAGGACCCGCTGATCCCTCTTCCTCCTCTTCGGGCATTGTGAGCCCGCGGTCCCAGTCCCGCATGATCGATGAGCTTCGTCGGTCACAGGACGAGATGCGCCAGCAGCAGCAAAGGCAGTCCGACGCGTTGCAGGAGATCACGGAGTTACTGCGGGGTCGTTCGATGGCTTCACAGTAGCCACCTGGAGAGTCTATTGGAGCTGCACCATCCGCTCAGCAGTCTACACCCTACACAGTGCGGCGGTCTCAGCATCGATCATCACAGGTGGACACCTGGGACGAGGAGGAGATTGAGGATGACTCACGCGAGCACGAGATTCGTGTGCTTGAGGAGCGCATCCGCGAAATACGTCTGGGATTACAGTCTCCCACTCCACCACCTTCTCGCCGTCAGGATCAGACACATCATTCAGCAGCGTTCACCTTTGGTGGTGTTTCCCTCACTGGTGGGCTCCCCATACCCCGCCCACCATCTCCTGAGCCTAAGGTCGCCCTCCCCACGGAGCGGTGACCGAAGGACTTTGAGACACCTCCACCCCGTTACGATAGTGACGAGGGCTTCGATTGCTGGGAGACCCCTTTTCAGGTGTGGGCCGATTTTGAGGGTGTCTGGCCGTACTACCACAGCTAGTACCAGAACCGCGACGCTCACCAGGCCCAGACAGCAGCAAGAGCGATGCTGGGTCTCCTCTACGCCATGCCACGGGAGACTGTGATCGACTTCCGTCCTTTCCTCGGTCAGACCGGTACGGGATTGGAGCAGATCCGCGTCAGGGCTGGGAGCTGGCCCTGACAGTTCTCGCTGCGGAGACCCATGCCACGAGGGCGGCCCGACTACGTGAGTTTCACTCCCTCCGCCAGGGCCCCACAGAGCCCGCAGCTGACTACTGGAGGCGCGCGATGCGCCTTTACACGCTCCTTGGGACCGGTGGCGGGACGCAGTTGTGAGCGCTCGACACCATCATGATGGGAGCGCATTTGGACCACGTGAAGCTCTTTACCGGCTTGGATTGTATGGCTCTCTCTGAGCTGTCAGAGTCACTACAGCTGCTTCCTTGGGCCCATCGCTACTTCATCCAGGCCACATCGGCTCATGAGGCTGCCGTCGCTCATCAACAGAGTCCACTGGTTGCAGCAGTGACTACGACGCCTCCTACGCCTATGTCCCTGCTCACCAGCCCCACCTCCTTCCCTCCTCCTCTACTCCGAGCGGCCACACTCAGGGCGTTGCAGCGGCCGCACAGGGAAAGAAGGGTAAGAAGCAACGCGGAAAGGGACAACAGCAGCAACAGCAGCAGCCGGCGAGTAGTGGCAGTGGACGTTCTGTCCACTACTACAACTGTGGAGGCGTTCACCGCCACACAGAGTGTGAGCATCCACTTGACTGGACTCGGATCATGCGCGGCCTGCAGGCGATGCACGCACAGCGGACATCCTCGAGCGACACACGGACTGAACGCGCCGCGACCACGAGTGCTGCAGACGTTCCCGTTTCATCTGGCAGCAGAAGTGAGGTGGACCCAAGGGATCGCACGATCGCAGAGCTTCGTCAGCTGCTAGCGCTTCGTACTCAGGGAGGTGCGAGTGTGTTGTCACAGCCGAGTGGTCCCGACACAGCTTGTCTTACTGCGTCTGTTGCTCGTGATGATGCTTATGGTGGAGCTATGGTGGCTTGCGATGAGGATGGACCTGACAGTATCGTCTGGCTTGCCGAGTCACAGATCCGTGTTATCCGTCGTTGTTTCGAGTCTTCTGCTGAGCGCCCAACAGAGGCAGAGTGTTGTGTGGCACGTTGCTCAGTGTCGACGACTGGTCGTGAACCGAGTGGCACCTAGATTATTGACTCTGGGGCCACTCATCACATGACCTGTCGTCGCATTGACTTCATTGTGCTGGGTCCCGTTGCGTCTGTTCGGTCTGTTCGCACAGGGTCGGGTCAGTCGTTGCCTGTACAAGGAGTTGGGATTGTGCAGTTTGATGGTCCGTCTGGCCCCTTGTACATTTCTGATGTGCTCTTTGTCCCTGCTCTTGAGCTCAGCCTGCTCCCTATTCGTCCATGCACTAGGATGGGCCTCACTGTTGAGCACTCTGCTGACTCTGCCACAGTGACTGCTCTTGACACACGTGCCATTGTGCTTCGTGCTTTTGTTGTTGATGACCTGTATCGTGTGTCTCATTGCACTCCCTCTGCTTCTCCTTCCCCTCCCTCTTTTGCGAGAGTGTTTTTCACTGGTGTTCTCTCCCCGGAACACCAGCGCTTGTTACACCGTCGCCTCTACCATGTGAGCTCGGACATTGTGTCCAAGCTCATTCGTACTCGGCCAGCCCTCGATCTTGACGCAACTTCTTTTGAGAAGCCGCCCAAGACCGACTGTCTTTTTTTGCGCCCAGGGTAAGATGCATCGCTGCTCTTACCCTGACTCCTTCTCTCGGGCACTGCGCCCACTTGAGTTGGTTCACTCGGACCTTCTCGGCCCTCTCCCAGTGGAGTTCCTCTCTGATCGGGGTCGATACGTTCTCACCCTGACTGATGACTTCACGCGGATGCGGTGGGTCTATAGCCTGCGCCACAAGAGCGATGCTGCATTGGCAGTCCGCCTGTGGCTTGTGATGGCTAAGCTTCAGTCTCGTCACACTTTGCACACATTCCGTTCAGATCGTGGTGGCGAGTTCTTGGGCGAGATGGATGCCTACTTTGCCGAGCACGGTATCTTTCACCAGCTCTCCATCCCTGCTACACCATAGCAGAACGGTGTGTCTGAGCATTGGAACCGCACCATGGAGGATGCGGTTCGCGCTATGCAGTCTGAGTGCGTTCTACCGGAGTCCTTTGCCTTTGAGGGCTTCTCCTACATGACGTGGGTCTGGAACCGCTTGCCGCATGGTCCGCTTCCAGACCATGTCACGCCGTATGAGCTGTGGTCGGGCCATTGCACTGATCTCCGTCTCGCTCGCGTTTGGGGGTCTCTCGCTTTTGTGTGGTGCACCGAGGACCAACAGGGTTCTAAGATCTCACCTCGAGGATGCATGTGTGCCTTCCGCGGCATCTCCCCCCGATCGAAGGCCAGACGGTTTTGGGACCCTGCTCGCCATCGCATTGTCGAGTCTCGAGATGCTCTCTTCTTTGAGACTCTCACCTACCGCGACTTGTCCAGCATTCTGTCGCTGGCCGCTGACCACGTTCCTACCTGTGTGGCTTCCCGGCTGATTGGGGAGACTAGTCTTGCGGATGGGTCCGGCCGGGCTTCCTCACCTGCTGACCGGTCTCCGGCTGCTGACGATCCGGCCATCGTGGCTGTGGGTCCTGTAGCCTCATCCGTACCGTCCGACACACCCGATCCTGTGCCACTTCCTTGTTCCACACCGGATCCCGTGCGGGCTCCAGTTCCTTATGACACACCTGATCCCGTACAAGCGTCAGTTCCCTCTGGCACACCTGACCCTATGTCGGTGTCAGACCCTTTTGGCACACCCGATCCCGTACTGGTGCCAGTGTCGGTCCCCTCTGGTACACCTGACCCCTTACCAGTGTCAGTCCCCTCCGTCACACCCACTCCCGTGCATCCACCCATGCCTCCTACGACTCTGGCACAGCAGCCTTCCCTTGGCCTGAGTGTCCAGGCAGACTACACCGAGATTCACTCAGCATGTCATGTCGGCCACAAGTTGGTATCTCGAGAGTTCTTGGTCGCTTGCAACGCCGCAGCCGACCTTGTCACGGTCAGACCGAGTCCGGAGGCGTGTGTCTTAGCCACCCGGAGCGCTCCCTTGACGATGCCTGATCCAGGCATGTTGAAGGAGGCACTCTCAGCTCACGATGCAGACCTGTGGCGTGCTGCTTGTGAGGATGAGCTAAGAGCCATCCGTGAGCACGGTGATTATGAGCTTGTCGACCTCCCGCCTGGACGGAGGGCTTTACAGGCCAAGTGGGTCTTTTGCAAGAAGGTGAAGCCTAATGACACACTGAATCGCTACAAGGCTCGCTTGATGGCCAAGGGGTTCTCGCAGGTTGAGGGAGTGGATTTCACTAACACCTTTGCACCGGTTGGCCGCATGACCACGGCTCGCGCTCTGTTCGGGGTTGTTGCTCACCAGGACTAGGAGCTGCACCAGATGGACGTGAACCACACGTTCCTCCATGGCACCTTAGAGGAGGAGATCTACATGGTCCAGCCACCTGGGTTCGAGGTCAGTGACAAGGTCTGGCGCTTGCGCAAGGCCTTGTGCGGCCTGAAACAGTCACTTAGGTGCTGGAACTTGGAGATCACTGGTACACTGACACGTGCCGGTTACGTACAGAGTGACGCTGACCCGTCCCTCTTTCTCAGACGGACAGCTGACAACTTCACTGCCATCCTAGTCTACGTGGACGACTTCATGATTGCGTCTCCTTCTATGGAGGCCGTGAAGGAGGCCAAGGCAGTTCTCCAGGCTGCCTACAGGATGAAGGACCTTGGTCCTGCAGCTGTGTTTCTCGGGATGGAGATCGTGCGTGATCGCCAGCGACGACACTCTTGTTACACCAGGCACGTTACGCCCATGTTGTGGGGGAGCGGTTTGCTGACCTCTTGGGTGCAGTTCCTACAGCCTCCACCCCCATCACACCTGACGGGTAGGATGCTCTGAAGGTGGATGATCCCGCAACCCCTAGGGGAGACAGTGGACGTGACCCTGTACTTGTGCCTGATCGGATCCTTGATGTACTTGGCCACTACCACACGACCCGACATTACCTTTGCCGTCAACCTCCTTGCACAGCTTTCACAGTGTCCTCGGGCGAGAGCCCTTCATGCTGTTGTGCGAGTGGTGCGGTACGTGGTGTCCACACCGTACCTCGGACTCTGCTTTCGACGGCAGTGTTCGGTAGTAAGCGACGGCTACATAGACAGCGACTGGGCGTGGAGTCCTGATGGGCGCAGCCGAACAGGCTACGTATTACTGCTTGGTGGCACCGCTACGTCGTGGCGCAATGGCAAGCAGGGTTGTATCGCACGTAGCTCATCAGAGGCTGAATATGTTGCTCTGGGGGCTGGGGCTGCTGACGCGGTGTGGCTGCAGCGTCTGTTTCGTGAGTTGCGTCAGTCTGTGCCCTGCATTATTCTGCGCTGTGACAACCAGAGTGCTCTTGCCATCGCAGACAACTCTGGTGTGTTTCATGCACGCACGAAGCACATTGCTGTTGAGCATCACTTTGTGCGTGATCTTATGGAGCGACAGGTGATCTCTGTCATCTGGGTCGGCACGGACATGCAGCGGGCTGACTTCTTGACCAAGGCACTTGCGTGAGGAAAGTTCATGGTGGCCATTCATTCTGTCGGGTTACGCCCCTTGCCTGAGAGTAGCTGAGAGTGGGGTGTGTGAGCATGGACTGTTGTACATCTAGTTGTGCACATGTGTCAGTTCTGCACGCGTATGGACATGCGTACCATCGGGTCATGGGGGAGTGTTGTGATGTGAGCTGTTTCCGTCCGTTTGTACAGCTTACTGTGACCACTTGGCCGTGTCCATGCTCGTGCAGATCCCTGATGCGGACCCAGCTGGCGTTGGAGCACTGATGGTTGGTGGGTTCACCCGCCAGCAGCCACCAGGCGGCTGCCATGACGTCCCGGGTGCTTGCTGGGGTACTCTGCAGTTTTTCTGCAGACGCTAGAGTTTTCTCGGTGGACAGGCTCTTGAGGCCGATTTGCATGTTTTGCATTCTCCTTCCACAGATTGATGCCAGACTTGTGCGTGTGACCAGTCGTAGCGTCTGGCCCAAAATTCTGCACGTCTAGGTTCAGACGGCGCAGCATTCTGATATGTGTGCGCAGGGTTCCGGCCAAAACAGTGGTTTTGGGCCGGTTTTAGGACAGCTCTTGGACCGCCGCGTGCGACACCCGCTGTGCGCCGCGGCAGGTATTTATGCCATGGACCTGTCGTTTGTTATCTCTCTATGCAAATGCTTATGAAGCATTCAGACACTTTGCCTTGTGTCCCCTAGCCAAACCCTTGCCGTTACGTGCACGACTTGTGACTGTCGTCACCATCCGACTAGGCACTGACGCCTGGTCAACGGGAGTGTGGCTAGGAAGCTTCTATGCATCTTCTCACCAACCTTCTAAGGCCTGAACCGTGATCCTGCTCCGGTGAAAGCCACTGATGTCTTTTGCTGTCTGATTTTGGTAAGCTTCTCTTCTATTGAAAAGCAGTGAGGTGTTGCATGCAACTCAACTGAGACCGAATACGCCAAACTCTGCCATCCCACATGAGTCCATCCATCACATTATGCTTCACTACAGCAGTGAGAGCCTCTGCTGCTTTGCTGAGCATGATGACATACACTTCACTTGCAAGCAGCCCATCAAACTACTTGTTTTTCTGCGCAGGAGCGCATTACATGGGGTGACATGCACTTGCCTGGAATTGTCATGCTGCAGCAGTGCGATGATTCTCTTTGAAAGGCACTCTACAGTGGGCTACAACTTTTTCGTTGGAATTTGTGATGCGTGGTATTGGTGCTCAGTCCATCCATGGCGATCGCGGTTGACATGTGCCTACCCTTATCCTGTAATGCTTGAGCAACTAGTTTAACCTGTCAGCTGAATGAGCATTTGACTGATCGGCTTTTTTATCGGTCATGGACTCTGCCATATCACTGTCGTGCTGACTGAGCTCAAGCTCGTCTTCCGCACACTGCAAGAAGCGTGCGACCATGCTCTTCTGCCCATGGCGGTAGATGAGAAAGGTTCTCATGGGGTCTGAGCACCCTGCGACCGCCGGACACGATGTGTGACCTTTTCCCTGATGGCGCTGCTGTGGCGGCTGCTGCTGCTGCTGCTGCTGCTGCTGCTGCTGCTGCTGCTGCTGCTGCTGCTGCTCTTTCTCTTCCTGCTGCGGCTGCTGCTGCTGCTGCTGCTGCCTGTCCAGAATCTTGGTGTCCGACAGTAGCGTCCCTGTCGCGCTCTCCATTTCTTTGAGCCTGCCACGCCCCCGAAAGTGTACACACACACACACACACACATTTGAAGTGCGCATCAGATACTGCCACTAGAACACATCCATCCAGAGCATAGGACTGGCTGAAGTCAGTGTGAGGTGCAGTGCTGGAGGGAGGGAGAGTAGGGAAGGGAAGCTCAAGCAGCATCCGAGGCTCCGCATCACATGCCAGCTGAAGCTCATAAAGTTTGTCCGTGTATGGAACTCGAAACCATGCCTGCCGATCTGCTTTCGAGGTCAGCGCAGCTGCAGGTGGTTGCCATTGTTGTTGGCAAGATGATAACCTCCATGGCAGGTGGTTGCCATTGTTGTTGGCAAGATGATAACCTCCATGGCAGGTGGTTGCCATTGTTGTTGGCAAGATGATAACCTCCATGGCAGGTGGTTGCCATTGTTGTTGGCAAGATGATGGCCTCCATGGCAGGTGGTTGCCATTGTTGTTTGCACAGCCGTCCCAACCACTGGCGAAGTGTCCTGCCATACCGGCCTCATGCAACCACTTGCATGGATGCATGCGGCCACTTGCATGGATGCATGTGACCACTTGCATGCGCAGACACACGCGGACAGAGAAAGGGTTCTGTTCCTTAAACAATACGTACAACACGGTATGAAGAAAGAACGGTACATGACAGTACGTAGCCCATATTGGATGTGCTGCGAAGCAACTTTCGACATCCACTCTTTTGTTGTTGTTGTTGTAGTTAGGTTTGTTTGTTTGTTTGTTTCTCCCCCTTCCGGTGGTGGAGAGTGGGTCCGATTCCTCACCGCATGTGCAGCACGCGGCACAACAGCCACAGGGCTGGCACGTCGCCTTCTGCCCTCGCCTCCCTCGTCGCCCTCGCTGCATCCTCCGCCGTGAGGTCGCTCCCACGCTCCTCCCGCATCTGCGTGCGTGTCGTCAAACCCATAGCATGCATGCATGCGTGCGCGTCAACAAGCAGGGACAGGTAAATACAAGTGAAAGTGAGCAACAGTATGCAGCCATGGACCTGGGAGGGGGAGGGTGGGGGGGCGGAGGGGTTGGGGAGGGGGAGCCAAAGAGGTTAGGCGGAAGGGCACACTCCAGAGGGAGCCTTCTGGACCTGCTGGATGTATGGCTTAGAGGGAGGCTTTGGAGAACCGCTTGTAAAACCGTCTTTAGAAAGCTTCTTCCTAACCTGCCATTGCGATCACAGTTTCAGGGGGGAGGCCTCGATGATGCCGCTCCAGTGCCATTCTTGGCTCCTGCACTGTGCTGCGTCTGATGCAGTAGAAGAAGAAGACGAACTCCAACAGAGGAAGGCGCATGTCGTTTTTCACTACATGGTTCGCGAAACAACAGTTCAGAAAATTCTCGTAATGCCTGGACCATTATGGTTGTATTGGTTAAGACGCTTTGCAAAGCGTCTTAACCAATACAACCCTGCCGTGTTATGCTTTTCCATGTTGCTGTAGGGGACGGTTTTCGATAGAGGCAGAGGGATCCACCGGAGCTGCTCGACATCGTGTCTGTTGAAAAGAAACGGAAGACAAAACCACGACTGCCCACGACTGCCCATGAGTGCTTGTCCCTGACACGAGCTACTTCAGGACGGCAAATGTGCCAAGCAAAGTAGGCAAGGGGCTGGAAGCTCTCTGAAAAGTGCTTACAAAGAATCATACATCCGTAAGTGAGATGAGGAAAGCAGAAAACACAAATGCTGGGACCACAGCTATTCTAGCAAAATCAGAGCAGACACACGCACTGACAACGGTCGGCTCAAAACCATCGCAGACCGCACATCGCTTTGCTCCCAATCTTCACAACATCGCTACAGCGTCTGTGCATGCGCATACGCATACATGCGCACATGGACTAATGCACACATACATCCATGCACAAAAGCGCACGTGCACACATTATCACACGTCACACATGGACACACCGACACATGCAAAATGCATACATCTGCACATGCACACATACACACATACACTCATGCCACACATGCCACACATGCAATACTGCATACGTCTGAACATACACACGCCCATACAACATCATACTGCATGCATCCACACATGCAATCGCAAACACACCCGCTCTAGGGCGCCAACGCACGCAGCAAACTCCGTTTCGTCCATCGCCAGTAAACGAAGAGCAGCAATCATCTCGTCGGGAAAAATGCTTTTTCTTCTTCTTCCCTCCCACTGTCCACGCTGCGTCTGTCCCGCCTCTTCCTCCTCGATCTCCACACCTTCGCCTCCTACCCCCATGAGTCCCCCAGGTTCTCTCTCTCTACTGATTCTTTCTTCTCCTCCTCCTCCTCCTCCTCCTCCTCCTCCTCCTC
>SZWC01000963.1:1865-16491 GCA_023375785.1 Penium margaritaceum
AAGGGCATCACTTGTGCTGAAGAATGGTTGTTCAATCACTCAAAATGATGGAGTACATATAGAGCTAGAGCTTGGGCAAGTCAGCCCTCTCACAAGCCACACCACTTAGCCATGGAGGCTAAGGCTCACACACTAGAATCCATAATCTCACACAAGGGAGGAAATCAGCCTAGCAATCAGGCTGACCACTCACACACGACCTAGAGAGCTAGAGAATGCTCTCATGGCACACTCCTAGTGGTCACATAACCCACAAACCCATGGAGAATCGCCATGTGTCCATGGCTAGCACACAAGGATCTCACCTCACCTAAAAAGTAAGGAGAGGTACCTTTATCCTAGTCAGCACACTCTGACAAGGCAATCCTAAGACCAAGGACCTTTTTGGATATTTCTCCTATCAGGTCCTGACCCTGGACCTCTTGCCTTTTTCTTTTCTCAGGCTAAGGCATGGAGCCATCACCCATGCCCACCCAGACATCGACGGTCCATGACCACCGAAACTTCGAAAATTCATATCTCCCCATCCGACCGTTGGATCGACCTCAAACTTGGACCGTAGACAATTTGCCACCTGATCTTTCCAATGGTGAAGTCGGATCGACGATCGGAGTAGGCATCTGGTAGCTTCCTGGAACTTGCTCTTGTGGACCCGAAACTGAGCCGGATGACTCCTTTCCCAACAGTAGGTGCAGGCTAGTGCAGGTATATGTAGGAGCAATTAGGTACAGGTGCAGGTAGGTGCAGATTGGTGCAGGTGCAGGAAGGTTCAGGTTGGTGCAGGTGCAGGTAGGTGCATGTTGGTGCAGATGGAGGTAGTGCAAGTTGGTACATGCGCAAGTAGGTATAGGTTAGTATAGGTACAGGAAGGTGTGGGTTTGTGCAAGTACAGGTAGGTACACACTGGTGCATGTGTAGGTAGGTGCATGTTGGTGCAGGTGCAGGTAGATGTAGGTTTGTGTAGGTGGAGGTAGGTACAGATTGGTGGAGGTGCTAATACGTATAAGTTGATGTAGGTGCAGATAGGTGCAGGTTGGTTCAGGTGGAGGTAGGTACAAGTTGGTGCAGGTACGGGTAGGTGCAGGTTGGTGAAGGTGTGGGCAGGTAGAGGTTGGTGTAGGAGCTGGTAGGTGCAGGTTGGTATAGGTGCAGGTAGGTTTAGGTTGGTGCAGGTACAAGTAGGTGCAAATTGGTGAAGGTACAGGTAGGTGTAGGTTGGTGTAGGTGCGGGTTGGTGCAAGTTGGTGTAGGTGGAATGAGTTGCAGGTTGGTGTATGTGTCGGTAGGTAAAGGTTGGTGCAGGTGCGTGTAGGTGTAGGTTGTCGCAAGTGCAGGTAGGTGTAGGTTGGTATAGGTGCAGTTAGATGCAGGTTGGTGTAGGTGCACAAAGATGCAGGTTGGTGTAGATACAGGTAGGTGCATGTTGGTACAGGTGCAGGTAGATGAAGGTTAGTATAGGTATACGTAGGTGCAGGTTGGTGGAGATGCAGGTAGGTGCACGTTAGTGCAGGTTCAGGTAGGTACAGGTTGGTGCTGGTAGGTGTAGGTAGGTGCAGGTTGGTGCAAGTAGGTGTAGAGAGGTGTAGGTTGGTGCAGGTGCATGTAGGTACGGGGTGGTGCACGTGTAGGTAATTGCAGGTTGGTGCAGGTGCATGTAGTGCAGGTTGGTATAGGTGCAGGTAGGTGAAAGTTGTTGCAGATGCAGGTAGGAACAAATTGGTGTAGGTGCATGTAGGTGCAAAATGGTGCAGGTACAGGTAGATGCATGTTGGTGCAGTTGTAGGTGATGCAAGTTAGTGTAGGTACAGGTAGGTAGAGGTTGGTCCAGGTGCAGGTAGGTGCAGGTTTATACAAGCCAGGTAGGTGCAGGTTGGTGCATCAGCAGGTATGTGCAGGTTCATGTTGACTTCAATTTCCGACTTGATAAGGTGAGGTTGGTGAAGATGCATGTAGGTGCAGCTTGGTACAGGTACAGGTAGGTACAGGTAGTTGTAGTTTGGTGTAGGTGCGGATAGGCGCAGATTGGTGTAGTTGCAAGTAAGCGCATGGAAGTACAGGTGCAAGTAGGTACACGTTGGTATAGGTGCAAGTAGGTGCAAGTTGGTATAAGGGAAAAATCGTACCTAGAACCACGATTCCTGGAAGGGAACTGGACACCCAAGCCGGGTCCATGCCCTCGACCCAGATCCCCGAGTCTGAATCCAATTGTGGATTCGGATCCCCGAGTCCGAGTCTAGGTTGTGGATCCCCGAGTTCGGGTCCACTGGATATCTGAGTCCGGTTCATGCTGAATGACGAGTCTTGTCTCTGACCATAATCTCCCCGCTTGGTTGGCTGTCTGAATAATAATATTGTGAGAGTCATAGCATTCTTGGTTCATTTGATGGATCATGACTTGTTGTACATAATGAAGATTTGCATGGTAATAACAAAAAATACAATATGAAAGTGTGTTCAATTGGTTACACCAAGAATTTTGAGTCAGCTACCACCTCACTTGGCCCCCATCCGAGTGCGGGTCGAGTCTAGAGCCTGGACATGGAATTACGAGTCGGATCCAACTGAAGGAATCGGAACCTCGAGTCTCAGTCGAGGATTCGGATTCCCGAGTCCGATCCTCGAGTCGAAAGGAATTGGTTTCACCCTTAGCAGGTAGGTACAGGTTGGTACAGGTGCAAGTAGATGCAGTTTGGTGCAGGTGCAGGTGGGTTCAAGTTGGTGCAGGTGCAGGTAGGTGCAAGTTGGTGTAGGTGCAGGTAGGAGCAAGTTGGTGTAGGTACATGTAGGTGCAAAATGGTGCAAGTGCAGGTAGATGCATGTTGGTGCAGGTGTAGGTGATGCAAGTTGGTGTAGGTGCAGGTAGGTACAGGTTGGACCAGGTGCAGGTAGGTGCAGGTTTATGCATGCCAGGTAGGTGCAGGTTGGTGCATCAGCAGGTATGTGCAGGTTCCTGTTGCCTTCAATTTCTGACTTGAGTAGGTGAGGTTGGTGAAGATGCATGTAGGTGCAGGTTGGTGCAGGTGTAGGTAGGTGTAGGTAGTTGTTGTTTGGTGCAGGTGCGGGTAGGCGCAAGTTGGTGTAGCTGCAAGTAAGCGCATGGAAGTGCAGGTGGAAGTAGGTGCACGTTGGTATAGGTACAAGTAGGTACAAGTTAGTGTAAGGGCAAAACGGTACCTAGAACCAGGAAGGGAACTAGACACCCAAGCCGGGTCCATACCCTGGACCCGGATCCCCGAGTCCAAGTCCAATTGTGGACTCGGAATCCCGAGTCCGAGTCTAGGTTCTGGATCCCCGAGTCCAGGTCGACTGGATATTTGAGTCCGGTCCATGCTGAATGACGAGTCCTGTCTCTGACCATAACCTCTCCGCCTGGTTGGCTGTCTGAATAATAACATTGTGTGAGTCATATCATTCTTAGTTCATTTGATGGGTCATAACTTGTTGTACATAATGAAGATTTGCATGGTAATAAAAAAGATATAACATGAAAGTGTATGAAATTGGTTATACCAAGAATTTTGAGTCAGCTACCACCTCACTTGGCCCCCATCCGAGTTCGGGTCGAGTCTAGAGCCTGGACTTGGAATTACGAGTCGCGTCAAACTGAAGGAATTGGAATCTCGAGTCTAAGTTGAGGACTTGGATCCCCGAGTCCGATCCTCGAGTTGAAAGGAATTAATTTCACCCTTAGGAGGTAGGTGCAGGTTGGTACAGGTGCAAGTAGATGCAGGTTGGTGCAGGTGCAAGTGGGTTTAAATTGGTGCAGGTACAGGTAGGTGCAAGTTGGTGCAGGTGCAGATAGGTGCAAGTTTGTGCAGGTGCAGGTAGGTGCAGGTTGGTGCATGTGCAGGTAAGTGCAGGTTGGTATAGGTGCAAGTAGGTGCAGGTTGGTGCAAGTTAAGGTAGGTGCAGGTTGATGTAGGTGTAGGTAGGTTCAGGTTGGTACAGGTGTAAATCGGTGTAGGTTGGTGCAGGTGCACGTAGATGCAGGTTGGTGCAAGTGCAGGTAGGTACAGGTTGGTTCAGGTGCAAGTAGGTGTAGGTTGGTGAAGGTGCAGGTAGGTGCAGGTTTGTACAGGTGCAGGTAGGTGCAGCTTGGTGTAGGTAGGTGTAGGTAGGTGTTGGTTGGTACAGGTAGGTGTAGTTAGGTGCAGATTGGTCCACGTGCAGGTAGGTGCGGGTTGGTGCATGTGTCGGTAATTGCATGTTGGTGCAAGTACAAGTACGTATAGGTTGGTGCAGGTGCATGTAGGTGGAGGTTGTAGCACATGCAAGTAGGAGCAGGTAGGTGCAGGTGAAGGTAGGTGCAGGTTAGTACAGGTGCAGGTAGGTGGAGGTTGGTGCAGGTGCAGGTAGGTGCAGGTTGGTGCAGGTGCAGGTAGGTGTAGGATGCTGTAGGAGTATGTAGGTACCTATTGTTGCAAGTGCAGGTAGGTGTAGGTTCGTGTAGGAGTAGGTAGGTGCAGGTTAGTGCATGCATGGATAAGGCAGGTTGGTATAGGTACAGGTAGGTGCAGGTTAGTGCACGTGCAGGTAGGTGCAGGTTCGTGTAGGAGCATGTAGGTACAGGTTGGTGAAGGTGCAGGTAGGTGTACGTTGGTGCAGGTATATGTAGGTGCAGGTTGGCGCAGGTGCAAGTAGGTACAGGTTGGTTGGTGCAGGTATAGGTAGGTGTAGGTTGGTATAGGTACAGGTAGGTGCAGGTTGGTGTAGGTGCAGGTAGATGCAGGTTGGTGCAGGTGCAGGTTGGTGCAGGTACAGGTAGGTGCAGGTTGGTGCAGGTACATGTAGGTGTAGGTTGGTGTAGGTGTAGGTAGGTGTAGGTTGGTGTAGGTGCAGAAATGTGTTAGTTTGTGTAGGTGCATGTAGGTGCAGGTTGGTGCATGTGCAAGTAGGTGCAGGTTGGTGTAGGTCCAAGAGATGCAGGTTAGTGCAGGTCCATGTAGCTACAGGTTGGTGTAGGTCCAGGTAGGTGCAGGTCCAGGTAGGTGTATGTTGCTGACGGTGCAGGTAAGACCAGGTTGGTGCAAGTACTGGTATGTGCAGGTTGGTGCATGTGTAGGGAAGTGCAGGTTGGTGCATGTGTAGGTAGGCGCAGGTTGGTGCAGGTGCAGGTAGACGCAGGTTGGTGCAAATTCAGGTAGGTGCAGGTAGGTGCAGGTTAGTGTAGGTACAAGTAGGTACAGGTTTGTGTAGGTGCAGGTAGGTACAAGTTGGTGCAGGTGCAGGTAGGTGCAGGTTTATGCAAGTGTAGGTAGATACAGGTTTTTGCAGGTGCAGGTTGGTGCAGGTTGGTTTATGCAAGTAGGTGCGGGTTGGTGCAGGTTGGTGCAGGTGTAGGTAGGTGCCGGTTGGTACAGGTGCATGTAATTGCAGGTTGGTTCTGGTTCAGCTAGGTGCGGGTTGGTGCACGTGCAGGTAGGTGCATGTTGTTGTAGGTGCAGGTTGGTGCAGACGCAGGTAGGTTTAGGTTGGTGCATGTGCAAGTAGGTGCATGTTGATGTAAGTACAGATAGGTGCAAGTTAGTGTAGGAGAAAGTAGGTATAGGTTGGTGTAGGTGGTGGTAGCTGCAGGTTGGTGCAGGCGCAGGTAAGTGCAGGTTGCTGTAGTTGCGTTTAGGTGTAGGTTGGTGTAAGAAGAGGTAGGTGCAGGGTAGTGTAGGTGATTGTAGGTGCAGGTTTGTATAGGTGTAGGTAGGTGCATCTTGGCGTAGGTGCATGTAGCTGCACGTTGGTACAAGAGCAGGTAGGTGCAGGTTGGTGCCGGTGTAGATAGGTACAGGTTGGTGTAGGTGTAGGGAGGTGCATGTTTGTATATGTGTAGGTATATGCAGGTTTGTGCAGGTGCAGGTATGTGCAGGTCGGTGTAGGTATAATTAGGTGCTCGTTGGTCCAGGTGCAAGTATGTGTAGGTTGATGCAAGGGCAGGTAGGTGCAGGTTGGTGTAGGTGCAAGTAGGTGCAGGTTGGTGCAGGTGCAGGTAGGTCCAGGTTGGTGCAGGTGCAGGTAGGTGCAGATTGGTGCAGGTGCATGTAGGTGCAGGTTCGTGCAGGTACATGTACGTACAAGTTGGTACAGGTGCAGGTAGGTGTAGGTAAGTGCTGGAACAGGTAGGTGCGGGTTTGTGCGGGTGTAGGTAGGTACACGTTGGTGTAGGTGTAGGTAGGTACAAGTTGGTGCAGGTACAGGTAAGGGTAGGTAAGTGCAGGTATAGGTAGGTAAGGTTGGTGCATGTTTAGAGGTTTGTGCATGTGCATGTAGGTGTGGGTAGGTGCAAGTTGGTGCAGGTACTTGTAGGTGTAGGTTGGTGCAGGTGTAGGTAGGTGCACATTGTTGCATGAGCAGGTAGGTGCAGGTTGGTCCATGTGTAGGTAGGTGCAGGTTGGTGAAGTTACAGGTAGGGTATAGGTTGATTTAGGAGCGGGTAGGTGCAGGTTGGTGCACGTGCGGGTAGGAGTTGGTTAGTGCAGGTTGGCAGGTGCAGGTTGGTGCACGTGCGGATAGGTACATGTTGGTGTAAGTACGGGTAGGTCTAGGTTGGTGCTGCTGCAGGTAGGTACAGATTGGTACAACTGCAAGTAGGTGTAGGTTGGTGGAGGTGCAAGTAGGTGTAGGTGAGTGCAGGTGCAAGTAGGTGTAGGTTGGGAAAGATGCAGGTAGGAGCAGGTTGGTGCTCGTGCAGGTAGGTGCAGGTGTGGGGAGATGGAGGTTGGTGCATGTCTAGGTAGGAGTAGGTTGGTGTAGGTGCAGGTAGACATAGGTTGGTGCAAGTGTAGGTAGTGCAGGTTGGTACAGGTGTAGGTAGATGGAGGTTGATGTAGGTGCAGGTAGGTTCAAATTGGTGCAGGTGCAGGTCGGTGCAGGTTGGTGCAGATGCATGTAGGTGCATGTTGGTGTAGGTGCAGGTAGGTGCAGGTTGGTGCAGGTGAAGGTAGGTGCAAATTGGTGTAGGTGCCGATAGGTACAGGCTCGTGAAGGTACATGCAGGTGCAGGCTAGTGCAGGTGCAAGTAGGTGCAGGTTAATGCAGGTGTAGGTAGGTGCACATTTGGGAAGGTGCAGGTAGGTGCACGTTGGTGCCGGTGTAGGTAGGTGTAGGTTGGTGCACGTATACGTAGGTGCAGCTTGGTGCACGTGCAGGCAGGGACAGGTTGGTGCAGGTGCAGGTAGGTGTAGGTTGGTGTAGGTGTAGTTAGATGAAGGTTGGTATATATGAAGGAAGGTATAGGTTGATTGGTGTAGGTAGGTGCGGGTTGGTGGAGGTTGATCCAGGTGTAGCTAGGTGCCGGTTGGTGCAGATGCGGGTAATTTCAGGTTGGTATAAGTGGAGATAGGTGCGGGTTGGTGCACGTGAAAGTAGGTGCAGGTTGTTGTAGATGCAGGTAGGAGCAGGTTGGTGCAGGTTTAGGTAGGTGCACGTTGGTGCAGGGGCAAGTACGTGTAGGTTGGTGTAAGTGCAGATAGGTGCAGGTTGGTGTAGGTGAAGGTATGTGTAGGTTGGTGTAGGTACCGGTAGATGCAGGTTGGTGTAGGTGTAGGTATGTGTAGGTTGGTGCAGGTGCAGGTAGGTGCATATTGTGCAGGTGCAGGTAGGTGCAGGACAGCACAGGTTGGTGTAGGTGTTGGTAGGTGAAGGTTGGTGCAAGTGCTGGTAGTTGCAGATTGATCACCGTGTAGGTAGGTGCAGGTTGGTGTAGGTTAAGGTTAGTGCATGTTTGTACTAGTTTAGGTATGTGCAAGTCGGTGCTGGTACAGGTAGGTACAGGTCGGTGCAGCTGCATGTAGGTCTAGGTTGGTTCAGGTGCAAGTAGGTGCAGGTTGATGCAAGTGCAGGTAGGTGTATGTTGGTGCAGGTGCAAGTAGGTGCACGTTGGTAAGGTACGGATACGTGTAGGTTGGTGCAAGTACAGGTAGGTACAGATTTGTGCAGGTGCAGGTAGGTGCAGGTTGGTGCAGGTGACGGTAGACGCATGTTGGTGCAGATGCAGGTAGGTACAGGTTGGTGCAGATGTAGGTAGGTGTAGGTTGGAGCAGGTGCAGGTATGTGTACATTGGTGTAGGAGCAGGTAGGTGCACGTTAGTATAGGAGCAGGTAGGTGCAGGTTGGTGTAGGTGTAGATAGTGCAGGTTGGTATAGGTGCAGGTAGGTATAGGTTGGTGCAGGTGCAGGTAGGTGTAGGTTGGTACAGTGCGAGTAGGTGTTGGTTGGTGTAGGTGCAGGTGCAGGTAGGTGCATGTACAGGTAGGTGTAGATCGATGTGGGTGCAGGTAGTTGCAAGTCGAAGCAGGTGTAGGTAAGTGTAGGTTGGTGCAAATGCAGGTAGGTGTATGTCCGTGTAGGTGCAGGTAGGTGCACTTAGGTGTGGGTCAACGTAGGTGCAGGTAGGTGCAGGTTGGTGCAGATGTGAGTAGTTGCAGGTTGGTGCAAGTGTGGGTAGGTGCAGGTCGGTACAGGTGCATGTAGGTGCAAGTCGGTCCACTTGCATGTAGATTCAAGTCGGTGCAGGTGCGGATAGGTGTAGGTCGGTACATGTGCGAGTAGGTGCAGGTCGGTACAGTGCGAGTAGCTGCAGGTCGTTGCAGGTGCGGGTAGGTACAGGTCGGTGTAGGTGTGGGCAGGTGGAGATCAGTGCAGGTGCAGGTAGGTGCAAGTCGGTACAGGTACGGGTAGGTGCATGTGCAGGTAGGTGCCGAGAAGTGCACGTGCAGGTAGGTGCATGTTGGTGTAGGTGCTGTCAGGCATAATCCCCACATGCCACAAGATACTCTCCTCACCGGGTTCTCTTAGTACTTTCCTTTCTTTAGCATTCGGCCCCCTGGTTCTCCTCGTACAAGAAAATACCAGAAAACGGTGACGAAGCGGATCACCTCTGAGCGTGGACAGGAACTGATGGTTCGAGATACGATGACTTAACATTAATGGACACGACCGGCACCGACCACTAGCAGCCTCGACAACGCACGAGGGACCTGTCGCCTCTCGCATGGTTCGGTCCTCACGAAATGACAACACCGCCAATAGGACCCCGACCATACCACGTCTGCTAAGGCACAGACACTCGATTGATCTCCTCATCGCGAGGTGCTAAGAACATAACTACAACTAGGAGTGCCCTAAGGAATACACTAGATACACTAGATAAACTAGGTATACTAGTACTTAAAACCAAGCTCTATTATGTGTTGCTGCTTGCTCCTCTTCATCATAGTCAATTTGCCGTTCACTAGATACTCGAGTCGCCACCATGGCATACATGAGGCTGCCCACTGACGATTGGTAGGGCACCCCTGCCATATCCTCCCGCTCTTCTTTTCTGTGGCACCATTGCCACACTCAGTTCACAGGTCGTGGAGACCGGACTGCCAACTAGTTTGCAGTCCTCCATGCCGTGCCGCTTCACCACCTCGGCCACGTATCTGGTCTACCCAAGCTCAAGCATGCACGCCTTCCGGTCCTACGTGATGCTCACCCCGAAGTAGTACTCTAGCTCCTCCATGTCCGACATCTGGAATCTACTGCTCAGGTGCTCTTTCAGCCGCTATAGGCTCGGCAGATCCGTCGAGCACAAAATCAAGCCGCCCACGCTGAGTGCGACAATCTGATGGAGCTTTTTCTCGCACCGCACGTACACGAGATCCAATTCACAGCGCTTGTAGCCGAGTTGTGCCATGAAGCTTTCCATCTGTTGGTAAAAGCATCTGGGCAATTGTTTTAGCTTGTATAAGGACTTATGTGGTGTGCACACCTTGCCCTCTGGTATCTCTACCCCCTCTGGCACCTCCATGTAGATCTCCTTGTCTATGATGCCATTGAGGAAGGCCGTCTTTACGTCCATTTGGTAGAGCTCCATGTCCTTCACGACCGCCACCGCAAGGATCTCTCGGATGCTTGTGAACTTGGCGATGGGAGCAAACGTCTCATCATAGTGCTCCCCCTTACACTATGCGTAACCTTTTGCCACCAGCCACGCCTTGTACTTGTCAACCACACCATCCTTTGTGAACTTGGTCTTGAAGACCCGCTTTGAGCCGATGACTCTGGCATCTTTCGGCCTGTCAACCAGCTCCAACGTATCATTCTCCGTGATGGATGCGAACTCTGATTTGATGGTTGTGTCCCACTGATCCCCTTGTTGGGAAAGGAGCCATCCGGCTCAGTTTCGGGTCCACAAGAGCAAGTTCCAGGAAGCTACCAGATGCCTACTCCGATCGTCGATCTGACTTCACCATTGGAAAGATCAGGTGGCAAATTGTCTACGGTCCAAGTTTCAGCCCGATCCAACGGTCGGATTGGGAGATATCAATTTTCGAAGTTTCGGGGGTCATGGACCGTCGATGTCTGGGTGGGCATGGGTGATGGCTCCATGCCTTAGCCTGAGAAAAGAAAAAGGCAAGAGGTCCAGGGTCAGGACCTGATAGGAGAAATATCCAAAAAGGTCCTTGGTCTTAGGATTGCCTTGTCAGAGTGTGCTGACTAGGATAAAGGTACCTCTCCTTACTTTTTAGGTGAGGTGAGATCCTTGTGTGCTAGCCATGGACACATGGCGATTCTCCATGGGTTTGTGGGTTATGTGACCACTAGGAGTGTGCCATGAGAGCATTCTCTAGCTCTCTAGGTCGTGTGTGAGTGGTCAGCCTGATTGCTAGGCTGATTTCCTCCCTTGTGTGAGATTATGGATTCTAGTGTGTGAGCCTTAGCCTCCATGGCTAAGTGGTGTGGCTTGTGAGAGGGCTGACTTGCCCAAGCTCTAGCTCTATATGTACTCCATCATNGGTGGCAAATTGTCTACGGTCCAAGTTTCAGCCCGATCCAACGGTCGGATTGGGAGATATCAATTTTCGAAGTTTCGGGGGTCATGGACCGTCGATGTCTGGGTGGGCATGGGTGATGGCTCCATGCCTTAGCCTGAGAAAAGAAAAAGGCAAGAGGTCCAGGGTCAGGACCTGATAGGAGAAATATCCAAAAAGGTCCTTGGTCTTAGGATTGCCTTGTCAGAGTGTGCTGACTAGGATAAAGGTACCTCTCCTTACTTTTTAGGTGAGGTGAGATCCTTGTGTGCTAGCCATGGACACATGGCGATTCTCCATGGGTTTGTGGGTTATGTGACCACTAGGAGTGTGCCATGAGAGCATTCTCTAGCTCTCTAGGTCGTGTGTGAGTGGTCAGCCTGATTGCTAGGCTGATTTCCTCCCTTGTGTGAGATTATGGATTCTAGTGTGTGAGCCTTAGCCTCCATGGCTAAGTGGTGTGGCTTGTGAGAGGGCTGACTTGCCCAAGCTCTAGCTCTATATGTACTCCATCATTTTGAGTGATTGAACAACCATTCCTCAGCACAAGTGATGCCCTTTCAGTACCACATCCTCGCTGCTCCAAGGCTCCCTCTCTCCTCCAGATCCAACATTTGGTATCAGAGCCAAGTTCTGCCACTTTTAGCCAGCACAGGCCGTCACTTTGAGAGTGACGGGTTGGGGTGACACCTTCACCACATTTGACGATCGACCACTGGATCTTCAAGTTCAGAAGACAAGCTTTCCAACGAGCCCAAGATCGCAAAGATCCAACGGTCGGATTGAGAGTTATGCTCAAAACGAGGTCGGCCAGGGCTACACTCTTCTCTATGAGTAAGACTGTCGCCTTGTGATGACCATAACTCTCTCGTTTCTTTGTCAAATTTAAAAAGTGGCACATGCGAATTGTAGTATTTTTCCTAAGCTTTCTATTTGTGCAAAAATATTTGCATTCCATCGATTCGTTTGGGAGAAACGCCGTTTACAAGCTGGCTGGCCTGAGTTGGAGGAGGAGCAGAAGCATACCCTGTTTTCAAGAGGGCATATCTTTTGAAATCCCCTGTTGATGACCCTGTTGTATGGGTCGATCTGAAAGGTTTTGAGCTGAATTTTCCAGTGGTGGGCTCAGTTTTTTTAAATTCCCAGTCTGCTGGCCTCTACAGTCCATTTTCTGTCAGACAGATTTCTGGCAGAAGCAGCAGCAGAAGCAGGGGTAGCGCCGCCATCCAAGGGCAGCGCTGAGCATCACCAAGGCTCAAAATGGCAGCAGCTGGCGTTGTGACAGCAGCCCAGCCTTTGGAGAGGCTGGAGGGACGCGCCAACTTCACGTTTTGGAAGATCCGTACCCGCCTCCTTTTGGAGGAGAGGGGCTTGTGGGAGGTGGGGAGCGGCGACGAGCCGGCTCCAGTTCCGCAGGCAAAAGGCATCACCGCAGCACAGGTGGTGGCGGGGAAGACGCCGCAAAAGGGTGCAGCTGATGCGGGTTCTTCTGCAGCTGTACCAGCGACATATGAGGAGTGGAAGAAGAAGGACAGGCAGGCCTATAGGTTGCTTGTCAACACCATCTCCAACCCGCATCTTCAGTACGTGAGTGACAAGGCTACTGCAAAGGAGGGGTGGGACACATTGTGCAAGAAGTATGAGAGCAAGGATCCTGCATTCCTCATGCTTTTGGAGGAAAAGATGATGGCGCTGAAAATGCAGGGTGGTGAAGGGATGGAGGCGTATCTGGACAGGGCCAAGGAGCTGGCGAAGCAGCTGAGAGCGGCCGGCAACCCTGTGGAAGAGATGCGCTTCATCCTCCTCTTGCTGAGGGGACTCCCAACCAGCTACGACACAGTGCGAGAGACGCTGGAGTGCCAGCCAACTCTCGACCTCGATTTCATCTGCACACACCTGGTGCAGGTGGAATTGCGTCGCAATGCAGCAAAGCGCAATGGCGGCGGCAGCAGTGAAGCAGCTTTTGTAGCCACAAGCTCACGCAACCAGCAGCAGCAGTCTGGGCAGCAAAGAGGACAGAAGAAAGGCAAATGCCACTACTGCCAGAAAGAGGGACACTACAAGGAGTGTTTCAAACTCAAGAGGGACCAGAAGGAGCAGCAGCAACAGCAGCAGTCACAGCAGCGTCAGCAACAGCAGCAGCAGCAGAACCAGGCAGGAGTACGCCACTTTGGCAACATGAACGTGGCGAAGGAGGTGCGCGACCGTCTCTTCATGGCGAAGTCTGACATGTCGCAGATGGAGAAGGCGGATCTCGCATGGTACAAGGACTCAGGGTGTACCAAGAGCCTGACGCACCACAAGGAGTGGTTCACACAGCTGCTGTCCATCCCTCCCCGTCCTATTGCAATGGGTGATGATCGTATGGTGTATGCTGAGGGGATTGGGATTGTGGAGATGTGGTTGGAGACCCCACGTGGCATTGAAGTGGGAGTGTTCCATGGCGTGCTGTATGTACCTAATGCTGCATTCAACCTCCTCTCAGTCTCCTCTCTCACAAACACAGGACTGCGCGTCGTCTTCGATGATGACTATGGCTACATCCTCAACAAGGATACAGGAGAGGAGTTGGCCAGGTCGGTGAAGGAGGGCGACATGTACCGCCTGCTGGGGGCGACCAAGATCCCGCGTGAGCAGAGTCTTGCAGCAGTGGTGCAGGCGACAGATGGCGAGATCTGGCATGCGCGCTACGGCCACATCGGCATGCGCGCCTTGCAGCAGCTTCAAGCAAAGCAGATGGTGTGTGACTTGCCTACCATCTCTAACTTTGAGCAGCAGTTGTGCATCGGCTGTTTGGAGAGGAAGCAGCACCGGGAGGCGTTCTCTGGAGCAGGAGAGCGTGCAAAGGAGGTGCTGGAGCTGGTCCACACAGACTTGTGTGGGCCAATGCAGACCCAGAGCTTTGGATGCTCTAGGTATTTTCTGACCTTCATTGATGATTTCAGCCGCTACACTGCTGTGTACTTCCTTCCTTCCAAGGACCAGTGCTTTGACAGGTTCAAGGAGTTCAAGGCCATGGTGGAGAACCAGACTGGCAAGAAGATCAAGGCGCTGCGCAGCGATCGCGGTGGAGAGTACCTGAGCAAGGAGTTCCAGGACTACCTCGCAGCAGCTGGCATCAAGGCGCAGCGTACCGCGCCGTACTCGCCGCAGCAGAATGGTGTAGCAGAACGCGCCAACCGCACCATCGTTGAGTCGGCGCGCTCCATGCTGCACGCGGCGCGGCTGACCTACGACTTCTGGGCCGAAGCCGTGAGCACTGCGGTCTACATCAAGAATCGCAGTCCCACCAAGGCGCTGGAGCAGATGACACCGTACGAGGCGTGGTTCGGCAAGAAGCCGAGCGTGGGTCATCTCCGAGCATTTGGCAGCCTGGCGCACATGCACGTGCCCAAGGAGAAGCGGCAGAAATGGGATGCAAAGAGTGCGCAGATGCTGATGATTGGCTACGACGTGGCAAGCAAGGCCTATCGCCTCTACGAGAGGGATACAGGCCACGTCATTATCTCCAGGGATGTCGTCTTCAACGAGAGCAACGTCATCGGTACCAACATTCTCTGTGAAGAGGCAACAGAACCAGCAGCTGACGAGGCAGTGGGAGCAGAAATCCTTCCTGACCCAGTCTCTCCCGATCCTTCCTCTACTGTGACAGAAGGAGAATCACTCTACTCTCCCATGTCTGATGCAGCAGATACAGCAGCCTCATCGGCAGAAGCAGAGGAGGGAGATGCAGCACCACCAGCAGCAGCAGTTGTACCAGCAGCACCGCGCCAGCCGCCCGCTAACGCTCCAGCACCAGGTCGCAGGTACCCTCTCAGGGTGCGTTACAAGCCTGGTGA
>SZWC01000963.1:16679-45559 GCA_023375785.1 Penium margaritaceum
CAGCAGCCTCATCGGCAGAAGCAGAGGAGGAAGATGCAGCACCACCAGCAGCAGCAGTTGTGCCAGCAGCACCGCGCCAGCCGCCCGCTAACGCTCCAGCACCAGGTCGCAGGTACCCTCTCAGGGTGCGTTACAAGCCTGGTGAACGCGGCCATTTCTGGATGCTGCAGAAACCATAACAGATGAACGTCGCAGTTGCGGCAGATTCAGATGAGCCAACGTCATACAAGGAGGCCATGGCTGCACCAGATGCAGCAGATTGGGCGCAAGCCGTGCAGCAGGAGATTCAGTCGCAGCTGGACAATGGCACGTGGGAGCTGACTGAGCGTCCACCTGGACGCAAGGTGATCAAGTGCAAGTGGGTGTTCAAGAAGAAGCGGGAAGCAGATGGCAATCTGGAAAAGTACAAGTCAAGGCTGGTCGCCAAGGGCTACTCACAGCAGGAGGGCATCGACTACACAGAAACCTTTGCTCCTGTTGCAAAGTTTGCCTCTGTGCGCACGCTCCTCTCTTATGCAGCAGCTGAGGACTTCGAGGTTTACCACATGGATGTCAAGACCGCATTCTTGAATGGTGACTTGGAGGAGGAGATCTACATGGAGCAGCCGGAGGGGTTCGTCATGGATGGCCAGGAGCACCTGGTTTGCAAGCTGCAGAAGTCGTTGTACGGCCTCAAGCAAGCGTCGCGTGCTTGGAACCAGAAGTTGGATGTGGCACTGCAGTGCATGGGGTTTGAGCGCAGCGAGTGTGACATGCTCCTCATCATCATCGTCTATGTGGATGACATGCTCCTCCTTTCCAACAGCATGTCTGCACTGCAGGAGTTCAAGGAGGCCATGCAGGAGCGCTTCCAGATGTCTGATCTCGGGGAGGCGTCATACTTCCTCGGTATCCAGATCACGCGTGACCGAAAATCACGCTCTCTATCGCTGCAGCAGAGTCGCTACATCAAGGACGTCCTACAGCAGTTCGGCATGGCAGAGGCCAAACCCATCGGCACGCCGCTAGAGACGCGGCAGTACCTCGTGAGCTTCAGTGGAGAAGCAGATGCAGCTGAGCGGCAGAAGTACCAGAGCGCCGTCGGCAGTCTCATGTACCTGATGGTGGCAACCAGGCCGGACCTCGCACAGGCTGTGAGCGCTGTGAGCCAGCACATGGCTAACCCCGGCCCTGAGCACCAGAAGGCAGTGAAGCGGATCTTCCGCTACCTTGCTGGAACCGCCAACATCGGCATCACCTACAACGGCAACGACAACAGCATCATCGGTTACACAGACGCAGATTGGGCTTCAAACCCTGAGACTCGCAAGTCCATCTCTGGACATGTGTTTCTCATGAATGGAGGTGCCATCAGCTGGTGCAGCAAGCGGCAGGTGGTCGTGGCCACCTCCAGCACAGAAGCTGAGTACGTCTCTCTCAGCTTTGGAGCCAAGGAAGCAGTTTGGCTCCAGCGTCTCATGGCAGAGATGAGTGGGAGTGCAGCAGTTCCTGTTCCCATGCGCGTCGACAACCAGAGCGCTATTGCACTCGCCAAGAATCCCGAGNGAAAAGAAAAAGGCAAGAGGTCCAGGGTCAAGACCTGATGGGAGAAATATCCAAAAAGGTCCTTGGTCTTAGGATTGCCTTGTCAGAGTGTGCTGACTAGGATAAAGGTACCTCTCCTTACTTTTTAGGTGAGGTGAGATCCTTGTGTGCTAGCCATGGACACATGGCGATTCTCCATGGGTTTGTGGGTTATGTGACCACTAGGAGTGTGCCATGAGAGCATTCTCTAGCTCTCTAGGTCGTGTGTGAGTGGTCAGCCTGATTGCTAGGCTGATTTCCTCCCTTGTGTGAGATTATGGATTCTAGTGTGTGAGCCTTAGCCTCCATGGCTAAGTGGTGTGGCTTGTGAGAGGGCTGACTTGCCCAAGCTCTAGCTCTATATGTACTCCATCATTTTGAGTGATTGAACAACCATTCCTCAGCACAAGTGATGCCCTTTCAGTCCCACATGCTCGCTGCTCCAAGGCTCCCTCTCTCCTCCAGATCCAACACCCCTTTGGGCCACGCAAGCACCTCTTGTACGGTAGTCGGCTCCGTTGATGCAACCAGCATGCTCTGCGTCATGCCAATCCATCGACCGGTTCTTGCGTCGAACCGTTTTCCCGCTTTTTGCTGCCTCTCGTTGCGGTGCGGCAATTTTGGTGGCGCATCATCGCTTTGCTGGAATCCCTCCGACTCTGCACGTTCCAGTTCATCATCGACTGGACGGCTCCCCAAGGATCTCTCCTGCTCCGGCAAAACATCACCCGGGCGGCCGGCGTGTCTAGTGGATTCTCCACCAACGCACGTTGCACACTCTGCCAGGAGTGCGTGCATTGGCACTCTTAGTGCCTCATCCGCCAGATCCCTCTGTATGATCTCCTCATCAACTTGATTATCATCGGAGTCTTCCGTGTTGGCTGCCACAGCTGGTGTACCGTCGCGCTTTGATGCCGCATCCTCAACTGCAGCGTCTGCCAGCTCCTTCTCGTAGTCAAGGAGCTGAAACAACTCTCCCATCTTTGGCGAGTCCACGACGTCCACGTCGTTGCTGCTGATGTAATTCTGCTGCCCGTCAAACTCAACGTCTCGGCTACGGATTTTCTCCTCCTTGCGCATGTCGTAGAGCCGGTATGCCTTATGCGCACTCTCATAACCAAGGAAGAGATACGGCTTTGCTTGCAGATCTAGCTTGCTCATGCGCAGCTGCGTAGCCTGCACCATAGCGTGCACCTTACACCTGAACACTTTCAAGTGCGCCACACTTGGCTTGCGCCCGCTCCAAACCTCCTGCGGCGTCTTCCAACCGCTCTTTTCCTTCAGTACCGCTGTTGGAGTGAGGTTAATGGTGTAGCTCGCCGTACGCATAGCTTCTACCCAGAAACTCTGCGGTAATTCCGCATCCACCAACATGGTCCGCACCATGTTCAGCAGCGTCTATTTTGCCTGCTCCGCCACGCCATTTGACTGAGGCAAATAAAACTTAGTTTGTTTCCATTTTATACCGTACTGCTTCTTCCACCCACTACAACCCATGTATTCTCCATCATTGTCGCTGTGTAGCACTCTGACCTTGCGGTCAGTCCGCCTGTCCACCGCGGCGACGTACTCCTTCAGCCGGTCTAGGACCTCGCCTTTCCTCTTCATGAAGTACACGTGTAGTTTTTTGCTGTAGTCATCAATGTGACGAAGTAATGCGTGCCGATTTTTTTCGCCGTATTGAATGGTCCACATTCATCACTGTACACAACCTCTAGTAGGTCCAAGGTGCGATTCACCTTCTCCTTGAAAGGGTTGCATCGCGCCTTGCCCAACATGCAAGGCTTGTACTTTTTGTGTATTGCTGCATCTGTCGCCTATTCCACACCTTCGATGACGAGGCCGCCTACCAGCTCACTCTTCACCATCTCCTTCACGACTGCGGGTGAGGAATGCCCTAGTCATCGATGCCAGCGCTCCAGATCAGCTCCCCATCCTTTGGCCAGGTTGACGGTGCGTTCCTGCGAGTATGCTAAATCCGTCGCAGCGGGGATCACATTGGTCTCCATGATGTAGAGGCCTCCCTCGCTTTTAGCCTCTTGCACGGTCTCGCCACCAATGTCATTCCGCACGACTGCCCCTCTTCTCCTGAAGAGCACCTTGTACCCCTTGTCTGTCAAGCGGCTGACACTTAGGATGTCAGTCAAATCGGGTACATGCTGCACGTTCTTGATCACGCGCTGCACCCGCTTCCCACAAACCACCACCTCCACATCCACGTCTCCTTGGCCAGCCGCGGGCTCAACCTTGTCATTCGCGACCACCATGGACTTGCAGGACTTGGTGTTGTTGATGAATCCGACCTTCTCGACCTGGGTGTGCTCCCCGGCTCCGGAGTCAAGGCATCGCCGGTTAGCCTTCTTGAGGTAGTGGTTCTGAGTACCGTTGAGGAACGCACTCTTGCCTTTGGCATCCTTGCCGTCGGCGTTTGCCTCCTTGGTGCACTCACGGGCCCTATGGCCCTCCTTGCTGTAGTTGCGACACGCACCCTTCTTGGTACCCTTCTTGTCGCCGCCATATCCGCCACCTCCCTTGCCCCCACTTCCGCCACCACGCATTTTGGTGACGAGTGCCAATGAGGAAGACGAGGAATCCACGCAGTTCTGTCGCTCTGCCTCGTTGCAGATGTACTCTGCGACCGCGCCATAAGTGAGCTTGTCCTCTGCCCATCCTCCCAAGAAAGTGATGAGAGGGCTCCAACTGTCCGGAAGGGCCATGAGGAGGGTCATTGCTGTCACTCCGCACTTGGTCACGGTCTAGAGTAAACGGCGCCGACAGGCAAACCGCCGACCGCCCTTCGTATTACAACCAAGGTAGAGATCACCCACGGAGTGGTGTTTCCACACTGAAAGGTTCACTTAGCTTGTCCCAACCGTGGCCGGAGAGTGTTCCAAACTCTCACCCAACTGGCAATGCTACACACCAAAGTGTGCACTTGCACTTGTTCTTTACCCTCTTTCTTGGTGGCCAACAAGGGACTAGTTTTCTCCCAAGTCTCAAGAGTAAGAGATGATATTATCACATGCAAATGACAGGCCTTATATAGTCTCTGGTCAGTGCTCCCAGTGGCTCCTTGGAGGGACCTCCCCCCAAGGCCACCCTAGACAGTGTCGTCAGCTTTGATGACATGGCACCCTCTGTGACCGCCAAGTGGCGCTTGATCCACCTTGGACCTTAGAAGCTTCTAGGAAGCTTCCTTGGCCCTTTTTAGTCACAAAGAAAATTTGGTCCTGGCGGGATTTGACCCCAGACCTCTCGCTTGCGAGACGGCGCCTTCACCCACTAGGCTGTAGGAAGATGTCCTAAGGAGCATGCACCAGGTAGACTACCAAGAGTAGACCAAGGGGACTTGCTCCACAAGGATGAGCAGTGCATGCCTTGTCTCTCTTAGCCTCTCTTCGTGTCGCTGGGGGACTTGCGCTACAAGCGCAGTGCATACCCCGTCTAAATCTTCCGCTGATTGGACTTGGGGCATACATAGAACATAACAAACTCTCCCTTGCACCTGCGTCCATCTGCGGCTAGATTCCTGCTGCGGCCATGGGCCCAGCGATTTCGGCCACCTGTGAAGTAGCCCGCTCGTTCAGCCCTCGTCTGTTGCGCTCACCATCCCGATGCCTCGTGCCCCTACCATGTGCGGGTCACTGTCCAGCGGCTTCGTCAGGCAGTCCGCGAGCATCTGCTTGGTCGAGATGTACTGCAGATCCACCACTCCCTTGGCGACGAGGTCGCGCGTGTAGTGATAGCAGATGTCGATGTGCTTGGTCCGCCTGGAGAGGGTGTCCTTGAACGCGGTGTCCATCGCGCTCTGGTTGTCGACGTGGATGACTGTGGCCTCCTTCTGTGGTGCGTGCATCTCAGCGAGCAAGCTGCGTAGCCACTGCGTCTCCTTGCATACCTCAGACAGCGCCACGTACTCAGCTTTTGCGGTTGAGATGGAGACACAGTCCTGCTTGCGGCTGGCCCACGACACATCGCCGCCGTTCACAAGGCACACAAAGCCCGAGGTGGACTTCCTATCATCCACATTGCCTCCAAAATCTGCGTCGGTGTAGCACTTGAGGCGCAAAGGGTCTGTTCCTTGAAGGCCGCCGTACTGTAGTCCCATGTGCCGTGTATTGTTGAGATAGTGCAAAATGCGCTTCACGGCCTGCCAGTGGAGTGGCCTAGGGTTGGCCACGAACCGACTGACTAGCCCCACAGCAAAGGAGATGTCCGGTCGCGTGCCAACCATAGTATACATGATGCTGCACACCGCAGACTAGTACGGCATATCCTGCATTTCGCGGCGCTCGGCTTCCGTGCTTGGGGAGTGGGCGGAGGTGAGATTGCACTTCGTGGGGAGAGGAATGCTGAGGGGTTTGGCGTCTTCCATGCCATAGCGCCGAAGCACCTCTGAGATGTACTTCGTCTGGTTGAGCTCGATGGTGCCTGCAGCTCGGTTGCGATGTATGGCGATGCCCAAGTAGTACTTGAGCTCGCCCATGTCCTTCATCTGAAACCGTCCATGCAGATTCTCCTTGAGGGTCTCGAGGGCCTTCATGGAGGTGGAGGCGAGAATCAGGTCATCCACGTACAGCGCTACCAGCAACAACCCCTGGTCATCTGCACGCACATACACACTGGGGTCGTTGTGGCAGTGCGAGAAGCCAAGGCCAGCCATGAAGCTGTCCATCTCCTTGTACCAGATCCTTGGGGCCTGTTTCAGCCCGTAGAGCGCCTTGATGAGGCGACAAACCTGCCCGGGTTTTGCCTTGATACCCTCGGGCACCTCCATTAGTATCTCCTTGTCAAGCTTCCCGTAGAGGAAGGCGGTCTTGACGTCCATCTGGTGGATTTCCATGTTGCGTGCCGCAGCCACAGCCAGCAAGGTGCGGATGGAGGGGAAGGACGCGACAGGAGAGTAGGTCTCATCGTACTCAGACCCTGCTCTCTGTGAGAACCCCTTCGCGACGATCCTTGCCTTGTACTTGTCGATGCTGTTGTCTTGCTTGCGTTTGACACGTAAGACCCACTTCACGCCCACCACGTGTGCGTTTGGTGGTCTGTCCACCAGCACCCACGTTCCGTTCTCCTCGATGGAGGCGAGCTCGCTCTCCATCGCCTCCTTCCTCTTAGCGGCGTCCGGCCGCGAGAGCCTCGGCGATGGTAGCCGGCTCTCCCTGCGCAAGGCACGACCAGCTCAGACTAGTCCACTTGGCCTTCCCTCCGTCGTAGTGGTTCGCAGGCTTTGCTTGGCGCTCAGTGCGCTGTAGTGGTGCTAGTGCTGGCTGCTCGTGCTGCTGCTGCTGCTGTGCTTCCCCAGGAGGGGTCGCTGGGAAGGAAGAGCCACTGGCCTCCGAGGAGGCCTCGGATGTCTCCGATGCAGTGTCGGATGTCAACTGTGCTTCAGCCTGAGCGGACACTCTCCCTGAATTGGCAGCCTCGCTGGCTATGGCCACTGGCGTCCCACGCCAGTTAGGCGGGGGTGTGTCACCCGCCTCTAGCAGCACGATCCACTCTCCCTGTTTTGGAGAGTTCTCTGGGTCCAGCAGTTCTCCCTTGTCGTGTGACTCTTCCTGAAAGGTCACATCTCTGGAGGTGATGACTCTCCCTGCTGCNTGTCTCCGACGCGGTGTCGGATGTCAACTCCGCTTCAGCCTGAGCGGACGCTCTCCCTGAATTGGCAGCCTCGCTGGCTATGGCCACTGGCGTCCCACGCCAGTTAGGCGGGGGTGTGTCACCCGCCTCTAGCAGCACGATCCACTCTCCCTGTTTTGGAGAGTTCTCTGGGTCCAGCAGTTCTCCCTTGTCGTGTGACTCTTCCTGAAAGGTCACATCTCTGGAGGTGATGACTCTCCCTGCTGCTTGGCAAGTGAGTAGGACAACGGCTTCTTTGCACTAGCCGGATGCGGGTGACAGGTGTCACATCATTAGTGGCCGTTGGGTCGGTCAATGACCGTTAATGGTTTCTTCGGAACTGTCACCGAGGCAGTTCTTTGCTCGAGCTGAACCTGTATTGAGAGCATTCATAAAAATACCGCAGTGAGATACCAAGGCCTTGTTGTGGTTATATTCACTTTATTCTGACAGAAGTGATTGTGGTAGAGAGTAGAGTATGCAGACGGAGGTTGAATGAGTGCGATGTACAAAGAGTCAAATCTGCAGAGAGAGACATGAGAGGATAGAGGAGGAGAGTAGGACACGGTGTACATCTCAAGACCATAGTTCTCAGATCCAATCTCAGTCACAGGCTCAACTACTCCAAACATAACAATATTATTAGGAGCAGGATTTACATCAATAGGGCCGGCAGGAGAAGGTGGTGCTTCCACGTTGTTGGTTGGGGTCGAATGCCAGTTTGAAATCCCCATCCGGTTGTAGTAGTGCAAGCGGCACTCTTCCGCCCAGCTGGGTTGCTCGCCATAAGACTTGCCAGGGTTATAGTCCAGCCACTGGTCTGTAGCAAGATGATCGGAGACATGCGGCAGGTGGTTGTGGCGACCGTACTTGGTCTGTTTGAGAGGCCCGTGGCGGATGGCATAGGAGAAGGCAGGGAAGCGGTTGATCATGGGATTGTCAGCATTGGCGACCATGGTCGCAAAGGCGTTGGTGGTGATAGTGGTCTTGCGTGATTGCTTGGCGACGTAGGCGTGTTCTGCTGCCATGAGCTTGGGGCTGATGACGACAGTGATCAGCTGATCAACAAGCAGTTGCAGCAGAATTTGACGGATGATGTCATACTGACCAGGGAGATTGGAGATGATGCCTAGGCAGACGACAGCAGGCGGGAGATCAATTTTCATTTCCTTGAGGTCGCGGGCGATGGTGGTGACAGCGGCGATGTAGCTGCTCATGTTGGTATGGGCGGCAAAAGGTACAGAGAAGAGAGACATGATCGTGATACCACCGGTAGTGGAGGTGTTGTTGCTGAAACGGTCTTCAAGGGCCTTCCAGACCTCATGAGTCTTGGAGCCGAGGGTGCGGATATCTTCATGCAGCTTAGGAGAGGAGGTAGTCATGATGGTCATGAGGACGGTGCTGTTGGCAACTTCCCAGGAGGCGTGGCTGATAGTGGATATAGTAGCCGGAGGAACAGAGGATGAGGATACATTCTAAGTAGGATTGGACACAGAACCACCGCAGGGGTCTCCCTCGGGGACTGCTGTAGTGGTGGCAGTTGAGGCGGAGGCGGCGGTATTAGGTGGCTCTATCTCGGTATCAGTGTTGGTGAACAGATAGCTGAGGATGACTCCCTCAACCTTCTGTATCCTGAAGAAGAGAGATACCGAGTAGCTCTACTGCTTGTAGTTGCTGGTCCCATCCGGCTTCATAGTTAGCTTGGGGAGGCCAGACACGGTGAGGGAAGAGGCCATGATGCAGTTGAGGTGAAGGCAGTGGCAAACTGAGAGTGTGGAGAGGTGATTCGGAGCAGCGGTACGAGACTGCGACATGGAACGATGACAGGGCGGCTGAGGATGACGAGGATGGGAAAATGAAATGAAGGAAGATTGAGTGTAGTGGCAAAACCTCATACGCGAAAGGGGCAAAGATAATGGCAACGAGACGAGACACTACTACAGAGGGGGATGAATGGGCGTAGGGGCAGAACTACATGCGCAGCTGGCGAAGATGGTGGAGGAGCGAAAGCTGCTACAGATGACGAAGAGTGGACGCAGAGGTAAAACCTTGTGCGTGCAATCACCAAGAGGAAGTGGAATGGTGCTGCCACTACACCTTTGTGAGAAAACGCGCTGCCACCGCAGTTCTTCTGGTGACCACCATTCTTTGAGACAAAGGAGCGTGATGAGAGCGGAAGTGGGTGCGGCCAACAGCGGTGAACACAACAAGAATAAAGTGTGGGTGTAGTACCAAAGGTGTGAGCACCAAGGAATTGCTGAGAATAGTGGACGCAATACTTTGGAGAGAAGAACGGAAGCTTCCTCGAAGGTGAAGGTCTTGCTGATGTATTGGTGACGTTAGCAGGAAAGAATTGCGCACAATGCGAGAGCACGGACACTGAGAGGCAAGTGAACGCAAAGGAACTGGAGGTGGCCCATAGGGTGAGCCTGAAGAGGAATGCAATGGATTGATTACTCAAATGAATACAAGAAATGCAAAAATGTAGGATCCTAGCCTAGCGCGCTTCGTCGAGCGGGCACAAGAATGAGGTGGTGACTCGAGCAAGGGAGAGGAGAAGCGCCGCGAGACCACAATTTGGCTTTGCTAGCCATATGCATAGAGGAGTGATGTGCACAAGAGCGTTCCCGCAGGTGCCTTTGCCTTGAACGTTGTCGCATGATTGTCGGCCGTGAGACCGTTTGGATCCGGAGATGAACCTGCACTATCACTCTTTATTGACTCAGTTGCTGCATCCCTTGAAGAGATCTCCGAGAAAATGTCTGACACGGCCAGCATCCACTCTGCATGCCTTGCACCTCCCCTTGTGCGTCCTGCACCTGCCTCTGCCTGCCTTGCACTTGCCCCCGCCCGCTCTGCACCTGGCCCTCGCCTCGCTGCACTTGCCCCTACCCGTCCTGCACTTGTCCCTACCCGTCGTACACCAGCCCCTATCCACCCTTTACCTGCCCGTGTTCGTCCTTCACGTGCCGCTGCCCATCCTGCACCTACTCCTTCCCATCTTGCACCTGCTCCTACCCGCCTTGCACAAGCCCGTGCTCACCCTACACTTGCTCTTACCCGTCCAGCACCTGCCACTACCTACCCTAGACCTGCCCCTGCCTGCCCAACACCTACTTCTGCCCACCTTACAACTGCCTTTGTGCACCCTGCACTTGCCCCTGACCGCCTTGCACCTTCCCCTGATCGCCTTGCACCTGTCCTTACTTGCCCTACATCTATCCCATTTCGCCCTGCACCCGCCCATACCCGCCTTGCACCTGCTTATACCCGTCTTGCACCTCTTCGTACCCGTCCTACATCTGCCCCTTCCCCTTTGTATACCTGTCCCTATCGAACCTGTACCTTCCCCTGCCTGCCCTACACTTGTCCATGGCCGTCCCGCACCTACCCATGCCCTCCCTACACCTTCCCTTGCCTATCCTACACCTTCCCCCACCCACCCTATACTTTCCCCTATCCACCCGGCACGTGTCCCTGCCTGCCCTGCACCTTCTCCTATCCGTCATGCACCTATCCCTGTCCGCCTTGCACCTGACCCTGCACGTCCTACACCTGCTCTTGTTCGTCGTGCATCTGCCCCTGCCTGGCCTGCATTTGCTCCTACATGCCCTGCACCTACCCCTACCCACCCTGTACGTGTCCCTACATGCCCTACACCTACCCCTGCTCGCCCCGCACCTGCTCCTACCCGGCCAGTACATGCCTCTACACGGCTTGTACCTGCCCTTGTATGCCTTATATCTGCCCTTGCCCATCCCGCACCTGCCCTTGCCCGTCCTGCACCTGCCCCTGGCCGCCGTGCAATAGCCCCTACATGTCCTGTATCTGCCCCTTTCCGTCCTACACCTGTCCTTGCCCGCACTGCACCTGCCCCTACCCGCCGTACGCTTGTCCTTTCCCGTCCTGTACCTGCACATGCCATTGCCCGCCTTGCACATGCCCCTACGCGCCTTGCACCTACCCATGTCCGTCCTGCACCTGCCCCTCCCCAACCTGCACCTACCCCTATCCGCCTTGCAATTGCCCTTGCCTGACCTTGCACCGGTCCATGCTCATCCTGTACCTGCCCCTGCCTGCCCTGTACCTATCCCTGCCCGCCATATACTTGCTCCTATCCTCCATACAGGTTGGAAGAATGCAACAAGGGGAGATGACTCCGGTAGAACCAGGTAGAAGTAAAGAGATATGCTGATGCATGACAAAGTAATGACAGAAGCAGGGAGGCATTAGACGTTAAGAGGAGTTAGTTGTAGGAGCTTTAAGATAAATGGTGTACTAAACATAGGTACGAGGTAGAAAGCGTCGATGAGAGAAACTTAAGACGAAGCGAGAGTGATGGGTTGATGAGAGCTGAGTAAGGGATCAGAATTGACGGAGCATGAAGTCGTGAGCTGAGAGTGGAGGACAAGAACAAAACGAGCAAAGAGCGAGCGAAGCGAAGACACGGGGATGAAGCTGCGGAACAGAAGGCAAACATGATGAGTAAACCTGTTCTGGGATAAACTTGAGGGAATGAAAATCCTTCGAATATAATGACAAAACAGGAGAAAATAACAAAGCAACGGGTTCTTTCCGCTAGCCGGACGCGGTTGTGTTGGGAAAGGAGCCGTCCGGCTCAGTTTCAGGTCCATACGAGCAAGTTCCAAGAAACCTCCAGGTGCCTACTCCGATCGTTGATCCATCTTCACCATTGGAAAGACCAGGTGGCAAATTATGTACGGTCCAAGTTTCAGGCCGATCCAACGGTCGGACTGGCAGATATCAATTTTCGAAGTTTCAAGGGTCATGGACCGCCATGTCTGGGTGGCCATGGGCGATGACTCCATGCCTTAGCTTGAGAAAAGAAAAAGGCAAGAGGTCCAGGGTCAAGACCTGATGGGAGAAATATCCAAAAAGGTCCTTGGTCTTAGGATTGCCTTGTCAGAGTGTGCTTACTAGGATAAAGGTACCTCTCCTTACTTTTTAGGTCAGGTGAGATCTTTGTGTGCTAGCCATGGACACATGGCGGTTCTCCATGGGTTTGTGGGTGATGTGACCACTAGGAGTGTGCCATGAGAGCATTCTCTAGCTCTNGCGATGACTCCATGCCTTAGCTTGAGAAAAGAAAAAGGCAAGAGGTCCAGGGTCAAGACCTGATGGGAGAAATATCCAAAAAGGTCCTTGGTCTTAGGATTGCCTTGTCAGAGTGTGCTTACTAGGATAAAGGTACCTCTCCTTACTTTTTAGGTCAGGTGAGATCTTTGTGTGCTAGCCATGGACACATGGCGGTTCTCCATGGGTTTGTGGGTGATGTGACCACTAGGAGTGTGCCATGAGAGCATTCTCTAGGTCTCTAGGTCGTGTGTGACTGGTCAGCCTGATTGCTAGGCTGATTTCCTCCCTTGTGTGAGATTGTGGACTCTAGTGTGTGACCCTTGGCCTCCATGGCTAAGTGGTGTGGTTTGTGAGAGGGCTGACTTGTCCAAGCTCTAGCTCTATATGTACTCCATCATTTTGAGTGATTCAACAACCATTCTTCAGCACAAGTGATGCCCTTTCAGTCCCACATGCTCGCTGCTCCAAGGCTCTCTCTCTCCTCTAGATCCAACAGGTTGACAGATGTTATGTTAGTAAGGGAAAACTTGATCGGGATTCCTAACGGTTGTGTCACAGGAGAATTGTTGGTCAAGGTGGTTTGGTTCAAGACCTGAACCGTTGTTGAGAATTGTTTCACGGGGACTCTGTTTCAAGGAGGAAGTCTGCATTCTATCAGATTCATATTCCAATAACCCCCTTGAATCTGACAGATCATCTATGTAAATAGGTACATTCCACGGCAATGAGGCGCCCTATGCCCTGACATGAAAGGAAATGTAACCACGTGTCCCCCACATCGTCTGGGTAAGCATCAATCAGGTCATGATAGTTCGTGTGTACTATTGTCTTGAGTTCTCTGCGCACTTGTTGGGTGACATCACCATTTGAGTCAGTCCGCTCCTCTGGCGCTACAAGGTAGAGTCAGTCACTAAACACACAGTTTATTACTCCATGGTGCAGCAGGAGCACTGGCAAGAGGAACCTGTAGACCTGTTCAGCCCATTCTTGTACTTGTCTACATCCCTCAAAGCGACTGGATGAGGGCAAAGGATCTTCTCCTACAAGTGTAGGTAGGCTAGTCGTGTTGGTGTAGATGCTCTCAATCCAGTGTCTCCACCGTCCCTGTTGAAGGATTATATGCCAAAGCATTGGAGTTGTCCGGGCAGTTCTGAAATAATGATGGTAGGAGGGATGAACAAATGGTCGAAGTCAGTTGCAGACCCCCTCGAAAGTAGCCTGATGTACATAGTCGGCGTAGTCATCTGAAGTCAAGGTGTCCCTTTCAATGTTGTATTCGACAGATCCTTGAAGTAGATTGACAAAGGCGTGATCACGAACAAACCATCCAATGGCACGGAGGATGGTGGCTAACCAGGTATGCACGTTAAATCCATCTTTAGCCAGAATCTTGATGGAGGGAAAAGGAACTCGTGAAATCATGAGCAAGATGAGAGTTGAAGGAGATACTGGAGGGTAGAAAGCGCTGCGGTGGGCTGCACCGGGAGGTTCATGAGACTGAATGCCAAGTGTAGGGCCGGGCCATATGCATGTGATCGGGAAAAATCGGCTTGGGCGCTGCTCACCACGAAATTGACGGTCCGATCGAGATGGTCCTTTGTGCCGAGCAGATGGTAATTACAAATGAATGACTGATACGAGCAAGAGTGAGTGTAAGGGCCGAACTACATGCGTTGTGAACATCAGGGGAGTAGAATGCGACAAGGGGAATGTACAAGCCAACGTGCCACGATAAATCTGCTCTTAGTGTGGGTGCAAGCTGCTACGAAGTGGGCAGCTAATTCGTGTAGATCCTTGTGCTGATGGCAGATGTGGATGAAGCTGATGTGGAGGCGGAGGAGGATGATAACAAAGTTTGGACGTAGGAGTGAGCTACGTGTGCTGCTGAGTAGATGAGTAGAATGTGGAAAGGAGAAGGCAAATGCCGATGCGCCGCGAGAAACTTGATACCCGGTTTGGATGCGGACCACTGCAAAATCGGCAACAGGTACGTGTAAATCCTTGTGCTAGCTTCAGATGCTGCTGGTTGCTGATGATAAGGCAGGAGCTGATGATTGCATGTATTGGGCGGAAGGTCTGACTTCATAAACTATGGATATTTTGGCATGTACGCAAGCCTTCGCGAGGATGGTGGTGCGACCGGGCGCATCCTTGTGCCGAGCAGAGGATTGTGTGAAAAGGATGCGGCATCAAGGAATATAAGGTGGGCGCAGGGGCGAAACCACGTGCGCTGTGAAAGATGACAATGGAGACTATGGAGGCAATGAAGAAGGCGAGAGAGATGATGACGAAGGAGATGGAGGCTGATGGTAAGGTAGTGCAAAAGTTGTAGAGGATGCTGAGGATGACGAAGCAGATACGCAATGAAGGAGGAAAGAGGAGACTGCTTGAGCGAAGGCTGATGAACGGGAAGGCAGCAGATGTGCAGTTGATGGCGTGGAGGAAAGGGGCAGAATCGGCAAAAAGGTCCCTCTGATGTCAGGAAAGTGACGGCTTACACCCCTGGTTGGCCCGAGGCTCATGGGTAGGACGACTGGTGGTGTCCAATATCCTGATAGCGAGAGGAAGGTTGTTGCAACAAGAGTGGTCTGAGAGAAGTAGAGACGTTTGCGAATATCAGGAGAGTAACGGCTTATTCCCTAGTTGGCTCGAGACCGACAGGCAGGATGACTAGTGGTGTCCGATATCCTGGCGGCGGACAATGCTCTGCTGCTAACAGGACCGTTAAGGAGCGGTGCGAGAGGGCGGCTTGAGGGGAGAAAGCAGACCGGATTCCGTTTAAGGCGAGGACAGGATATGACGAGGATGGTACTGATGAGGCTGAGGAGGCGAATTTGTGGCAAATCAGCAGCAAGGGAGGACAGGATGGAGAGGACGCTACAGGAAGGGACGGAGGGGCAATAGGCAGATGGTGTTGTTACTCAGGTGTTGTTGTCAAGAGTACCTCGAGAGGAGGCAGGCAGGCTGGAACTGCACAGAAGTTAGTGGAGAGCAATGCAGGTTGACGAGAGAGGGAACTGAAGACGGTGGGAAGCTTATGCAAAGATATCGGCAAAAGGCAGCTTCAGAGCTGCTTTGAGCCTGTTGATAGGGAATGAGTGCCAGACGTTCCCACATGCGTGTAAGCACCTGTTGGGCTTAGTCACACTGGTAAGACCCACCAAGGCTTAAAGGAATGATTAAAGCTCAGTTGTTAACGTCAGCTGCGACGGATACCGAGAGAGTGCAAGAGGGTAACGATTTGAAGGGACAAAGAGATGACTTGGTTAAGAGAAACCAGGTGATGTTGTGTGATGCCCTAATACCATGTTAGAGGAATGTAGTCAGGGGGGATGACGACGGGAAAACCAGGCAGAAGCAAGGAAACATGCAGACACATGTCAAAGGAATGACGGAAGCACGGAGATGTTAGACGTTGCATGGAGTTAGTTGCAGGAGCTGGAAGAGAAGTGATGTACTCAATACAGGTGCGAGGTAGACAGATAGCCAGTGAGAGAAAGTTGAGGCGGAGTGAGAGTGATGGATTGATGAGAGCTCAGCAAGGGATCAGAAGTGACAGAGCACACATTCGTGAGCGGAGAGTGGAAGGCAAGAACAGAATGAGCGAAAAGCAAGCTGAGTGAGGACATGAAAGCAAATAGGATGAGTACAATAATTTTGAGTTAAACTTGAGGGAATGAACATCCTGAATATAAGGACAGAAGAGGTCACAGTAGTAAAACAACGGCTTCTTTCTGCTAGCCGGAAGTAGGTGACAGATGTCACGTTTTTAGGGGATAACTTGACCGGGATTCCTACCGGTTGTGTGACCAAAGAACAGTTGGCCAAGGTGGTTTGGTGCAGGACCAGAACACTTATTGGGAATTTCATATCGGGGACTCTCTTTCAAAGAGGAAGTGTACGTTTTGTCAGATTCATATTCCGACACTGTACCTGTACATGCCTGTCTTGCACATGCCCCTACTCGCCCTGCATTTGCCCCTGCCGGCTTTACACCAGCCCTTGCCCGCCCTACCAGAAATATGAATCTAGCAGCGAGAAGGATCCTCTCTCAAGTCACTCTGAGTTCTCTATTACAGTTTTAGTCCATCACCGAATCAACTTGACCAACAGCTTGTAGGTTCTGTGACCGTTTAACCAATAGTCAATGTATCCCCATATAGAATGACATCTGTCATACGCGTCTGGCTAGCGGAATTAAGCCGTTGCTTTGCTACTTTATCCTATTCTGACCTTTTATATCGAAGATGTTCATTCCCTCAAGTTAACCATAACAGTTCTTTCCATCTTGTTCCCCTTTGGTTCTGCGACTTTGCCAACGTATCCTTGCTTTGCTCGCTCCTCGCTCACTCCACCTTTTGCCTACCCTTCCCAACTCGCAGCTCTTTGCCCCGTCACCCTTGATCCTTCATTCATCACGCATCAACCCATCACCCGCTTCACTCTCGCTTTCTCTCAGTGGCTCTTGTCTACCTCACATCTTCGGTGCATCGCCTCTCTTCAAATCTGTGCGACTAACTCCTCGAGAAAAATCACGCCTTTAAGCTTCCTTCATTCTACTGACGTGCTTGTGCATGTCCCATTCTTTTTACCTGCTTCTGCTCTTGCTGTCTCTACTCATTGCATTCTTCTGACATGGTATAAGGGCAACAGGAACATCACGTGGTACCCTGTGAACCAGTCATTGCTCCGCTACCACAATTCCGCCGCTCCTCATTTGCCGTTGTAGCCAACTCGTGCCACTCAGCCTCAACAACAGTAGATGTCAGCAGCACTAATCTGATTGCTCTGTAGACGGAAGTCACACCTTGTCATCCCGACCAAGTCCTGCGTCTAGATCGGTGTCCGTGGCCAACAGTTGGTGACGCGACGTCGATAACAGCTGAGAACAACTCCCGAGCCGACACTTGTTGCCATCTTACCGGAAGCTTCCTACTGTCGGCTACCTGTCCTCCCTCATCATTTAGCGAGTCACAATTGCTTTTCTCTTCCTCACCTGGTCCATCTGCCTCATCTACTCCATCTGTCCCATCAACAGCAGCCTCCTCGCATTCATCGTCTGAAGCTGCACCCTCGAACCGCCTTCTTGTACCATGAGTTGTAGCAGGTTGCCGACCGCCGTCAGGACATCGGATACCTCCAGTCTTCCTGCTCCTGTTTTGAGCCAACTAGGGAAAAGGCCGTCACCGTATTGACAATCACAGACGGACAACCTCTGCTCATATCCCGCCTCTTTCTGCCTCAACCAACTTTCTCTCACAGACACGACATCGGACACCCCCAGATTTCCTGCTCACACCTCGAGCCAACAGGAGAACAAGCCGTCATTCTCTTGACAGTAGAGCAACAAGTTGCCTCGCTCGCACCTATTGCCGCCTATATCGCTGCTCCTTCCAACGTCTATTATTATCCCTCCTTCCTCAACGTCATTTTCTTTTTCAACCAGTCACTACACATCCTCCTCATCACTATACGCCGAAACGTATACGTTTTGGCGTCCACGCCAAAACGTATACATCGCACGCGGCTCGCCTTGCACCAAGATCCTGTTATCATCTGCTTTGCCTCCATCATCAGCAATGTTCAGCATGTGTGGCTAGCACAAGGACCGACATGAGCTAGCTGCCGTCTTCGTAGCAGCGTACACCCACGCTGGCAGCAGATGTTACACGGCGCATTGGCTCTCGCCTTCCCCTTGCTGCATTCTATATCCCTATTGTGCTGCGCACGTGGTGCCGTCATTACACGCACTCCGTCGTCATGTGTTTCTTGCTTTCGCATCATTCTCCGCTCGGTACTAGGTCGTATTGCATGTTTTGCGACGATCTATGTCCACGCTGAAACGTGCACAAAGCACGCGACTCGACCCTGCATCCATCCTTTTTCATCAGATTCTGCCTCCTCGTCAGCAAACTTTAGCATCTGTTACTAGCATAAGGATCTGCACGAGCTAGCTGACATCTTCGCAGTAGCCTGCATCCACGCCAGCAGCAGACTTCTCACGGCGTATTGGCTCCTGTCTTCCCTTTGCCGCATTCTGCTCCTCCACTCCACAACGTACGCGGTTCCATCCCTATGCTAAACTATTCCTCCTCTCCTATCAGCAGCACCAAGCGTACTACTTCAGCATCTCATCTTGAGGACACAAGAATTCAATAACTCTTGTTGAAAAGTAGGTTTGGTTGTGTGTCCACTGGGAATACTGGATAGATAGAAAAGGCAAGACAGAGGGCCTAGGGAGAGGCGCCACTCTCTCCCCTGACTCTCTGTCTATCTATCCTATTCTAATCTACCCCAGCTGCTAGGATCATAAGAGAGGGTAATCCCATGCCTCGCCCTGTCCACTGTCTATCTATGATTTGAAAGGTAGATAATGCTACTCAGTATTAGTTTTGTACTAAATTGCACATTACTAAACGGTGGTTCCAAAACAAGGACAGGAGCGAGGTGTACTGACGTGGATCATTGACAGCTAACATCGTAGCAACACACAAAAAGACTCCGGATAGCTCTAGGACCGTTATCGAGTATCTATTTACTGATTGATTAATCAATGATACACATAGCTCAACAAATCTGCATCAACGATACACGACCAAGCTATAAATGAGTACAAGCCAGGATCAGGGGAGGTTCTGAAGAATAATTTTAAGACCTGGTGTGTTCACACCCCAATGATATACCACTACGAGACAGCCGGCTGAAGACGGCATCCTGCCTACTGGTCGTGTGCTAACCGGTAGGGAAAATGAGGTATGCAAAGCCAGGTACAGCTGAGCAAGTACTTGTATAAAACACAACCATAGTTTAGTATGCTTTTTGTTCTCTTTTATTTACGAGTTATTCTCAAAACCATATTCAGCCCTTTGGTGTTTCTAGGTTGCTCTCTGGTGATATGTCTGACAACTGGTTATTTGATAGCAGAAATATTGTGTATGGTGCGACTACCAAGAGAAACTTTCAAATAAACTACATGATCTAGATTTCTTCATCTCTCATCCTCAACCATCGCATCACACCAGCCCCGGATCTCCTGCCATGGCTCAGCAAGGTCCACTGCTTCCCATTCTGGCTAAGTTCAGAGAGAATACAACAACATGGTCAGAAGAGAATCTTCTGTAAGCCTGGAATTTGGATACGCAGACATAACATCGCGATGATGCACTTTTGCTTGGACGATACGAACAACGACCCTTTCCCCAGCCACATTCCCCTTTCTACACCAAACACTCCAAAATGTGTGCACACATCTCCAACCCCTCCTACACCCGTCCTACGATCATCTCCTCCTCGAGACGCGCACAGGTCCACTCCTCTGGCATAACATCCGTAAGCAGGCCTGGTGGAAGAACTGGATCACCAACACCTTCAACAATCGCATCGTTCTTCCTCCGCTCACATGACGTATCTGTGTCCTTCCTATCGGAAGAATGTAAGCACGAGGACAGCAGCAGCAGAAGCAGGCAGAAGCATTTGGACATGCAAGTGTACGTCAGCAGAGTGATGTAAGCGGGAGCGGCTCGAGGAGTTAGTTGCAGCAATGATAGAGGCTGAGACGTGAGGTAGTCGAGGTAGACAAGTTGATGTGAGAGAGTGCTGGCGAGATGAGTGATGGTTGGCGAAATAAGAGAGCTGAGCAAAGGAGCGACAGTGACGGAGCGAAGAGTTGAGAGAGGCTGGCAAAGACAGGGAATGTGAGGAGCGAGCAGAGCGAAGACACGGCGGTGAAACCACGGAACCAAAGGGGAACATGATGGATAGAACTGTTCTGGTTAACTGAGAAGGGAATGAACATCCTCCATATGCACTACAGTTAAGGAGGAATAGGTAACATAGATAACTGCTTCTTCTGCACTAGCCGGACGTGCTTGCGGTGATTCCGCTTATTAGGGAATGTCTCGGTAGGAAGGCCATTGGTCGGTTAGGGACCGTTAACGGCTAGTGAGTGATGACCGAGGTGGTTCTACCTGCAGTTGAACCATTATTGAGAGCTCGGAGTATCCGATGGTGAGATGTACCTTGTCGGAGTCATATTTTTTGACAGCCCTCCTGAGTCCAACAAGGTGGAGAGTCCTCATTGCCTTTTAGAGCGCAATGAGGTCCTGGTGACGTTGTCTTGTGGGGGGTGTTTCCACTCGATGGAGGGATCTGACAATCTCGTTGCAGAGATTTGGATTCCATGCTGATACTACCAGAGTGTGCCATATGGCTTCCACTAGGGATATTTCATTGATGATTATGTGATGGACAGGATGGGTAGCGTGGGAAATGCATTTCTTGATATCTCGGAGGGTCGTTGTGTAGACCCTTGGAGGACTTCCAGGATTGTCGTAAACTCCTTCTAAAAAGAGGGAGAGTTAATACCCATGGAGAAATGACTGTTTTGTGTGGATGCGCATACCGCCATACCAGTCGTGGATATTTTCTTCGAACTGATCAAGCTTTGGGATGTGTATCCAATCGAGGGCACAAACAGCCATGTTGATGTGGCAAGTTGTGAGTGGAAATTTGTCTTTGAGGAAGGGGAGAAGGTTGAACAGTTGTGTTACTTTGGCACGATGCGAGTCTTGACAAGAGTGTGTAGCAGGTGATGCCCTCAAGAAGGCTATTTGCGCCAGGTGGAAACCGATGCGGGGGAATGAGGAGGCAGTTGCTGAGCGCAGGGGCAAGAATCTTGTGCGCTGTGGAAATTTCTGACGTGTGTACAGGTAGTTGTGGAGTGGGCGATGCGACTTGGTGGATCATTGTACTTGATCAAGAGATGATGAGGAAGACAGAGGAACGAACAGAGGAATGATTGATGATTGAGAGGGCGCAGGGGTGGAATCACGTGCATCTGCGAAGTTTCGGCGTGGGCGCAGGTCGTCGCGTCTCGAGCGATGTGACCGGGCGGATTCGTGTGCTGAGCAAAGGATGATACGAACGGCAGAGGAGCAATTGATGATGGAGTGGGCGCAGAGGCGAAACCACGTGCGCTTCAGATGTTTTTGGCATGGGCGTAGGTCGTCGCGGAATGAGCAATGCGACCGGGCAGATCCTTGTGCCGAACAGAGGATGATGCTGATGGCGGAAAACGATTGATGATAGAGTGGGCGCAGGGGCGAAACCACGTACGCTGATGAAATAGGGGAGTAGGATGCGGCAAGGGGAAGGCAGGTGCTAACGCGCCGAGAGAAATCTGCTACCGGCATTGGTGCAAACTGCTGCGAAGTGGGTAGCTAGCTCGTGCAGATCCTTGTGCTGGCCACAGATGCTGATGATTGTTGATGAGGAGACGGAGGCTGATGATGTCGGAGTGGGCGCAGGGGCGAGCCGCGTGCGCTGAAGGAAGTTTTGGCGTGGGCGCAGGTCATCGCGGAACAGGCGATGCGACCAGGCGGATCCTTGTGCCGAGCTGAAAGCGATGCGGAATCGGAGAAATGAGGAAACAATTGAATGAGTGGATACAGGGACGGAACCACGTGCGCTGCGAAATGATGCTGTTGATGATAATTGATGCGAAGGCGGCGCGGATGATATGGATTCAGCAGCTGGAGAACGGCAGATGACGATGAGGTGAGAAAGGCGGATGATGAGACTGTGGTGGTAGAGGCGAGAAGGACTGATGATAGTAGATGAGAATGATGCGAGGAATGGGGATGGATGTCAATGCCAAAGGAAGAAGGTAGAGACAGATAGACAGATGAGAGGCGATGCGGCAGAGAGGCAGAGCGACACAACCACTTCTTCTGCTTTCAGGAGAGTGACGGCTTGTTCCCCAGTTGGCTCGGAAGTAGGAATAGGAAGATTGGTGGTGTCCGATATCCTGTCATCTGGAGGAAGTTGGTTGCAGCTGAGGGAGTCAGGCAGCTGGCAGAAGCACTAATCCGCTGATGTCAGGAGAGTGACGGCTTGTTCTCCAATTGGCTCGGAAATGGGAGCAGGAAGACTGGTGGTGTCCGATATCCTGACGGCGGTAGTTTTGGCTATAGCTGCTGACAAGGCGAGAAGGCGATGCGAGAAGGCGGCTCGAGATGATGAATGCAAGCGAACTGAGGATGACGAAGAGGAAGTAGCAGATGAGGCTGATGAGGAAAGAGGCAAGAGGAGGAGGTGCTTGTAGTGGCAGAGGCGATGAGGGGCAATGGATGGTAGATGGCAGGAAACTTCTTGGTAGTTGACGGTAGGCGGCGGCTCGAGAGTTGCTTGCAACTGATGTGGACGACAAGTCACCACTTGCTAGTCACGGATGCGGAAATGAGCGCAGGGCTTTCTAAGGATGACGAGGCATTTCTTCAGCGCGGGGAACTCGTCAGGCAGTGCTGCTGATGTCAGCTGCTGGCAAAGCGGCGAGGCGCGGGGTGACGGTAGCGGCGGCAGAAGATTGTAGGTGGAAGCAATGGAGGGAGGATGACTGTAGAGTAATGACGCAGTCACAAGGCACCAGGTGATATTGCCTGTTGCTCTGATACCATGTCAAAAGAATGTAAGCATGAGGATAGCAGAAGCAGAAGCAGGCAAAAGCATCAAGACATGCAAGTGTACGTCAACAGAGTGACGTAAGCGGGAGCGGCTCAAGGAGTTAGTCGCGGAAACTGATAGAGGCTGAGACGTGAGGTAGTCGAGGTAGACAAGTTGATGTGAGAGAGTACTGGCGAGATGAGTGATGGTAGGCGGAGTAAGAGAGCTGAGCGAAGGAGCGATAGTGACGGAGCAAAGAGCTGAGAGAGGCTGGCGGAGACAGGGAATGCGAGCGAGCAGAGCGAAGACACGGCGGCAAAGCCGCGGAACCAAAGGGGAACATGATGGATAGAACTGTTCTGGTTAACTTAGGAGCGAATGAACATCCTCCATATATACTACAGAACAGGAGGAATTGGTAACATAGATAACGGCTTCTTCTGCACTAGCCGGACGTGCTTGCGGTGATTCCGCTTATTAGGGGATCTCTCGGTAGGAAGGCCGTTGGTCGGTTAGGGACCGTTAACGGCTAGTGAGTGATGACCGAGGTGGTTCTACCCGGAGTTGAACCATTATTCAGAGCTCGGAGTATCCGAGGGTGGAGATGTACCTTGTTAGAGTCATATTTTCTGACACTTCCTGCCTATAGATTGTTGATTGATGGGTTACTGAAGTCTTAGACCTCCTCCTTCCACCGTTTTTTCATGGATTTGGAGTGACAGATGCCCTCCTTGGTACTCCTCTGTACATTGGGCCTCCCATCACCACTGCACAAAAGACCAAGAGGTATGCAAACGTCAACCTCCAAGTTCGTGGAGCACTCTGGACCATCGTCGAGGACAGCCGTCAGGAGGCCCTGACCATGCATCCAAACAATCTGAGTGAAATGTGGTACGACTTTCTCCTAGCCTGTCAAATCGACCCTCCAATCAAGGACAAAATGTGAAAGTACTCGCAAATGTGAAATCCTTTCTCACTACCTACTTGAAGGGTGTGTGTCAGAAATATAAATATGGCCACAAGAAGGACCATCTCTTAGGTCACTCTGAGTTCTCAATAATGGTTTCGCTCCATCACCAAACCAATTTGACCAAAGGCTTGTAGGGTTTGTGACCATTCAATCTATAGTCAAGATATTCCTCAATAAAGTGACATCCGTCATGCGCGAACGGCTAGCGGAAAGAATCCATTGCTTTGTTACGTTGTCCTGTTTTGTCCTTTTATACCGAGGATGATCATTCCCTCGACTTAACCAAAACAGTCCTTTCCATCTTATTCCCCTTTGATTTCGTGGCTTTGCCGCCGTGTCCTCGCTCTGCTCACTCATCGCTCACTCCGCCTTCCGCCAACCTTGTCCCATCTTGCAGCTCTTTGCTCAGTCACCCTTGATCCTTCACTCATCACGCATTGACCCATCACCCGCTTTGTTCTTGCTTTCTCTCACTGACTCTTGTCCACCTCACATCTTCCTTGTCTCGCCTTTCTTTAAAGCTCTACGACTAACTCCTCTAGATAGCTCACGTCTTTCAGCTTCCGTCATTTTGCTTTCGTACTTGTGCATGTCCCATTGCTTCTCCTTGCTTCTACTAATGCTGTCTCTGCTCATTGCATTGTTCTGACAGGCCCTGCACCTGCCCCTGCCTGCCTTATACCTGTCCTCACCCACCCTGCACTTGTCCCTACTCGTCCTGCACTTGCCCCTGCCCGCCCTGCACCTGCCCCGTCACGTCCTATACATGCGGCTCACCATTCTGCACCTGGCCCTGACCGCCTTGTGCCTACCCGTATTCGCTTTGTGCCTGTCCTTGCCCGCCCTACACCTGCTCGTGCCCGCCTTGCACCTGCCCGTGCTCGTCCTACACCTGCCTTAGCATGTCCTACACCTGCCCCTGTCCGTCCTGTGTCAGAAAACGGCATCGAAGAAACTCACCCAGGGAACTTTGCCAGGAGGAAACATCTTTTTCAATAATGGTTCAAGACCGAACCACCTCGGCTACGAACGTTCGGTTCTCAGGACCGTTGAATCGACAAGGCCGAGTTATCCCATAATAAATTGACACCTGTCATCCACGTCCGGCTAGCGGAAAGAAGCCACTGTTCCGTTGTTTTGTCCTGTTATGCCCATATATAGCGAGGATGTTCATTTGCTTAATTTTAACCAGAATAATTCTTTGCATCCTGTTCCCTTCGGTTCCGCGGCTTCGCTGTTGCGTTCTCGCTCAGCTCACTTCTCACTATCACCGCCTTCGCTAACCACTCTCCGCTCTTAGCCCTTTGCTTCGTCATTCCTAATCCTTTGCTTAGCATCAGCACATCACTCACTTTTCTCTCGCCCTCTCTCACTGCCCCTTGTCTATCTCGAAGCTTTTGACTTACACCTCCCTCAAGGTCCTGCGATTAACTCCTTGGATCCACACTTGCCTCTCCGGCTCCGTCATTCCGGTGACAACCTCCCACACCCTCTGTTACTTCTGCTTTCTTCTACTGCTCCGATCTCTTCTCTTGTATTCTTCTAACATGGTATCAGAGCTTCAAGCCACATCCCCTTGTGCCTTGTGACCCAGTCATGGTTTCACTACGGCCACTACTTTGCTCTTCCTACCAGCATTTGTTTCTCTGCGGCCACCACCGCAACTTTGCGCTCCTGGGTTTCGTCAACAGCAGACACCAGCAACCTTGCCTTGATTGCTTCTCACACTGGAAGTGATGACTTTCACTCCTTATCAAATTCTGCGTCCATCTTGCACTTCCGGTCAACAATTTGAGACTTGTCAACAACAGCCGCAAGTAGCTCCCAAGCCGCCGTCTGTCCTCATCTTCCTAGAAGCTTCGTGCCTCTGACTACCTTTCATCTTTTTAGCCTTTGCAAGTGCCTTTACCTTCCTCCTATTATATCATCTTCTTATCCAACTGACTCCTCTGCTCTGTCAGCTTCAATCTTCTCGCCCTTCCTGCCTTCATTATTTTGAGGCACACCTTTGCACCGCCTTCTTGCATCGTTAGGAGCAGCAGCGTACATCCCGCCGTCAGGACATCGGACACCGGCGGTCTTCATGCTCCCATTGAGAGCCAACAGGGGAACAAGCTGTCACTCTCCCGACATCAACGGACAAGTGTCACTGCTCGCCGCACGACTTCCTCTATTACAATCAACGTCCTCCCGCCGTAAGGATATCGGACACCACCAGTCTTCCTGCTCATGCTTTGAGCCAACTAGAGAACAAGCCGTTACTCTCTTCACAGCAGAGCAACAAGTTGCCCTGCTTGCGCCCACTGCCGCTCTGCTTCATCATCCTCCTCCAAATATGACACCTTCATCTTCCTCATCTTCCTCCCTCTTCAAGCCTTGAGCATCATCAGCCTTTTCCTCAACAGCCTCCACGCACCCTCTTCATCTTCCTCCTCCTCAAGCTGCCTCTGCATCAGCCTCCTTCTCATCAGCATCCACAGCGCACGTGGTTCCGCCTCTGCCATCATCCCTTCCTTCATTTCTGCTTTCCTCCTCCGCTCGACACAAGGATCCGTCCGGTCGCATCGCCCGTTTTGTGACGACTTATGCCCATGCCGAAATGTCCTACAGTGCACACGGTTTGCCCCTGCGTCCACTTATATATAATTAGTTCCGCTCGCCACGAGGACCCGCCCGCCCGATCCTTCAGCATCCGTATCGGTCTCCTCTCGCCACGAGGACCCGCTCGACCGATTGTTCAGCATCAACTCCCCGTACGATCTAGATGACATCCACCGCAACTTGGCACCGAACCTCACGATATGGACGAAGACAGAACCATCCAGTCGCCTACTTTGCAGCCATCGACTCCCGATTATGTTTTGCCAACCGGCAACTGGACAACTCCCTTCACTCCTGAAGAATTTAATGCGTTCAGGATTACGTTCTACACAAAATCTATCCTACCAAAAGCAAACCGTGAACCTGTTGCCTCCACTTCCTCCACCAATGATAAACTTCAGAGCAGACCTTCCTCTTGTGATACCCAAAAATCTCCTACTACCTACATTCCTCCACACAAGCATCCAGTCTCAACCTCACTCCCGACTACATCTTCGCCTCTCGAATCAATGTTGGATCTGGAGGAGAGAGGGAGCCTTGGAGCAACGAGCATGTGGGACTGAAAGGACATCAGTTGTGCTGAAGAATGGTTGTTCAATCACTCAAAATGATGGAGTACATATAGAGTTAGAGCTTGGAAAAGTCAGCCCTCTCACAAGCAACACCACTTAGCCATGGAGGCTAAGGCTCATATACTAGAGTCCACAATCTCACACAAGGGAGGAAATCAGCCTAACAATCAGACTGACCAGTCACACACGACCTAGAGAGCTAGAGAATGCTCTCATGGCACACTCCTAGTGGTCACATCACCCACAAACCCATGGAGAATCGCCATGTGTCCATGGCTAGCACACAACGATCTCACCTCACCTAAAAAGTAAGGAGAGGTACCTTTATCCTAGTCAGCACACTCTGACAAGGCAATCCTAAGACCAAGGACCTTTTTGGATATTTCCCCCATCAGGTCTTGATCCTGGACCTCTTGCCTTTTTCTTTTCTCAGGCTAAGGCATGGAGCCATCACCCATGGCCACCTTGACATCGGCGGTCCATGACCCCTGAAACTTCGAAAATTCATATCTCCGAATCCGACCGTTTGATCGGCCTGAAGCTTGCAACGAACATAATTTGCCACCTAATCTTTCAAAGGAACCGAGGGCGCTTGATTGTTGGGAAAGGAACCATGTGGCTCAGTTTCAGGTCCACAGGAGCAAGTTCCGAGAAACTTCCAGATGTTTACTCCGATCGTCGATCTGTCTTCACCAACAACAATTGTTGGGAAAGGAGCCATCCGGCTCAGTTTCGGGTCCACAAGAGCAAGTTCCAGGAAGCTACCAGATGCCTACTCCGATCGTCGATCTGACTTCACCATTGGAAAGATCAGGTGGCAAATTGTCTACGGTCCAAGTTTCAGCCCGATCCAACGGTCGGATTGGGAGATATCAATTTTCGAAGTTTCGGGGGTCATGGACCGTCGATGTCTGGGTGGGCATGGGTGATGGCTCCATGCCTTAGCCTGAGAAAAGAAAAAGGCAAGAGGTCCAGGGTCAGGACCTGATAGGAGAAATATCCAAAAAGGTCCTTGGTCTTAGGATTGCCTTGTCAGAGTGTGCTGACTAGGATAAAGGTACCTCTCCTTACTTTTTAGGTGAGGTGAGATCCCTATGTGCTAGCCATGGACACATGGCGATTCTCCATGGGTTTGTGGGTTATGTGACCACTAGGAGTGTGCCATGAGAGCATTATCTAGCTCTCTAGGTCGTGTGTGAGTGGTCAGCCTGATTGCTAGGCTGATTTCCTCCCTTGTGTGAGATTATGGATTCTAGTGTCTGAGCCTTAGCCTCCATGGCTAAGTGGTGTGGCTTGTGAGAGGGCTGACTTGCCCAAGCACTAGCTCTATATGTACTCCATCATTTTGAGTGATTGAACAACCATTCTTCAGCACAAGTGATGCCCTTTCAGTCCCACATGCTCGCTGCTCCAAGGCTCCCTCTCTCCTCCAGATCCAACATTTGGTATCAGAGCCAAGTTCTGCCACTTTTAGCCAGCACAGGCCGTCACTTTGAGAGTGACGGGTTGGGGTGAAACCTTCACCAAATTTGACGATCGACCACTGGATCTTCAAGTGCAGAAGACAAGCTTTCCACCGAACCCAAGATCGCGAAGATCCAACGGTCGGATTGAGAGTTATGCTCAAAACGAGGTCGGCCAGGGCTACACTCTTCTCTATGAGTAAGACTGTCGCCTTGTGATGACCATAACTCTCTTGTTTCTTTGTCAAATTTAAAAAGTGGCACATGCGAATTGTAGTATTTTTCCTAAGCTTTCCATTGGTGCAAAAATATTTGCATTCCATCGATTCGTTTGGGAGAAACGCCGTTTACAAGCTGGCTGGCCTGAGTTGGAGTAGGAGCAGAAGCATACCCTGTTTTCAAGAGGGCATATCTTTTGAAATCCCCTGTTGATGACCCTGTTTTATGGGTCGATCTGAAAGGTTTTGAGCTGAATTTTCCAGTGGTGGGCTCAGTTTTTTAAAATTCCCAGTCTGCTGGCATCTACAGTCCATTTTCTGTCAGACAGATTTCTGG
>SZWC01000963.1:50105-64197 GCA_023375785.1 Penium margaritaceum
AGTTTCGGGTCCACAAGAGCAAGTTCCAGGAAGCTACCAGATGCCTACTCCGATCGTCAATCCGACTTCACCATTGGAAAGATCAGGTGGCAAATTGTCTACGGTCCAAGTTTCAGCTCGATCCAACGGTCGGATTGGGAGATATCAATTTTCGAAGTTTCGGGGGTCATGGACCGTCGATGTGTGGGTGGGCATGGGTGATGGCTCCATGCCTTAGCCTGAGAAAAGAAAAAGGCAAGAGGTCCAAGGTCAGGACCTGATAGGAGAAATANTTGTGTGCTAGCCATGGACACATGGCGATTCTCCATGGGTTTGTGGGTTATGTGACCACTAGGAGTGTGCCATGAGAGCATTCTCTAGCTCTCTAGGTCGTGTGTGAGTGGTCAGCCTGATTGCTAGGCTGATTTCCTCCCTTGTGTGAGATTATGGATTCTAGTGTGTGAGCCTTAGCCTCCATGGCTAAGTGGTGTGGCTTGTGAGAGGGCTGACTTGCCCAAGCTCTAGCTCTATATGTACTCCATCATTTTGAGTGATTGAACAACCATTCTTCAGCACAAGTGATGCCCTTTCAGTCCCACATGCTCGCTGCTCCAAGGCTCCCTCTCTCCTCCAGATCCAACAACAATATCCTCACCAACTCTGCCCTCACCGACGATAGAAACAAATCCCTTAGCATCTACATCCTTCCGCACAAATACACTCAAAACATACCTAGAACAACATCTACATCGGCAACGTTCAACCTCACTACAGCAACAAAACCAGAGCCTTGCACAACTACTGCATCCTCCAACACAGCAGCATTCCTAGAACCACCACAAGTCAGATTCCCTCCTTCATCCACCACGTGTGATGTCCCAACGCTCATCTCTTGGCTACTCAATGGTCCAAAATCTGGTTCCTTTCTCCACCACCAACTGCAGCCAGAATTTTTCCATATCAGCAACTGCTTCTCCAACCATGATGGCCCTAACTCTCAGCAACACCATTCTTCAGGTACGACTCCTCTGGACAGCAGCTTTTTACCCCTGGTCTCACTCACGACCTCAACCCACCATCGACTACTGGCTGCTTACCAGACACCTTCGCATGACAAACCAGTGTTCGACCAACCCTTTCTTCAAAAGAGCACAAACTGCACCGCCTTTTCTGCACCCTTCAAGGACTAGGAGCAAGGGTTCCCTGTACTACGGCACAGCACAGCTCTCACCCACCATTCACAAGAGTTACCTACATCATGTTGAAGGGGAACCAAGATTTACTGCTCGGCATCAAGTACGTCCACCAGAACCTCCTGTACAATTAAACAAGTGCAACAACATCCCCAGTGCAGCTTATTGCTCTGTGAGTTTGAAAGGGACTGTCAAAAAAGAATACAAGACTGTTAGGAAAGGAGTCATCCGGCTCAATTTCAGGTCGACACGAGCAAGTTCCGGGAAACTTCCAGATGCCTGCTCTGATCGTCAATCCATCTTCATTGGAACGATCTGGTGGCAAATTATCTACTATCCAAGTTTCAGGCCGATCCAACGGTCGGACTGGGAGATATGAACTTTCAAAGTTTCAGGGGTCATGGACCGCCAATGTCTGGGTGGCCATGGGTGATGGCTCCATGCCTTAGCCTGAGAAAAGAAAAAGGCAAGAGCTCCAGGGTCAAGACCTGATGGGAGAAATATCCAAAAAGGTCCTTGGTCTTAGGATTGCATTGTCAGAGTGTGCTGACTAGGATAAAGGTACCTCTCCTTACTTTTTAGGTGAGGTGAGATCCTTGTGTGCTAGCCATGGACACATGGCGATTCTCCATGGGTTTGTGGGTGATGTGACCACTATGAGTGTGCCATGAGAGCATTCTCTAGCTCTCTAGATCATGTGTGACTGGTTAGCCTGATTATAAGGCTGATTTCCTCCCTTGAGATTATGGACTCTAGTGTGTGTGCCTTAGCCTCCATGACTAAGTGGTGTGGTTTGTGAGAGGACTGACTTGCCCAAGCTCTAGCTCTATATGTACTCCATCTTTTTGAGTGATTCAACAGCCATTCTTCAGCACAAGTGATGCCCTTTCAGTCCCATATGCTCGCTGCTCCAAGGCTCCCTCTCTCCTCCAGATCCAACATTTGGTATCAGAGCCAGATTCTGCCAGATTCAGGCCGTCACTTTTAGAGAGACGGGTTAGGGTCAAACCTTGACCAAAGATGACGATCGACCACGGGATGGTCAAGTTCGTGAGACAAGCTTTCCAACGAGTCCAAGATCCTGACAATCCAACCGTCGGATTGGGAGGTATGCTCAACACGAGGTCGGCAAGGGCTACACTCTTCTTTATGAGTAAGACCATCGCCTTGTGATGACCATAACTCTCTCATTTTTTTGTCAACTTGAAAACATGGCACATGCGAATTACAGTATTTTTGCTAAGCTTTTGATTGATGTAACAATATTTGCATTCCATTGATTAGATTGGGAGAAACGCCGTTTACAAGCTGGCTGGTCTGAGTTGGAGTAGGAGCAGAAGCATAGCCTCTTTTCAAGAGGGCATATCTTCCAAAATCCCCTGGGGATGACCCTTTTTTATGGATCGATCTGAAAGGTTTTGAGCTGAATTTTGTAGTGGTGAGCTCCATTTTTCCGAATTCCCAGCCTGCTGGCATCTACAGTCCGTTTTCTGTCAGACAGATTTCTGGCAGAAGCAGCAGCAGAAACAGGGATAGTGCCGCCATCCAAGGGCAGTGCTGAGCATCACCAAGGCTTGAAATGGTAGCAGCTGGCGTTGTGACAGCAGTCCAATCCTTGGAGAAGCTGGAGGGACGCGCCAACTTCATGTTTTGGAAGATCCGTACCCGCCTCCTTCTGCAGGAGAGGGGCTTGTGGGAGGTGGTGAGCGGCGACAAGCCGGCTCCAGTTCCACAGCCAAAAGGCATCACCTAGTGCAAGTGGTTGCGGGGAAGACGCCGCAAAAGGATGCAGCTGATGCGGGTTCTTCTGCAGCTGTACCAATGGCGTATGAGGAGTGGAAGAAGAAGGACAGGCAGGCCTACAGGTTGCTTATCAACACCATCTCCAACCCGCATCTTCAGTACGTGAGTGACAAGGCTACTGCAAAGGAGGGATGGGATACGTTGTGCAAGAAGTATAAGAGCAAGGATCCTGCATTCTTCATGCTTTTGGAAGAAAAGATGATGGCGCTGAAAATGCAGGGTGGTGAAAGGATGGAGGCATACCTGGACAGGGCAAAGGAGCTGGCGAAGCAGCTGAGAGCGACCCGCAACCCTATGGAAGAGACGCGCTTCATCCTTTTGCTCAAGGGACTTCCAAATAGCTACGACAGGGTGCGAGAGACACCGGAGTGCCAGCCAACTCTCGACCTCGACTTCATCTGCACACACCTGGTGCAGGTGGAATTGCGTCGCAATACAGCAAAGCGCAATGGCGGCGGTAGCGGTGAAGCAGCTTTTGTGGCCACGAGCTCACGCAACCAGTAGCAGCAGCAGCAGTCTGGGTAGCAGAGAGGCAAAAAGAAAGGCAAATGCAACTACTGCCAGAAAGAGGGACACTACAAAAAGGAGTGTTTCAAGCTCAAGAGGGACCAGAAGGAGCAACAGCAGCAGCAGTCATCGCAGTAGCAGTAGCAAAAGCAGCAACAGCAGCGGCAGCAGTCACAGCAGCTTTAGCAGCAGCAGCAGCAGCAAAACCAGGCTGGTTTGCGCCACTTTGGCAACATGAATGTGGCCAAGGAGGTGCGCGACCATCTCTTCATGGCGAAGTCTGACATGTCGCAGGTGGAGAAGGCGAATCTCGCATTGTACAAGGACTCAGGGTGTACCAAGAGCCTCACACATCACAAGGAGTGGTTTATGCAGCTACTGTCCAATCCTCCCCGTCCTATCGCTATGGGTGATGATCGGGTGGTGTATGCTGTGGGAATTGGGATTGTGGAGATGTGGTTGGGGACCCCACGTGGCATTGAAGTGGGAGTGTTCCATGGCGTGCTGTACGTACCTAATGCTGCATTCAACCTCCTCTCAGTCTCCTCTCTTACAAACACAGGACTGTGCGTCGTCTTCGATGATGACTATGACTACATCCTCAACAAGGATACAGGAGAGGAGTTGGTCAGGTCAGTGAAGGAGGGCGACATGTACCGCCTGCTGGGGGCGACCAAGATCCCGCGTGAGCAGAGTCTTGCTGTAGTGGTGTATGCGACTGATGGCGAGATCTGGCATGCGCGCTACGGCCACATCGGCATGCGCGCCTTGCAGCATCTTCAAGAGAAGCAGATGGTGCGTGACCTACCTACTATCTCTAACTTTGAGGAGCAGTTGTGCATCGGTTGTTTGGAGGGGAAGCAGCACCGGGAGGCGTTCTCCGGAGCAGGGGAGCATGCGAAAGAGGTGTTGGAGCTGGTCCACACGGATTTGTGTGGACCGATGCAGACCCAGAGCTTTGGAGGCTCTAGGTATTTCCTGACCTTCATTGATGATTTCAGCCGTTACACTGTTGTGTACTTCCTTCCAAGGACCAGCGATCGCAATGGAGAGTACCTGAACAAGGAGTTCCAAGACTACCTCGCAGCAGCTGGCATCAAGGCTCAGCGTACTGCGCCGTACTCGTTGCAGCAGAACGGTGTAGCAGAACGCGCCAACCGTAACATTGTGGAGTCAGCGTGTCCCATGCTGTACGCGGCTCGGCTGACCTACGACTTCTGGGCTGAAGCCGTGAGTACTGCGGTCTACATCAAGAACTGCAGTACAACTAAGGCACTGGAGCAGATGACGCCGTACGAGGCGTGGTTCGGCAAGAAACTGAGCATGGGTCATCTCCGAGCATTTGGCGGCCTGGCGCACATGCACGTGCCAAAGGAGAAGCGGCAGAAATGGGACGCAAAGAGTGCGCAGATGCTGATGATTGGTTACGACGTGGTAAGCAAGGCCTATCACCTCTACGAGAGGGATACAGGCCACGTCATCATCTCCAAGGATGTCGTCTTCAACGAGAGCAACGTCATCAGCACCAACATTGTCTGTGAAGAGGCAGCAGAACTAGCAACTGATGAGACAGTGAGAGCAGAAATCCTTCCTGACCCAGTCTCTCCCGATCCTTCCTCTACTGTGACAGTGGGAGAATCACTCTACTCTCCCATGTCTGATGCTGTAGATACAGCAGCCTCATCGGCAGAAGCAGAGGAGGGAGATGTGGCACCACCAGCAGCACCGCGCCAGCCGCCCGCTAACGCTCTAGCACCAGGTCGCAGGTACCCTCTTAGGGTGCGTTACAAGCCTGGTGAGTGCGGCCATTTCTGGATGCTGCAGAAACCAGAACAGATGAACGTTGCAGTTGCAGCAGATTTAGATGAGCCAACGTCATACAAGGAGGCCATGACTGCACCGTACGCAGCAGATTGGGCGCAAGCCGTGCAGCAGGAGATACAGTCGCAGCTGGATAACGGAACGTGGGAGCTGATTGAGCGTCCACCTGGACGTCAGGTGATCAAGTGCAAGTGGATGTTCAAAAAGAAGCGGGGAGCAGATGGTAACCTGAAAAAGTACAAGGCGAGGCTGGTCGCCAAGGGCTACTCGCAGTAGGAGGGCATTGACTACACAGAAACGTTTGTCCTTGTTGCAAAGTTTACCTCTGTGTGCACGCTCCTCTCTTATGCAGCAGCTGAGGACTTCGAGGTTCACCACATGGATGTCAAGACAATATTCTTGAATGGTGACTTGGAGGAGATCTACATGGAGCAACCGGAGGGTTCGTCATGGATGGCCAGGAGCACCTGGTTTGCAAACTGCAGAGTCGCTGTACGGCCTCAAGCAAGCGTTGCGTGCTTGGAACCAAAAGTTGGATGCGGCGTTGCAGTGCATGGGGTTTGAGCGCAGTAAGTGTGATTATAGCGTGTATTGCTGGCAGCATGAGCATGAGATCCTCATCATCATTGTCTATGTGATGATATGCTTTTCCTTTCCAACAGCATGTCTGCACTACAGGAGTTCAAGGAGGCCATGAAGGAGCGCTTCTTGATGTCTGATCTCGGGGAGGCGTCATACTTCCTCGGCATCCAGATCACGTGCGACCACAAATCACGCTCTCTCTTGCTACAACAGAGTCGCTACATCAAGGACGTCCTGCAGCGGTTCGGCATGGCAGAGGCCAAACCCATCGGCAAACCACTGGGGACGCGGCAGTACCTCGTGAGCTTCAGTGGAGAAGCAGATGCTGCTGAGCGGCAGAAGTTCCAGAGTGCTGTCGGCAGTCTTATGTACCTGATGGTGGCAACCAAGCCGGACCTCGCACAGGCTGTGAGCGCTGTGAGCCAGCACATGACTAATCCCGGACCGGAGTACGAGAAGGCAGTAAAGCGGTCCAGGGTCAAGACCTGATGGAAGAAATATCCAAAAAGGTCCTTGGTCTTAGGATTGCCTTGTCAGAGTGTGCTGACTAGGATAAAGGTACCTCTTCTTACTTTTTAGGTGAGGTGAGATCCTTGTGTGCTAGCCATGACACATGGTAATTCTCCATGGGTTTGTGGGTGATGTGACCACTAGGAGTGGGCTATGAGAGCATTCTCTACCTCTCTAGGTCGTATGTGACTGGTCAGCCTGATTGTTAGGCTGATTTCCTCCCTTGTGTGAGATTGTGGACTCTAGTGTGTGAGCCTTAGCCTCCATGGCTAAGTGGTGTCGCTTGTGAGAGGGCTGACTTGCCCAAGATCTAGTTCTATATGTACTCCATCATTTTGAGTGATTCAATAACCATTCTTCAGCACAAGTGATTCCCTTTCAGTCCCACATACTCGCTGCTCCAAGGCTCCCTCTCTCCTCTAGATCCAACAAAAACTGACCTGGCGAGTTCCGGATTTACCACGTACCCCTCTATTCTCCTCTATTTGTCTCGGATCATCACGACAGACCGAGAATTACCCAAATACCTAGTTATCCGGAGTGTTTGCCTCCACCTTGGTGTAATTCTGACCAACAGTTCGCTGACGAGGAATAAGTGGCCACCTCCAACCAACGTCAGGCCCGCGCTCGATAACGGACGACACCTGACGTCCACGATTGGTTCGATCGTGGACAACTGTTCTGGCTTGATGCGGCCCGGTCCTCACTACGTGACAAAGGTGCAAGACCATCGCCTGTACGCCATTCGTACGACCGCCTCCAGAGAGCAGCACGAAGCCGAGGTCCTGTCCCACCAATCCTCTACACGCGGCACTGTGCAAAGGCACAGAGCGCTCTAGCACCAAACAACATCGATAGCAGAAGGCAAATGGCTATGTCTCCACGCTTCACACCGCCCACCGTGATCTCATCCTTTTTCTTCCCACAGGACAACCTAGACCTAGGAGATTCCTAACTAGTACTTAGACTGATGTATCACTGCTCTGTCTCTTGCCTCATTGTTCATCTAGCATTCATCTATCAATCAAGAATTTCCTATCTCCGTCCTCGCTCGCCTTCGCGGCCGCGGTCTTGTCTTGCCATGGCTTGCCTTCTTGTCACTGCCGTTGCCTACCGTAAGACTGAGGCACTTCAGCTTCCAGCTTCCATCTTGCCTCAAGATATCTCTGTCGATTTGTCGCTTCGCTCCGTCGCGCCAGCACCACCCTGCCGAGGCGCCTCCTCCTCCTTAGGGCCCGTGCCCATTGGCACTGCATACACGCAAGTGAATGTTGAAGCTTGTCCCGTTGGCTTACCCCCATCACAGTCACACTCTGCTTAGCATTGCCTCCTTGTTTGCAAATAAGTGACGCAAGCACAAAGGTGAGAGCAGTCCCAAGAAGTTAGGCGCAAAGCTTCAAAAGAGACAAGATGCCGGAGTTGTAAGGTAGGTAGGAGTCCGAAAGGTAATTGTGGTGGAGAGGCAGGTGTCGGACAGTAAATGCTGAGCAAAGGATGATGAAGCGAACGGTGGTGAGTAGAGAGTGGTCGGCGAAGACCAAAAGGGGTGAGAGGCAAGCAGAGCGAGAATATGGGGGCGAAGGCGCGGAACCAAAGGGAACAGGATTGGCATAACTGATCTGGTTCACTCCAAAGAATGAACATCCTTGGTATAAAAGGACAGAACATGACAAATGTGCAAAGGAACGGCTTCTTTCTGCCAGCGAGACGTGGATGACAGGTGTCATTTTATTAGGAGATAGCTTGACTGTCGGTCGAACTGACGCATATCCAAAGAGCCGTTGGCCAAGTTGGTTCGTTGATGGATCGAACCGTTATTGAGAACTCGGAGTTGAGACGAGAGATGATCCTTCTCACTGCCAGATCTATATTTTTGACAGGAGCAAAGAGCGAGCAAAGCAAGAACACGGCGGTGAAACCACGGAACCAAAGGGGAATGGGATGAGCAGAACTAATTTGGTCAATCTGGATAGGAATGAATATCCTCCTTATAGCACGAGCAAAACAGGACAAAAGACAACCAACGGCTTCTTGTGCACTGGCTGGACGTGCGTGATGTGGACCCGCTTAGTAGGGGATAACGCGGTTAGATGTCCGTTGGTCGGTTGCTGACCATTGACAGTTTATGTCCGTTATCACCGAGCTGGTTCATGCCGGAACTAAACCACTATTGAGAGTGCTCGGATTCTCCGAGAGGACACTGTGGTCATCTTCTATTCCTGACACCCCCCTTGAAGATGACCACCTTGAGATGACTATGACGGGGACCCTGGTGGTGTAGGAGTTGAGAAGGTTGGTGGGAGAGGGAGTAAAGTACTAGAAGGTCTTGGTGGAAGGGGAGGAATCAGATCCAGAGTGATCTGTTGTGGGCTGTTGGTAAAGAGATGATGGAGGCGATGGCCTTGAGTATAGCGTTGCTCGATGGTTGTAATAACATCTTCCAACATGTCTTCACCGGGAGTGTAGGTTTGCAGGATGTCATGAAAGATAACATCCGTGGTGAGGTTTAGGAGACCAAGGACCAGTTCTTCAACTTGAAACTAGTGATTCGAGCATCGGTCCAGAGAGACGTTAGTGGGGAAGTGCACCTGAGTCTGTCCAACAAAAGGTTAGAAGTGCAGGATATCCTCAAAGCTACTGTGATTTGAGCTCGTACCAAAGAGAACATCCTGCCAGAGATAGTTCCAGCTCGTGTAGTTGTGCTCTCCTTACTCATTAAAGTACAGAAGGCATGAAGTGGGGATAAGAGTTGCAATGAATGAGAGGACCTCTCAAATCCAGTGTGTGTTGGATGGATCAGGGGCCAACTTGATATGTGAGGTGGAGATGTGACTGCTGCAGGAGAATGTGAGTGCTGCAGGAGAGTAGCAAGTAGCAGAATGATATTGCAGTAGTGGACGTGGGGGCGATGTCACTTGCACAGCGAAGGAATTGGAATGGGCACAAGTCCTCGCAATATTGATGGGTCGACCAGGCGGTTCCATTTGACAAGCACAGAATGCTACAGAGCGCTGTTCATGGAAGGCAATGGAGTGGACGCAGGGGCGATACCACGTGCACTACCCATAGTGCACGTGGTGTCAAACCTCCCGAGATTCGGCATGGGTGCGGGTTGTTGTAAAACAGGCGATGCAACCGGGCAGATCCTTGTTCCGAGTGGAGAATGATGGTGATGGCTACGGATGGATGGTGATGGAGTGGGCGCAGGGGCTAAACCACGTGTACTGGTGAAATAGAGGGATAGAATACGCCAAGGGGAAGGTGAGAGCCAATGCGCCACGTGAAATCTGCTATCGGCGTGGGTGCAGACTGCTGCAAAATAGGCAGCTAGCTTGTGCAGGTCCTTGTGCTAGCCACAGATGCTGATACTTGCTGATGAGGATGCAGAAACTGAGGAACGAAGTACTAGGCGTAAGGGCGGGCCGCGTGTGCTGTGGATGTTTTGGCATGGGCGTAGGTTGTCGCGCAACAAGTGATGTGACCGGGCGGATCCTTGTGCTGAATGAAGAACAATGCGGAAGCGGATGAACGAAGGATGGCAGAATGAGCGTAGGGGTGGAACCACGTGCGCAGCAGAGCGATGCAGATGAAGACAAGGAGGAGGCTACTACAGAAGCGGCTCTAGGAGGAGGTAGAGGAGGCTGAGCTAAGGCTGTTGTGAAGGTAGACTGGAGGAGATGATGGTAGGTGATAGGTAATGCGGAGGAAGTGCGAAGACTGAGGGCAATGCGAGATGAGGTTGATGAAGCAACTACAGTAGTGGAAAACGGAAGGAGCAGCGATGTAGATAACAATAGGCAGAAGCAAGGCACCTAGGTGCTTTGCTGTCAAGAGAGTGACGGCTTGTTCCCCTGTTGGCTCAAAGCATGAGCAGGAAGACTGGTAGTGTCCGATGTTTTTACAACAAGAGACAGTCAGTTGTGGCAGGAAAACGGACAAGAGGTAAGCAATGACGTCTTGTCAACTAGTGCGAGGAGAGTGACGGCTTGTTCCCCAATTGGCTTACAACAAGAGCAAGAAGACTGGTGGTGTCCGATATCATGACGGCAAGTGGTAGTCAGCTGCTGACGCTCGATAAGAGGAGGCGTTGCAGGAGCGCGACTCAAGAAGATGTCAGTAATGAGGCTCATGTAGATGGAGTAGATGGAGTAAATGATGTAGATGGAGCATATGAGGAAGACAAAGATGCTTGCGGTGGCTCAGGGACGAGGGAGGACAGGTGGCGAGAAGCAGGAAGCTTCCATGAAGATGACGGTAGGCGGCGGCTTGAGATCTACTTGCGGCTGTTGTTGACGAGTTACTGGTCATTTGCCACATGCGCAAAACGGGCACAGGGTTAGATCAGAATAACGAGTCGTCACCCTAGCGCGAGGAGCAATCCAAGCGGAAATACTGATGTCGGCCGCTGACAAAGCAAAGACGTGAGGAGTGGTAGTGGCGGTGGAAGAGGAATGGAGGACAGAGGAATGATGCGTTTGCGGTAGCTAAGCGATGACTGGAACATGGGGCTCAAAGTAATGTTGCCTGATGCTTTGATACCATGTTAGAAGAATATAATGAGCGAGGACAACAATAGCATACGTAGGTAGAAGCAACGGGACATACACGATTATGTCAGCACAATGACGGAAGCACAAAGGTGCAAGATGTCCCGAGGAGTCTGTTGTAGAGTTCGAGGAAAAGGCGAGGCAGCAAAGATGCGAGGTAGACAAAAGCCAGTGAGATAAAGTAAGAGCGAAGCGAGTGACGGGTTTATGAGTACTGAGTGAAAGATAACGGAGCAAAGAGTGGGGAGCTGGTAATGGTTGGTGAAGACACAGGGAGCAAGGAGCAAGCAATGCGAAAATACAGTGGCAAAGCCGTGGGACCAAAGGGTAATTTATGAGCAGAACTGTTCTGGTTAATGTGGGAGGGAATGAATATCCTCCTTAAAGCACAAGCAGAACCAGACAAAAGACAACCAACGGCTTCTTGTGCACTAGCCAGACGTGCCTGTGGTAGACCTGCTTGTTAGAGGATAAATCTGTTAGATGTCCGTTGGTTGGTTTCTGACCGTTGACTGCTCATGTCCGTTATCACTGAGGTTGTTCATGCAATAACTGAACTATTATAGAGAATGCTTGATTTTTCTGAGAGGGCACTGTGGTCATCTTCTTTTTTCGACAGTACCCACCCTCCACCTGCCCATGCCTGTCCTACACCTGCCCCTCCCCACCCTGCACCTACTCCTGACTGCCGTCCACTTGCCCTTGACCACCGGACACATGCCTCTACCAGCCCTACATTTACCCCTGCCCACCATGCACTTACCCCTGCTCGCCTTGCACCTTTCCATGCCCATCGTGCACTTGCCCTTGCCTGCCTTGCACCTTCCCCTACACATCCTATACTTGCCCCTGTCCGCCCTGCATCCACCCCTGCCTGGATTGTACCTGCCCCTGCATGCCCTGCATTTGCCCGTGCTTGTTGTGCATCTGTCCCAGCCTACCCACCCTGTTGGAAAATCAGGATCTTCATCACCACAAGGCCGATTCCTGATCAGGTGGGACCGATGGACAGATCTCCTCGTCAGCCATCCATTGTCCAAATTTCAGCCAATTTGGATGGCTCGATTTGGAGATATGAGCAAAAGGAGAAAAGTGACATAGTTTATGTCACTATCTCACAAGTGTCCTACTTTGTGCTCGGCATGGGCACTTGGGATACCAAAGGCAAGAGGGCTGGGGGAGAGGTCGCCACTCTCTCCCCCACCCCTCTGCCTATCCTACCGGACTCTACTCTACTGGACTCTGCTCTGCCGATGGCGGGGTCAGTTACCATCGTCCGGGAGTCTTACCCGGTACGAGGGCCTGCCGCAGCCTCCTATTGATTTGATAGGATCCTGCGGACGGCCACCTTAAGTTCTGGCGTGATTTGCGGAAGTACAGGTCATGGCCTCGGTGAGGACCGAGTGCAAGTACGAGAGTGCGAGCGTGAGCTCCTCTCGATACGATGGGTGCTGACGTGGCTTCAAGTGGAGCAGTGGAAACACGGACCGAAGATCGGAGCAGATGGACGGGCTGAGACCGAAACATCGGATCGAGAGAACAGAGCCACGAGATCTTTATAAACAAGGGATCGATGGATGGGAGAGCATCGCGTAGACAATGGAGTGATCGCAGCCGTCGCGGGATCGAGAGTGTGAGCACGAGCTCCTCTTCACCCGACGAGCGAGAAGATCGACGGAAGAAGAGGACTTGCCGCAGATCCGGACGATCTCATCCGTGGATCGCACCGAGGGCGCTGGGCATCCGCCAACCTCAGTCGCTCGGTGACTGGGAACAACGACCGGCGTCCGGGACGCTCAAGGAAGACGCAAGCGGACCGGACAGACCAAGCTCGTGCATTCTACTTGTGTTGGATCTGGAGGAGAGAGGGAGCCTTGGAGCAGCGAGCATGTGGGACTGAAAGGGCATCACTTGTGCTGAGGAATGGTTGTTCAATCACTCAAAATGATGGAGTATATATAGAGCTAGAGCTTGGGCAAGTCAGCCCTCTCACAAGCCACACCACTTAGCCATGGAGGCTAAGGCTCATACACTAGAATCCATAATCTCACACAAGGGAGGAAATCAGCCTAGCAATCAGGCTGACCACTCACACACGACCTAGAGAGCTAGAGAATGCTCTCATGGCACACTCCTAGTGGTCACATAACCCACAAACCCATGGAGAATCGCCATGTGTCCATGGCTAGCACACAAGGATCTCACCTCACCTAAAAAGTAAGGAGAGGTACCTTTATCCTAGTCAGCACACTCTGACAAGGCAATCCTAAGACCAAGGACCTTTTTGGATATTTCTCCTATCAGGTCCTGACCCTGGACCTCTTGCCTTTTTCTTTTCTCAGGCTAAGGCATGGAGCCATCACCCATGCCCACCNTTTATCCTAGTCAGCACACTCTGACAAGGCAATCCTAAGACCAAGGACCTTTTTGGATATTTCTCCCATCAGGTCTTGACCCTGGACCTCTTGCCTTTTTCTTTTCTCAGGCTAAGGCATGGAGCCATCACCCATGCCCACCCAGACATCGACGGTCCATGACCCCCGAAACTTCGAAAATTGATATCTCCCAATCCGACCGTTGGATCGGGCTGAAACTTGGACCGTAGACAATTTGCCACCTGATCTTTCCAATGGTGAAGTCAGATCGACGATCGGAGTAGGCATCTGGTAGCTTCCTGGAACTTGCTCTTGTGGACCCGAAACTGAGCCGGATGGCTCCTTTCCCAACAATCTCCCACTTTGCCGCAGTCAGAGTGGGCTGAGTCCACATGCCTTCATGCAGAACTGCTGCTTCTCACGGGTCACTGGCTTGGTGCAGAAATCAGCGACCTGCTTGCTGGTTGGAGTAAACTCCAGCTTGATAGCACCCTCCTGCACCATGTGCCTGATGAAGTGATAGGCGATGTCAATGTGCTTAGTGCGAGCATGGTGCTCGGGATTCTTGGCGAGTGCAATAGCGCTCTGGTTGTCGACGCGCATGGGAACAGGAACTGCTGCAACCCCACTCATCTCTGCCATGAGACGCTGGAGCCAAACTGCTTCCTTGGCTCCAAAGCTGAGAGAGACGTACTCAGCTTCTGTGCTGGAGGTGGCCACGACCACCTGCCGCTTGCTGCACCAGCTGATGGTACCTCCATTCATGAGAAACACA
>SZWC01000963.1:67335-115064 GCA_023375785.1 Penium margaritaceum
TGTTGGATCTGGAGGAGAGAGGGAGCCTTGGAGCAGCGAGCATGTGGGACTGAAAGGGCATCACTTGTGCTGAAGAATGGTTGTTCAATCACTCAAAATGATGGAGTACATATAGAGCTAGAGCTTGGGCAAGTCAGCCCTCTCACAAGCCACACCACTTAGCCATGGAGGCTAAGGCTCACACACTAGAATCCATAATCTCACACAAGGGAGGAAATCAGCCTAGCAATCAGGCTGACCACTCACACACGACCTAGAGAGCTAGAGAATGCTCTCATGGCACACTCCTAGTGGTCACATAACCCACAAACCCATGGAGAATCGCCATGTGTCCATGGCTAGCACACAAGGATCTCACCTCACCTAAAAAGTAAGGAGAGGTACCTTTATCCTAGTCAGCACACTCTGACAAGGCAATCCTAAGACCAAGGACCTTTTTGGATATTTCTCCTATCAGGTCCTGACCCTGGACCTCTTGCCTTTTTCTTTTCTCAGGCTAAGGCATGGAGCCATCACCCATGCCCACCCAGACATCGACGGTCCATGACCCCCGAAACTTTGAAAATTGATATCTCCCAATCCGACCGTTGGATCGGGCTGAAACTTGGACCGTAGACAATTTGCCACCTGATCTTTCCAATGGTGAAGTCAGATCGACGATCGGAGTAGGCATCTGGTAGCTTCCTGGAACTTGCTCTTGTGGACCCGAAACTGAGCCGGATGGCTCCTTTCCCAACAACTTGCTCTTTGTATTTTCTAGTCACTAGACTAGTACAAGTAGGTAGTAGTTTCATTTGTAGATTGCTTCGTCTGTACTACACCATTTTTCAAGTATAGCATATCGTTGGAAAGCTCAAGAGACAAGCCGTGTATCTCTGACTTCTGTGTAACCTCTTGAATCGTCAGTGTATAACAGAAAGAGATTCTTTGCAACGTACAGTTGCAGTGTGTACAACACAGTGGATTCCAGTCACAATTATTTGATCTGTTGTATTTCCTGAGACACCTATGATCCTGGAGAAGTGCTAATTTTCACATTTGGTATCAGAGCAGGAGGTGTCTTTACCAGGAGCAGTCATCACCATGGCGTTACTCACAGGAAGCAGCCATCATGATCACTTCAAGATACCAATCTTAAATAGCGAGGACTACCAATCTTTTGCATTCAACATGAAAATGGTTTTCATGAACAAGGGATTATGGGGAGTGGTCACCGACCCACCTACAGACGTCGTGGACGCTAACGCCTCCACCGAAGAGAAAAACAGTCACAAAAGGCGATGTGACGAAGCGTTTGCAATCCTGGCTATGCAACTGGAAGAGCGGCTAAAATTTCTCATTCGAGACAACAATACGGACCTTTGTCCGAGAACTGCATGGCGAGTCCTCAAGCGATGTTATCACAAGATCAGCGACGATGAGCTGGGTCATCTACTCAAAGAATTTCATACTCAGAAAATGGAGGAACACACTCGACTTGAGGATCATATCAGCCATTTGAAGGACCTTTCCAGTCGCATCACAGCCTTGGGTGAAGTTATTTCTGAAAGAGTGCTTGTTCAGACCTTGTTTCAGAGCCTTCCTACACGTTTTCAACACACAGTGAAGCGCCTTCAAACCTTCAACAACGACCGACAAGAAGATGATGAAAAGATTGCACTCATTGGGTCTGCTGTTAAGAACGCTCTAGACGCCATTGGGAACGCTGTCCCAGAAGCAGCAGCAGCAGTACAAGCAGCAGCAGAACCAGCAGCGGCCGCAGCAGTTGCAGCAACCAAGCCACATGTGCTGACCATTGAGAAGGCAACACAGGCTCTTATGCTGGACGAAGATGCCTACATCAAAGAAAACGGGGGTGAAGTCGGACTTTATGCAAAATATCAAGGACGACCAGACCGACGAACGAAGAAATACGAGACCTATGGGAAAGCTCGTCCCAGCACCAACCAAGGCACTCAAGCCACTTATCAACCTCGACCTGGATATCCTCAACAAGCTCCCAGGCCCTATGTTCATCCAGGGGATCGTATTTGTTAGCGATGCAACAAAAAGGGGCATATCCAACTTGACTGCCCAACTCGTCCAGAGAAACGACCACGATTCAATGCGCCAACGCGCAACACTCCGAATGCTCTTCTCACTGATTAGACACCATCAGCCTTTCTCTCAGCTTTCTCAACACTGTTGGCTGACTTTTCTCATCTCATCTCAGGCTTTACAGGTCATAATTCCTCAGACACGCAGCAAAACTCGGACAGTGACTCTATTCCCCAACTAAATTTCTTCACAGCCGACGCCAACAACTTCGAACAACACCCTTCAGACTCAAGCGGAGCAAATACTGATTTCTCAATCAGTCATGAAAAACCCATCCTCGAAGAACGGGCAATGTGCTCCGTCGACTGTGCTTATCTACTCGCTGCGGGAGTCCTTGCCTGGATCATTGACTCGGGATGCACCAAGCACATGACCTGTCGCAAGGAATGGTTCACCACCTACACCCAGTATGCACAACCTCGCGGAGTTTGTGTGGGTGATGGAAGACTTATTCCAGCCTACGGTGAAGGTACAGTGCGAGTACTCATTACCCTTCAAGGGCAGCAGGTGACACGCACCTTCAGCCAAGTCTTATTCGTCCTTGAACTTGCGGCTAATCTCCTATTCGTCGGACGCATCAACAACAACGGCTTCAAAGTGGTTTTTGATTTGGACAAGAACTGTAAGATTCTGGACAACAAAGGGAATCTAGCAGCCGTTGCTACTCGCACTGGTCACCTGACAATTCTCAACTCAGAGGAGGTACCATCAGCTATGCTGACAAATGAACCAGAAGTCGCATTCATGGCAGCTGTTTCTTCAGACTGCCGTCATTCCACCTCGGCTACTTCTACAGCTGACTTATGGCATCGCCGGCTCGCCTATGTCAATTATGCCACTCTACACAACATGGCACAACAACAATGGGTTCATGATCTCCCATCCGGACTCACGAAGCCATCTGACACCAAACCATGCAGCGGCTGTCTGACAGGCAAACAACATAAAAAACCATTCAAGACTCATCCAACTACATCAACAACACAAAAACTGGAACTGCTTCACATGGATCTCTGCTACATCAAAGAAGGTTCTTTGTCAAACAAGCACTACTTCCTAGTCATCATCGATGACTACAGTCATTTCGTTTGGGTCAAGTTTCTCCGCTACAAAAATGAAGCCGCCGATATCATCAAGACCTAGATGCGACAAATTGCAAACGAAACCAACCTCACTGTGAAGAAAATCAGAACCGACAATGGTGGTGAGTTCATTTGTCAATCACTAAACTCTTTCTTCCAGCAGAAAGGTATCCAACACCAACGCACTATTCCCTACACGCCTCAACAAAACGGGAAAGCGAAGCGCATGAATCAGACTCTTCTGGAACGCGCTCGGACAATGCTACACACAGCTGTACTCCCATCCGTCTTTTGGGGGGAGGCTCTCTCCACTGCAGCCTACATCACCAATCGATTGCCCACGGTCAAACTTCCCAATGCTACTCATACTCCGTATGAAGCATGGACTGGTGCGAAACCTCATCTGCAACACATTCGCATCTTCGGCTGCACCGCTCACGTCTGGCTACGCCCAGAACTGTGCTCCAAGCTGGAGCCGCGGTCTAAGGCATGTATCCTTCTTGGATATGAAGACAATCACGACATCTACAGAGTTTGGGACCCTGCTACGCAAACCGTAGCCCGTGCACGACAACCCATCTTTGGTGAAACCACATTTCTCAACACAAGGATTCTTCCTACATCACCCATCGTCACCATACCTATGGACACGGCTCCCGAGCCCATTCAGAAGTTCAACGTTGACCCTGTTGTCGATGAACATGTTGATGTGCTTCCTCCAGTGCATCCTCATGAATACACCACTCGAGAATCCATTTCCTCATCAGCACCGGATACTCCGCCGTTGTCTGCAGCCATCTCTGGTCTTCGTCGCTCCACCCGCAATCGCACAACTCCAACGTACTTTCAACACGCCATGCTCCACACATCAGATAATGAAGACAACAGTGCTCTCGTCACTCAAGTCGTCGATCCCATCAGCTACAAGGACGCCATGCGTCGACCTGATGCAGCTCTTTGGCGTCAAGCCAGCCAAGAGGAATTTGATCAGCTTAAAAAACAAGGTACATGGGATCTTGTCCCACAGCCACCGGACCAACCTGTCGTTACATGCAAGTGGGTGTTTCGGAGAAAACTCAACAGTGCTGGCGAACCTGACCGGTACAAAGCTCGCCTCGTGGCCCGCGGTTACAGTCAGGTTCTCGGCGTCAACTACAGCGACACCTTCGCTCCAGTGGCTAAGTATTCATCCATCCGTGTCATTCTGTCTCTTGCTGCTGCTAACGGTTGGATCCTGCATCAGATGGATGTCAAATGCGCCTTTCTCAATGGAGACCTGAATGAGACCATCTACATGACGCAACCCGAGGGCTTCGTGGAACTTGACAAGGCTCATCTCGTCTGTCGTCTCAAGTGCTCCCTTTATGGACTCAAGCAGGCCCCACGCCAATGGAATATCAAGATTCATGAGTTCTTCCTTGGGCAAAATCTGACCCGTCTCCATTCTGACCACTCGATCTATTATCGCTCCAGAGCCAACACCATTGGCATCATTCTCTATGTCGATGACCTCATCCTGTTTGGTCCCACGCTGGACACCATCTCCGCCTTCAAAGATCAGCTGTCTCGGCGTTTTGAGATGAGCGACATGGGTCCCTTGACATATTACCTCGGCATTCAAGTACATCAACAGCGGAATAGTCACATCGTTCTCAATCAAGCCACGTATGCACAACGTGTTGCTGATAAGTTCCACCTCGGTGACGCCAACCCTATGGCTACACCCTTGGCACTCCAACATGGCCTCACCAAAGTTCCCACTCCGGCGGATCTTCTCGCCCCCGCCGACGCCAAAATTTTTCCCAGCATGGTGGGCTCCCTGATGTATGCCTCTGTTGCCACCTGTCCTGATCTCTCCTATGCTGTCGGCATCCTCAGCCAAGGCTGCCAGAACACCACCGCCGCTCACATCATTACAGCAAAACGCAGCGTTCGCTACTTGCGCTCTACCGCCGACCTCGGAATTCGGTACTCTTCCACTGGTGTTAACATTCTTCACGGCTTCTGCGACGCGGACCTCTCCGGTGATCACGCCACCAGTCGATCAACGTCTGGCTACGTCTTCCTTCTCAATGGAGGCCCCGTCAGTTGGCGCTCCAAGAAGCAATCAGTGGAGGCTCTTTCTTCCACTGAAGCCGAATACATTGCTGAGAGCGAAGCCACTCGTGAAGCCGTCTGGCTTCGCATGCTTCTTTCTGAACTCGGCTTCGATCAACTCGCACCTACCACCATCAACTGCGACAACGAGGGCGCCATTGCCCTCTCCGAGGACCCCGTTCTCCACGATCGCACCAAACATGTTCGCCGGCAGTATCACTACGTCCGCGACGCGGTTGCCGACGGTGAGGTTTGCATGCTCTACATTCCTACCGAGCAGCAGTCTGCTGACATCTTCACCAAGCCGCTTTCTGCCGACCGTCATGCTGCCCTCTGTGCTCGTCTCGGCTTGCTCTCTCTTCCTGCTCCTGCATCCTCTGGGTCCTCTTCTTCTGTCCCCCCCGTATGAGGCGTTGGGATGGACGAAGATGACCGACGGCAATGCCGCTCTCCCCTTCCATTTCCGTACCCCCCACATGAGGCGTTGGCACGGACGCGGGTTGCGGTTGGCCGCCACGCCCCTCTCTCTCTCGCTCTATTATCTCTTGCGCTCCCCGCATGGCCTCCCGGGTTCCCCCATATGAGGCATTCGACCCGGTGGCCGTGCGTGGTGCCTGCGCCTCTCTCCGCTCTTCCGCCATCGCTTCTGCCCCTCTCTCCTGTGTCCTGTTCGCTCTCCCCGCTGTCTCGCGGCTCGCTCCTCGCATCCCGACAAACCGCCGGGTGCGGCTTGCTACTCACTACACGCCACACTCCGGATGCCCTGGGGGCCATACGTTCTGCTTTCGCATTTTTGTTCCATTCTTCATCTTGCCGCTCCCATTCTGCAGTCAAGAAACCGATGGTGGGCTGCCGATGTCGGCCCACCACGGGTCCCGGCCATGTGTGGGATTTCGATCCCACATGTGTCCGGGCAGGCGGCTCCCCGATGGTACCCCTCCTACATGCCGTACGGCTCTGCCCAGGCATTGGCCCAAGTTGGGTACACTCAGGGTCCATCGGCTGCCTCCTGTTCTGCCATTTTGTTCGGCATCGGCTTGGGCCGCCCGGGGGGGGAAGTTTCAACTCTACCGTCGCTGGGCATTTTCTGGACGTGCGTGCCCCCGCCTCGCCTTCTCTTCTACGCTACCTGCTTTTCTGCTTGAATACCACCCCTTTTCGGGCTTGGCATTGAAGGGGGGGAATGTTGGAAAATCAGGATCTTCATCACCACAAGGCCGATTCCTGATCAGAGGCGACCGATGGACAGATCTCCTCGTCAGCCATCCACTGTCCAAATTTCAGCCAATTTGGATGGCTCGATTTGGAGATATGAGCAAAAGGAGAAAAGTGACATAGTTTATGTCACTATCTCACAAGTGTCCTACTTTGTGCTCGGCATGGGCACTTGGGATACAAAAGGCAAGAGGGCTGGGGGAGAGGTCGCCACTCTCTCCCCCACCCCTCTGCCTATCCTACCGGACTCTACTCTACTGGACTCTGCTCTGCCGATGGCGGGGTCAGTTACCGTCGTCCGGGAGTCTAACCCGGTACGAGGGCCTGCCGCAGCCTCCTATNTCCAAATTTCAGCCAATTTGGATGGCTCGATTTGGAGATATGAGCAAAAGGAGAAAAGTGACATAGTTTATGTCACTATCTCACAAGTGTCCTACTTTGTGCTCGGCATGGGCACTTGGGATACAAAAGGCAAGAGGGCTGGGGGAGAGGTCGCCACTCTCTCCCCCACCCCTCTGCCTATCCTACCGGACTCTACTCTACTGGACTCTGTCTGCCGATGGCGGGGTCAGTTACCATCGTCCGGGAGTCTAACCCGGTACGAGGGCCTGCCGCAGCCTCCTATTGATTTGATAGGATACTGCGGACGGCCACCTTAAGTTCTGGCGTGATTTGCGGAAGTACAGGTCATGGCCTCGATGAGGACAGAGTGCAAGTATGAGAGTGCGAGCGTGAGCTCCTCTCGATACGATGGGTGCTGACGTGGCTTCTGGTGGAGCAGTGGAAACACGGACCGAAGATCGGAGCAGATGGACGGGCTGAGACCGAAGCATCAGATCGAGAGAACAGAGCCACAAGATCTTTATAAACAAGGGATCGATGGATGGGAGAGTATCGCGTAGACAATGGAGCGATCGCAGCCGTCGCGGGATCGAGAGTGCGAGCACGAGCTCCTCTTCACCCGACGAGCGAGAAGATCGACGGAAGAAAAGGACTTGCCGCAGATCCGGACGATCTAGTCCGTGGATCGCACCGAGGACGCTGGGCATCCGCCAACCTCGGTCGCTCGGTGACTGGGAACACCGACCGGCGTTCGGGACGCTCAAGGAAGACACAAGCGGACCGAACACACCAAGCTCGTGCATTCTACTTGCTCTTTGTATTTTCTAGTCACTAGACTAGTACAAGTAGGTAGTAGTTTCATTTGTAGATTGCTTCGTCTGTACTGCACCATTTTTCAAGTATAGCATATCGTTGGAAAGCTCAAGAGACGAGCCGTGTATCTCTGACTTTTGTGTAACCTCTTGAATCGTCAGTGTGTAACAGAAAGAGATTCTTTGCAATGTACAGTTGCAGTGTGTACAACACAGTGGATTCCAGTCACAATTCTTTGATCTGTTGTATTTCCTGAGACACCTATGATCCTGGAGAAGTGCTAATTTTCACACACCCCACACCTGCCCCTACCATCGTACACGTGCCCCTACCTGCCCTTTGTCAGAAAGTAGCATCGGAGAAACTCATCCAGGGTATTCAGCCAGTAGGAAATATCTTTCTCAATAATGGTTCAGGTTCAAGACCGAACCACCTCGGCTACGAATATTCAGTTCTCAGGAGCGTTGAACCGACAAGGGCGCATTATCCCCTAATAAAGTGACACCTGTCACCCGTGTCCGGCTAGCGGAAAGAAGCCATTGCTTTACTGGTTTTGTCCTATTCTGCCTGTATATACCGAGGATGTTCATTCCCTCGATTATAACCATAATAGTTCTTCGCATCCTGTTCGCTTCAGTTCCGCGGTCTCGCTAGCGTGTTCTTGTTCTGCTCGCCTCTCGCTCTTTGCCTTCGCCAACCATTCACAGCTCACCACCCTTTGCTCTGTCATCCTTCACTCATCACTCGTCATTTGTCACTCGCCTCACTCTCACGTTCTCTCTTAGACTCATTTCTATCTCGTAGCCTCAGAGCCTCGCCTCCCTTCAAACTTTGCAACTAATTCCTCGGGACTGCTCGCACCCCTCTGCTCTTGTCATGCAACTAACCTATATGCGAGTTCCCATTGCTTTTGCTTGCTTCTATCCTTGCCATCTTCGCTCATTCCATTCTTCTGACATGGTATCAGAACATAATGTAACATCACTTGGTGCCTCGTAACCCAGTCATTGCTCTACCGCCGCCATTACTCCACCTCTCGGATCTGCATCCCTCCGCCCCCACCACCGCCACTTCACACATCTCCGCCCCGAAAGCAATTGACATCAGCAACACAACGTGACAATTTCCTTGCGCTAAAGAAACCGCTCGTCATCCCGAGAAAGCCCTACACCCAATCCAGGGCCAAGGCTCACAACTGGTGACTTGTCGACAGTCAAAGCCGCAAGTAGCCCCCGACCACTGTCTGTCATCATCTTCCTAGAAGTTTCCTGTCGCCCGTCGCCTGACCTACCTTGCCCCTCAATGCTGCATCAACTTCTTTGCCTTCCTCAAACACCTCATCTGGTACATCCACACCAACTCTTGCATCATCTTAGCCTCTTCAGCGTCACTCTCTCGAGCCACACCTCCGCACCACCTCTCGTGTCGTCAATAGCAACAGCACGTCATCCGCTGTCAGGACATCGGACAACACCATTCTTACTACTCCTGTTGCGAGCCAACCGGGAAACAAGCCGTCACTCTCCTAGCATCAGTGGAAAAGTGTTACATCTCATCGCATGACTTCCTCTATTGCAACCATCTTCATTTTGTTGTCAGGATATCGCACACCACCAGTCTTCTTGCTCCCATGGCAAGCAAATTGGGGAACAAGCAGTCACTCTCCTGGCACCAAGAGCAGCTCATTACCCTACTTGCGCCTACTACCGCTCTGCTCCTCCTACCATACCTTCTGCATCATATTCATCTCGCTCTCTCGGCCTACCATCAACATCGTCGCCAATTGTTTTCTTCTTCCACCTCCTCTAGTTTGTCTTCGTATCAGCCTCCTCTTTGCTTTGTCCGCCTCATCCTTGAACCGCCTCTACATCAGCCTCATCTACATCATCATCAACAACATCATCTTCCTCATTCGCTCTACGGAACACGTCGTTCCGCCCTTGCGCCTCCTCAGCCATTAGTTACCTCCGCCCTCATTGGTTACTTCACTTCCGTATCGTTCTCCGCTCGCCACGAGGACCCGCCCGCCCAATCGTTCAGCATCAACTCCCCATACGATCCTGATCACATCCACCGCAACTTGGCACCGAACCTCACAATATGGACTAAGACAGAACCATCCAGTCGCATACTCCACAGCTAGCAACCACTCCTGATTACGTTCTGCCAACCTACAACTGGATATCTCCCTTGACTCTAGAAGAATTCAATGCATTCATGATTGCGTTCTAAGGAAAATCTATCCTACCAGAAGCCGACCGTGAACCTGTTGCCTCCACTTCCTCCACCAATGACAAACTCCAGAGAAGACCTTCCTCCTGTGATGCCCGCAAATCTCCTACTACCTACATTCGTCCACACAAGCGTCCAGTCTCAACCTCACTCACGACTACATCTTCGCCTCCCGAATCAAGCGCCCTCAGTTCCTTCACCAACAACAATACCCTCAGCAACTCTGCCCTGACCGACGATAGAAACAAATCCCTTAGTATCTACGTCCCTCCACACAAACGCACATAAAGTATACCTAGAACAGCATCTACATCCGCAACGTTCAACCTCACTATAGCAACAAAACCAGAGCCTTGTACAACTACTGCAGCCTCCAACACAGCAGCATCCCTGGAACCACCACCAGTCAGATTCCCTCCTTCACCCACCACGTATGATGCCCCAACGCTATCCTTGCCACAAGACCTACGCTCATCTCCTGGCTACTCAACGGTCCAAAATCTGGTTCCCTCCTCCACCACCAACTGCAGCTAGAATTATTCCATATCAGCAACACCATTCTTCAAGGACGACTCCTCCTCTTGACAACAACTTTTGACCCTTGGCCTCATTCACGACCTCAATCAACCATCGACTGCTGGCTGCTTACCAAACACCTTCGCATGACAAACCACTATTCGACCAACCCTTTCTTCAAAAGAGCACGAACTACACCGCCTTTTCCGCACCCTCCAAGGACTAGGAGCAGGGGTTCCCTGTACTACAGCACGGCACAGCTCTCACCCACCATTCACAAGAGCTACCTGTATCATGTTGAAAGGGAACCAAGATTTGCTGCTCGGCATCAAGTACGTCCACCAAAACCTCCTATACAATTAAACAAGTGCAACAATATCCCCAGTGCAGCTTATTGCCCTGTGAGCTTGAGGGGAGCTGTCAAAAAAGAATACAAGACTGACTTGGCGAGTTCCGGGTTTACCGCGTACCCCTCTATTCTCCTCTACCCCTCTCGGATCAACACGACAGACCGAGAATTACCCAGATACCTAGTAATCCCGAGTGTTTGCCTCCAGCTTAGTGTAATTCTGACCAACGGCTCGCCGACAACGAATAAGAGGCCACGTCCAACCAACGTCAGGCTCGCGCTCGATAACGGACGACACCTGACGTCCACGGTCGGTTCGATCGTGGACAACTGTTGTGGCTTGATGCGGCCCGGTCCTCACTACGTGACAAAGGTACAAGACCATCGCCCCTGCGCCATTCGCACGACCGCCTCCAGAGAGCAGCATGAAGCCGAGGTCCAGTCCCACCAAGCCTCAACACGCGGTACCGTACAAAGGCACAGAGCGCTCTAGTACCAAATAGTAGCGATAGCAGAAGGCAGATGGCAGCGGCTCCACGCTTTGCACCGCCCACCGTGATCTCACCCTATTTCGTCCCATAGGACAACCTAGACCTAGGAGATTCCTAACTAGTACTTAGATTGATGTATCACTGCTCTATCTCTTTCCTTATTGTTCATCTAGCATTCATCTATCAATCAAGACTTTCCTATCTCCGTCCTCGCTCGCCTTCGCGGCCGCGGTCTTGTCTTGCTATCACTTGCCTTCTTGTCACTACCGTTGCCCGCCGTAAGGCTGAGGCACTTCAGCTTCCAGCTTCCATCTTGCCTCAAGATATCTCCGTCGCTTTGTCGCTTAGCTCCGTCGCGCCGGCACCACCCTGCTGAGACGCCTCCTCCTCCTTAGCGCTCGTGCCCGTTGGCACTGCGTCCACGCAAATGAATGCTGAAGCTTACCCCGTTGGCTTTCCCGCATCACAGTCACACTCTGCTCAGCATTGCCTCCTCATTTGCAAATAAGTAACGCAAGCACAAAGGTGAGAGCAGTCCCAAGAAGTTAGGCGTAAAGCTTCAAGTGAGACAAGACGCCAGAGTTGTAAAGTAGGCAAGAGTCCAAAAGAGAATTGTGGTGGCGAGGCAGGTGTCGGAGAGTAAGTGCTGAGCGAAGGATGACGAAGCGAAGGGTGGTGAGCTGAGAGTGGTCGGCGAAGACCAAAAGGGGCGAGAGGTGAGCAGAGCAAGAACATGGCGGCGAAGCCGCGAAACCAAAGGGAACAAGATTGGCAGAACTGTTCTGGTTAACTCCACAGAATGAATATACTCGGTATAGGACAGAATATGACAAATGTGCAAAGTAATGGCTTCTTTCTGCTAGCCGGATGCGGTTGACAGGTGTCATTTTATTAGGGGATAGCCTAACTGTCGGTCGAACTGACACATACCCGACGAAACGTTGGCCAAGTTGGTTCGTTGATGGACCGAACCGTTATTGAGAACTCGGAGTTGAGAGAAGAGATGATCCTTCTTACTACCAGATCTATATTTTTGACAGGAGCAAGGAGCAAGCAAAGCAAGAACACGGCGGTGAAGCCGCGGAACCAAAGGGGAATGGGATGAGCAGAACTCTTTTGGTCAATCTGGGTAGGAATGAACATCCTCCTTATAACACGAGCAAAACTGGACAAAAGACAAGTAACGATTTCTTGTGCACTAGCCGGACGTGCGTGTTGTGGACCCGCTTAGTAGGGGATAACGCGGTTAGATGTCCGTTGGTCGGTTGCCGACCATTGATGGTTTATGTCCGTTATCACCGAGGTGGTTCATGCCGGAGCTGAACCACTATTGAGAGTGCTCGGATTCTCCGAGAGGGTACTGTGGTCATCTTCTATTCCTGACACCCCCCTTGAAGATGACCACCTTGAGATGACTATGGCGGGACCCTGGTGGTGTAGGCACTGAGAAGGTTGGTGGGAGAGGTTGTAGACCACTAGGAGGTCTTGGTGGGAGGGGAGGAATCAGATCCAGAGTGATCTGTTGTGGGTTGTTGGTAAAGAGATGATGGAGGCGATGGCCTTGAGTGTAGCGTTGCTCGATGGTTGTAAAGACATCTTGCAACGTGTCTTCACCGCGAGTGTAGGTTTGTAGGATGTCATGAAAGGTAACATCCGTGGTGAGGTTTAGGAGACCAAGGACCAGTTCTTCAACTTGAAACTAGTGATTCCAGCATTAGTCCAGAGCGGCGTTAGTGGGGAAGCGCGCCTGAGTCTGTCCAACAAAAGGTTAGAAGTGCACGATATCCTCAAAGCTACTATGATTTGAGCTGGTACAAAAGAGTACATCCTTCCAGAGACGGTTCCAGCTCGTGTATTTGTGTTGTCCTTGCTCATTAAAGTGCAGAAGCCATGAAGTGGGGATAAGAGTTGCAACGAATGAGAGGGCCTCTCGAATCTAGTGTGTGTTGGATGGATGAGGGACCGACATGATGTGTGAGGTCGAGATGGGACTGTTGTAGGAGAATGTGAGTATTGCAGGAGACTGACAGGTAGCAAAATGATGTTGTAGTAGTGGACGCGGGGCGAGGTCACGTGCACAGCGAAGGAATCAGAATGGGCGCAACTCCTCGCAAGATTGATGGGTCGACCAGGTGGTTCCGTTTGACAAGCACAGAATGCTACTGAGAGCTGTTCATGGAAGGCAATGGAGTGGACGCAGGGGCGATACCACGTGCACTGCCCTTAGTGCACGTGGTGTCGAACCTCTTGAGGTTTGGCATGGGCGTAGGTTGTTGTAAAACAGGTAATACAACCAGGCAGATCCTTGTACCGAGTGGAGAATGATAGTGAAGGTTACGGATGGATGGTGATGGAGTGAGCACAGGGGCAAAATCATGTGTACTACTCAAATACAGGGATAGAATGCACCAAGGGGAAGGTGAGAGCTAATGCGCCACATGAAATCTGCTATCTTATGGGTGCAGACTGTTACAAAACAGGCAGCTAGCTTATGCAGGTCCTTGTGCTGGCCACGAATGCTGATGCTTGCTGATGAGCATGCACAAACTGAGGAACGAAGTACTGGCCGCAAGGGCGGGCCGCTGTGCTGTGGACGTTTTCGCGTGGGCGTAGGTTGTCGCACAACAAGCGATGTGACCAGGCGGATCCTTATGCTGAGTGAAGAACAATGCGGAAGCGGATGAACGAAGGATGGCGGAATGAGCGGAGGGGTAGAACCATGTGCGCAGCAGAGCGATGCGGATGAAGACAAGGAGGAGACTGCTACAGAAGCGGCTCTAGGAGGAGGTAGAGGAGACAGAGCTAAGGCTATTATGAAGGTAGGAAGTGCGGAGGCTGAGGACAATGCGAGATGAGGTTGATGAAGCAACTGCAGCAGTGGAAAACCGAAGGAGCAGCAAGGTAGGCAAGAATAGGTAAAAGCAAGACATCTAGCTGCTCTGCTGTTAGGAGAGTGACGACTTGTTCCCCAATTGGCTCAAAGCGTGAGCAGGAAGACTGGTAGTGTCCGATGTCTTCAGAACAAGAGACAGTCAGTTGCGGCAGGAACAGGGGCAGGAGGTAAGCAGTGACGTCTTATCAACTGGTGTGAGGAGAGTGACGGCTTGTTCCCCTGTTCGCTGACAACAAGAGCAAGAAGAATAGTGGTATCCGATATCATGACGGCGGGTGGTAGTCAGCTGCTGACGCTCGGCAAGAGGAGGCATTGCAGGAGCACGACTCAAGAAGATGTCGGTAATGAGGCTCATGTAGATGGAGCAGATGGAGCAAATGATGTAGATGGACCAAATGAGGAAGACGACGATGCTTGCGGTGGCTGAGGGACGAGGGAGGACAGGTGGCAAGAAGCAGGTTGCTTCCATGAAGATGACGGTAGGCGGCGGCTTGAGATCTACTTATGGGTGTTGTTGACGAGTTACTGGTCATTAGCCACATGCGCGATATGGGCACAAGGTTGGATCAGAATAACGAGTCATCACCCTAGTGCGAGGAGTAATCCAAGCGGAAATACTGATGTTGGCTGCTGACAATGCAAATATGTGAGGAGTGGTAGTGGCGGCGGAAGTGGAATACATGATAGAGGAATGATGTGTTTGCGGTAGCTAAGCAATGACTGGAATATGGGACTCCAAGTGTTGTTGCCTAACGCTCTGATACTGTGTTAGAAGAATGTAATGAGTGAGGACGGCAATAGCATACGTAGGTAGAAGCAACGGGACATACACGACTATGTCAGCACAATGACGGAAGCACAAAGGTGCAAGATGTCCCGAGGAGTATCGCAGAGCTCAGGGAAAAGGCGAGGTACCAACGATGCGAGATGGACAAGAGCCTGTGAGAGAAAGTAAGAGCGAACTGAGTGACGGGTTTATGGATGCTCAGTGAAAGATAACGGAGTGAAGAGTGGGGAGCTGGTAATGGTTGGTAAAGAGAGGGAGCAAGGAGCGAGCAATGCGATAACACAGTAGCAAAGTTGTAGAACCGAAGGGTAATTTATGAGCAGAACTGTTCTGGTTAATGTAGGAGGGAATGAATATCCTCCTCATAGCACGAGCAGAACCAGACAAAAGACAACCAACGGCTTCTTGTGCACTAGCCGGACGTGCAAGTGGTAGACCCGCTTGTTAGGGGATAACTCTGTTAGATGTCCATTGGTTGGTTGTTGACCGTTGACTGCTCATGTCCGTTATCACTAAGGTGGTTCATGCAACAGCTGAACTATTATAGAGAGTGCTTGGTTTTTCTGAGAGGGCACTATGGTCATTTTCTTTTTTCGACAGTACCCACCTTCCACCTGCCCATGCCTGCCCTACACCTGCCTCTCCCGGCCCTGCACCTACCCCTGACTGCCCTCCACTTGCCCTTGACCACCGGACACATGCCTCTACCAGCCCTACACTTGCCCCTACCCGCCGTGCACGTGCTCCTGCCCGCCTTGCACCTTTCCCTGCCCACTGTGCACTTGCCCCTGCCTGCCTTGCACCTTCCCCTACACGTCCTACACTTGCCCCTGCCCGCCCCACATCCACCCCTGCCTGGCTTGTACCTGCCCCTACATGCCATGTACTTGCCCCTGCTTGTCGTGCACCTGGCCCAGTCCACGCTGTACCTACCCCTACCCGCCCCATACCTGCCCCTACCGTCGTACACATGCCCCTACCTGCCCTTTGTCAGAAAGTAGCATCGGAGAAACTCATCTAGGGTATTTGGCCAGGATGAAAAATCTTTCTCAATAATGGTTCAGGTTCAAGACCAAACCACCTCTGCTACCAACATTCGGTTCTCAGGACCGTTGAACCGACAAGGCCGCATTATCCCCTAATAAAGTGACAACTGTCACCCGTGTCCGGCTAGCAGAAAGGAGCCGTTGCTTCATTGGTTTTGTCCTGTTCTGCCCGTATATACCGAGGAGGTTCATTCCCTTGATTTTAACCATAACAGTTCTTCGCATCCTGTTCGCTTCAGTTCCGCAGTCTCACCGCCGTGTTCTTGTTGTGCTCGCCTCTCACTCCTTCTGCCTTTGCCAACCATTTCCAGCTCACCACCCTTCGCTTCGTTATCCTTCACTCATCACTTGTCATCTGTCTCTCGCCTCACTCTCACGTTCTCTCTTAGACTCATGTTTACTTCGTAGCATCAGAGCCTCGCCTCCCTTCAAGCTTTGCAACTAACTCCTTCGGAGTGCTCGCACCCCTCTGCTCTTGTCATGCAACTGACCTGCATGCGAGTTCCTATTGCTTTTGCCTGCTTTTGCCCTTGCCATCTTCGCTCATTCCATTCTTCTGACATGGTATCAGAGCATCAGGTAACATCCCTTCGTGCTTCGTGACCCAGTCATTGCTCTGTCGCCGCCATTACTCCACCTCTCGGCTCTTCATCCCTCCACCGCCACCACCGCCACTTTACACGTCTCCGCGCCGAAAGCAGTTGACATCAGCAATACAACGTTACGAGCTCTTTGCGCTAAAAAAACGGCTCGTCATTGTTGGGAAAGGAGCCATCCGGCTTAGTTTTGGGTCCACAAGAGCAAGTTCCAGGAAGCTACCAGATGCCTACTCCGATCGTCAATCCGACTTCACCATTGGAAAGATCAGGTGGCAAATTGTCTACGGTCCAAGTTTCAGCCCGATCCAACGGTCGGGTTGGGAGATATCAATTTTCGAAGTTTCGGGGGTCATGGACCGTCGATGTCTGGGTGGGCATGGGTGATGGCTCCATGCCTTAGCCTGAGAAAAGAAAAAGGCAAGAGGTCCAGGGTCAAGACCTGATGGGAGAAATATCCAAAAAGGTCCTTGGTCTTAGGATTGCCTTGTCAGAGTGTGCTGACTAGGATAAAGGTACCTCTCCTTACTTTTTAGGTGAGGTGAGATCCTTGCGTGCTAGCCATGGACACATGGCGATTCTCCATGGGTTTGTGGGTTATGTGACCACTAGGAGTGTGCCATGAGAGCATTCTCTAGCTCTCTAGGTCGTGTGTGAGTGGTCAGCCTGATTGCTAGGCTGATTTCCTCCCTTGTGTGAGATTATGGATTCTAGTGTGTGAGCCTTAGCCTCCATGGCTAAGAGGTGTGGCTTGTGAGAGGGCTGACTTGCCCAAGCTCTAGCTCTATATGTACTCCATCATTTTGAGTGATTGAACAACCATTCTTCAGCACAAGTGATGCCCTTTCAGTCCCACATGCTCGCTGCTCCAAGGCTCCCTCTCTCCTCCAGTTCCAACATTTGGTATCAGAGCCAAGTTCTGCCACTTTTAGCCAGCACAGGCCGTCACTTTGAGAGTGACGGGTTGGGGTGAAACCTTCACCAAATTTGACGATCGACCACTGGATCGTCAAGTTCAGAAGACAAGCTTTCCAACGAGCCCAAGATCGCGAAGATCCAACGGTCGGATTGAGAGTTATGCTCAAAACGAGGTCGGCCAGGGCTACACTCTTCTCTATGAGTAAGACTGTCGCCTTGTGATGACCATAACTCTCTCGTTTCTTTGTCAAATTTAAAAAGTGGCACATGCGAATTGTAGTATTTTTCCTAAGCTTTCCATTGGTGCAAAAATATTTGCATTCCATTGATTCGTTTGGGAGAAACGCCGTTTACAAGCTGGCTGGCCTGAGTTGGAGTAGGAGCAGAAGCATACCCTGTTTTCAAGAGGGCATATCTTTTGAAATCCCCTGTTGATGACCCTGTTTTATGGGTCGATCTGAAAGGTTTTGAGCTGAATTTTCCAGGGGTGGGCTCAGTTTTTTTAAATTCCCAGTCTGCTGGCATCTACAGTCCATTTTCTGTCAGACAGATTTCTGGCAGAAGCAGCAGCAGAAGCAGGGGTAGCGCCGCCATCCAAGGGCAGCGCTGAGCATCACCAAGGCTCAAAATGGCAGCAGCTGGCGTTGTGACAGCAGCCCAGCCTTTGGAGAGGCTGGAGGGACGCGCCAACTTCACGTTTTGGAAGATCCGTACCCGCCTCCTTTTGGAGGAGAGGGGCTTGTGGGAGGTGGTGAGCGGCGACGAGCCGGCTCCAGTTCCGCAGGCAAAAGGCATCACCGCAGCGCAGGTGGTGGCGGGGAAGACGCCGCAAAAGGGTGCAGCTGATGCGGGTTCTTCTGCAGCTGTACCAGCGACGTATGAGGAGGGGAAGAAGAAGGACAGGCAGGCCTATAGGTTGCTTGTCAACACCATCTCCAACCCGCATCTTCAGTACGTGAGTGACAAGGCTACTGCAAAGGAGGGGTGGGACACATTGTGCAAGAAGTATGAGAGCAAGGATCCTGCATTCCTCATGCTTTTGGAGGAAAAGATGATGGCGCTGAAAATGCAGGGTGGTGAAGGGATGGAGGCGTATCTGGACAGGGCTAAGGAGCTGGCGAAGCAGCTGAGAGCGGCCGGCAACCCTGTGGAAGAGACGCGCTTCATCCTCCTCTTGCTGAGGGGACTCCCAACCAGCTACGACACGGTGCGAGAGACGCTGGAGTGCCAGCCAACTCTCGACCTCGACTTCATCTGCACACACCTGGTGCACGTGGAACTGCGTCGCAATGCCGCAAAACGCAATGGCGGCAACAGCAGCAGTGAAGCAGCTTTCATGGCGATGGGCTCACGCAACCAGCAGCAGCAGCAGTCCGGGCAGCAGAGAGGCAAGAAGAAGGGCAAGTGCCATTATTGCCAAAAAGAAGGGCACTACAAGAAAGAGTGCTTCAAGTTCAAGAGGGACCAGAAGGAGCAGCAGCAGCAGCAAAAGCAGACGTCTCCACAGCAGCAACAGCAGCAGTCACAGCAGCGTCAGCAATAGCAGCAGCAGCAGAACCAGGCAGGAGTACGCCACTTTGGCAACATGAACGTGGCGAAGGAGGTGCGCGACCGTCTCTTCATGGCGAAGTCTGATATGTCGCAGATGGAGAAGGCGGATCTCGCATGGTACAAGGACTCAGGGTGTACCAAGAGCCTGACGCACCACAAAGAGTGGTTCACACAGCTGCTGTCCATCCCTCCCCGTCCTATTGCAATGGGTGATGATCGTATGGTGTATGCTGAGGGGATTGGGATTGTGGAGATGTGGTTGGAGACCCCACGTGGCATTGAAGTGGGAGTGTTCCATGGCGTGCTGTATGTACCTAATGCTGCATTCAACCTCCTCTCAGTCTCCTCTCTCACAAACACAGGACTGCGCGTCGACTTCGATGATGACTATGGCTACATCCTCAACAAGGATACAGGAGCGGAGTTGGCCAGGTCGGTGAAGGAGGGCGACATGTACCGCCTGCTGGGGGCGACCAAGATCCCGCGTGAGCAGAGTCTTGCAGCAGTGGTGCAGGCGACAGATGGCGAGATCTGGCATGCGCGCTACGGCCACATCGGCATGCGCGCCTTGCAGCAGCTTCAGGCAAAGCAGATGGTGCGTGACCTGCCTACCATCTCTAACTTTGAGCAGCAGTTGTGCATCGGCTGTTTGGAGGGGAAGCAGCACCGGGAGGCGTTCTCTGGAGCAGGAGAGCGTGCAAAGGAGGTGCTGGAGCTGGTCCACACAGACTTGTGTGGGCCAATGCAGACCCAGAGCTTTGGAGGCTCTAGGTATTTTCTGACCTTCATTGATGACTTCAGCCGCTACACTGCTGTGTACTTCCTTCCTTCCAAGGACCAGTGCTTTGACAGGTTCAAGGAGTTCAAGGCCATGGTGGAGAACCAGACTGGCAAGAAGATCAAGGCGCTGCGCAGCGATCGCGGTGGAGAGTACCTGAGCAAGGAGTTCCAGGACTACCTCGCAGCAGCTGGCATCAAGGCGCAGCGTACCGCGCCGTACTCGCCGCAGCAGAATGGTGTAGCAGAACGCGCCAACCGCACCATCGTTGAGTCGGCGCGCTCCATGCTGCACGCGGCGCGGCTGACCTACGACTTCTGGGCCGAAGCCGTGAGCACTGCGGTCTACATCAAGAATCGCAGTCCCACCAAGGCGCTGGAGCAGATGACACCGTACGAGGCGTGGTTCGGCAAGAAGCCGAGCGTGGGTCATCTCCGAGCATTTGGCAGCCTGGCGCACATGTACGTGTCCAAGGAGAAGCGGCAGAAATGGGATGCAAAGAGTGCGCAGATGCTGATGATTGGCTACGACGTGGCAAGCAAGGCCTATCGCCTCTACGAGAGGGATACAGGCCACGTCATTATCTCCAGGGATGTCGTCTTCAACGAGAGCAACGTCATCGGTACCAACATTCTCTGTGAAGAGGCAACAGAACCAGCAGCTGACGAGGCAGTGGGAGCAGAAATCCTTCCTGACCCAGTCTCTCCCGATCCTTCCTCTACTGTGACAGAAGGAGAATCACTCTACTCTCCCATGTCTGATGCAGCAGATACAGCAGCCTCATCGGCAGAAGCAGAGGAGGGAGATGCAGCACCACCAGCAGCAGCAGTTGTACCAGCAGCACCGCGCCAGCCGCCCGCTAACGCTCCAGCACCAGGTCGCAGGTACCCTCTCAGGGTGCGTTACAAGCCTGGTGAACGCGGCCATTTCTGGATGCTGCAGAAACCAGAACAGATGAACGTCGCAGTTGCAGCAGATTCAGATGAGCCAACGTCATACAAGGAGGCCATGGCTGCACCAGATGCAGCAGATTGGGCGCAAGCCGTGCAGCAGGAGATACAGTCGCAGCTGGACAATGGCACGTGGGAGCTNACCTTGCTGGAACCGCCAACATCGGCATCACCTACAACGGCAACGACAACAGCATCATCGGTTACACAGACGCAGATTGGGCTTCAAACCCTGAGACTCGCAAGTCCATCTCTGGACATGTGTTTCTCATGAATGGAGGTGCCATCAGCTGGTGCAGCAAGCGGCAGGTGGTCGTGGCCACCTCCAGCACAGAAGCTGAGTACGTCTCTCTCAGCTTTGGAGCCAAGGAAGCAGTTTGGCTCCAGCGTCTCATGGCAGAGATGAGTGGGAGTGCAGCAGTTCCTGTTCCCATGCGCGTCGACAACCAGAGCGCTATTGCACTCGCCAAGAATCCCGAGCACCATGCTCGCACCAAGCACATTGACATCGCCTATCACTTCATCAGGCACATGGTGCAGGAGGGTGCTATCAAGCTGGAGTTTACTCCAACCAGCAAGCAGGTCGCTGATTTCTGCACCAAGCCAGTGACCCGTGAGAAGCAGCAGTTCTGCATGAAGGCATGTGGACTCAGCCCACTCTGACTGCGGCAAAGTGGGAGATTGTTGGGAAAGGAGCCATCGGCTTAGTTTTGGGTCCACAAGAGCAAGTTCTAGGAAGCTACCAGATGCCTACTCCGATCGTCAATCCGACTTCACCATTGGAAAGATCAGGTGGCAAATTGTCTACGGTCCAAGTTTCAGCCCGATCCAACGGTCGGATTGGGAGATATCAATTTTCGAAGTTTCGGGGGTCATGGACCGTCGATGTGTGGGTGGGCATGGGTGATGGCTCCATGCCTTAGCCTGAGAAAAGAAAAAGGCAAGAGGTCCAGGGTCAGGACCTGATAGGAGAAATATCCAAAAAGGTCCTTGGTCTTAGGATTGCCTTGTCAGAGTGTGCTGACTAGGATAAAGGTACCTCTCCTTACTTTTTAGGTGAGGTGAGATCCTTGTGTGCTAGCCATGGACACATGGCGATTCTCCATGGGTTTGTGGGTTATGTGACCACTAGGAGTGTGCCATGAGAGCATTCTCTAGCTCTCTAGGTCGTGTGTGAGTGGTCAGCCTGATTGCTAGGCTGATTTCCTCCCTTGTGTGAGATTATGGATTCTAGTGTGTGAGCCTTAGCCTCCATGGCTAAGTGGTGTGGCTTGTGAGAGGGCTGACTTGCCCANGGAGAAATATCCAAAAAGGTCCTTGGTCTTAGGATTGCCTTGTCAGAGTGTGCTGACTAGGATAAAGGTACCTCTCCTTACTTTTTAGGTGAGGTGAGATCCTTGTGTGCTAGCCATGGACACATGGCGATTCTCCATGGGTTTGTGGGTTATGTGACCACTAGGAGTGTGCCATGAGAGCATTCTCTAGCTCTCTAGGTCGTGTGTGAGTGGTCAGCCTGATTGCTAGGCTGATTTTCTCCCTTGTGTGAGATTATGGATTCTAGTGTGTGAGCCTTAGCCTCCATGGCTAAGTGGTGTGGCTTGTGAGAGGGCTGACTTGCCCAAGCTCTAGCTCTATATGTACTCCATCATTTTGAGTGATTGAACAACCATTCTTCAGCACAAGTGATGCCCTTTCAGTCCCACATGCTCGCTGCTCCAAGGCTCCCTCTCTCCTCCAGTTCCAACAGTCATTCGGAGAAAGCCCTGCGCCCATTCCACGGCCGAGGCTCACAACTGGTGACTTGACAAAAAAAGCCGCAAGCAGCCCACGACCACTGTCTTTCATCATCTTCCTAGAAGTTTTCTGCCGCTCGTCGCCTGACCTACCTTGCCCCTCAATGCTGCAACAAGCTTCTTTGCCTTCCTCAAACACCTCATCTGCTACATCCACACCAACTCCTGCATCATTTCAGCCTCTTCAGCGTCACTCTCTCGAGCCATGCCTGCACACCATCTCTCGCGTCGTCAGTAGCAGCAGCGCGTCATCCGCTGTCAGGACATCGGACACCACCAGTCTTCTTGCTCCTGTTCCGAGCCAACTTGGGAACAAGCCATCACTCTCCTAACATCAGTGGAACAGTGTTACCTCTCATCGCATGACTTCCTGTGTTACAACCATCTCCATGTTGTTGTCAGGATATCGGACACCACCACTCTTCCTACACCCATTGCGAGCCAATTGGGAAACAAGCCGTCACTCTCCTGGCAGGAAGAATAGCTGGTTACCCTACTTGCGCCTACTGCCGCTCCACTACTCCTACCATACCTTCTGCATCATATTAATCCCGCTATCTCGGCCTACCATCAACATCCTCGCCAATTGTCTTCTTCTTCCACCTCCTCTAGTTTGTCTTTGTATCAGCCTCCTCTACGCTTTGTCCGTCCCATCCTTGAGTCGCCTGTGCATCAGCCTCATATGCATCATCATCAACAACATCATCTTCCTCGTTCGCTCCCCAGCGCACGTAGTTTGTACCTGCACCCACTCAGCCATTGGTTGCCTCCGCCCTCATTGGTTTTTTCGCTTTTGTATCGTTCTCTACTCACCACGAGGACCCGTCCGGTCGCATTGCCCATTCTGTGACAACCTATGCCCACATCAAAACTTCCACAAGCACACGTGGTTTGCCCCTGCGCCGTCTTATATCATCATCAGCGTTCGTCTCCTCATTTTTAGCATCTGTAACCAGCACAAGGACCTGCACGCGCTAGCTGCCTGTTTTGTAGTAGCCTGTACCCACGCCGTAAGCAACCTGTACCCATACAGAGTGTTGGTACCTACCTTCCCCTTTGCCGCATTCTACCCCTCTACAACAGCATACGTGGTTTCGCCCATGCGCCCACTCCGCCGTTGAGCAGCCGTCCGCCATCATTCGCTTTCATCGTTTGTTCCGTAAAAGGATCCACCATGTCTCATCGCTCGTTCCGCGACGATCTACACCGACACCGAAATTTCTGCAACGCATTGAGCTCACCCCTGTGCCCCAATCCATCTTCGTTGTTATCTCCACGTTCACCGTCTCGTTCCTGCCCAGCTACAGAGCCTGCAACACAATAACCTGCAACCATGACGAACGTTTCTCCTTCAACATCCACATCTTCACCCCTATCAGCTACTCGGCATTAGCAATCCACCCGGTTCTCTCCTCCTTGGGTACACCTTACCTTCTTCAGGCTACTCCCCTTTTCCAAGAACGGGAGCACCCCTGCCTCATCAAACAAATGGCAGGTTGACGATCAACCTCGTGGTGGGAGCAACGCCAAATCTCTCCTGGAACCTTCACCATCGCCAGACGCATTCCGATCCTCCATTTCAACGCTATCGGCATTCACAACTATCACACCTAGCATTCCACTCTGCGAAGGACTACTAATGTGGAGATCCGGCATATTTATGTTTGGACCATCTTCTTGCAACGAAGAGGCTACTTCCACTCTGATTGCTACGACTTCAACAATAATCAGGAAGTCACCCGATACCGGCACGACTACTTCTATGCAGAGTATCAGGCACATCTCATCCTCTGGATCACTACAGAGGAACCCTTCCGATCCTCTCTCAGACACTATGATGTTTGGGTATGTGACATCTATACACTGGTCATGGAACTGGGAGAATTTAGTGAAACAAGAGGGGTGCCTTGGTGGCTCAACCGTCCATAGCGTGTCAGGGTACGAAATCTCCCGGAGCCACTAAGAATTCCCCATCCTGAGTACCTTCCGAGTCCTCCTTCCCCATTATCCATAACCACACCTTCATCAAAAGAGGACTAGAAGACTCTTGAATCCTCTTGACTGACCATCTGCCTGAGTATCCTGTGTGAGTTTCAAGGGGGCGTCAGAAAGTAGCATCAAAGAAACTCACCCTGGGTACTCAGTTAGGAGGAAATACCTTTCTTAATAGTGGTTCAGGTTCAAGACTGAACCTCCTCGACTGCCAATGTTCGGTTCTCATAACCGTTGATCCAACAAGGCCGAGTTATCCCCTAATAAAGTGACACCTGTCACCTGCATTCGGCTAGCAGAAAGAAGCCGTTACTTTGCTAGTCCTGTCCTCTTCTATCCAGATATAACGAGGATATTCATTCCATTGATTTTAACAAAAACAATTATTCACATCCTATTCTCTTTGGTTCCACTCTCTTGTCGCGGTGTTCTCGCTCTGCTCGTCTTGCGCTCCTTCTACCTTCGCCAACCATTCCCAACTCACCACCCTTCGCTCCTTCATCCTTCGCTCGTCACTTGTCATCCATCACTCGCCTTCCTGTCACGTTCTCTTTCAGACTCCTGTCTACCTCGCATTCTCGGAGCCTCACCTCCCTTCAAGCTTTTCAACTAACTCCTTGAGCCTGTCTCATCCCTCTCCTCTTGTCATGTAACTGACCTGCCTGCAAGTTCTCATTGCTTCTGCCTGCTACTGCTCTTCCCGTATTTGCTCATTCCATTCTTCAGACACCCTTCACCTGCCCTCGTCTGCCCTACACCTGTCTCTTCCCACCCTACACCTACCCCTGCCCGCCCTACACCTACCCCTGCCCGCCTTACACTCGCCCTTACCCGCCTTGCTCCTGCCACTACCCGCCCTGCACCTGTCCCTGCCTGCCCTGTACCTACCACTGCCCACCTTGCACCTGTCCCTGCCCGAGAGGGCAGCTTGTGGGGAGAATGTAGATCAGAGACCGTTTAAGGATGGTAAGGATGGTGCTGATGAGGCTGAGGAGGCGGATTTGTGGCAAATACGGTGGCTAGGGAGGACACGATGGAGAGGGCACTGCGGGAGGTGGAAGGGACAATACGTAGGTGGTATTGTCACTCAGGTGTTAAAGTTGTCAGGAGTACCTGGGGAGGAGGCAGGCAAGCTGGAACTGTAGAGAAGTTAGCGGAGAGAAATACAGGTTGAGGGGAGAGGGAACAAAAAATGGTGGGAAACTTCTGTAAAGATGTTGGCAGAGGGCGGCTCGAGAGCTGCTTTGAGCTTGCTGGTGGAGAACGAGTGCCAGATGTTACCACAGGCGTGTAAGCACCAACTCGGCTTAGTCACATCGATAAGACCCGCCAAGGTTTCAACGAGCGATTAGAGCGTAATTGTTCATGTCAGCTGTAAGGGATACTGAGAGAGTATGAGAGGACAGATATTTTAGTCGGCAAAGAGATGAATTGGTTAAGAGGAACCAGGTGATGTTGCATGATGCTCTGGTACAATATCAGAGGAATGTAGCAAGGGGAGATTAAAATAGTATAACCAGGCAAAAGCAAGGAGACACGTGAATTTATGCCAAAAGAATAACAGAAGAAGGGAGGCGTTAGACGTTGCAAGGAGTTAGATGCAGGAGCTTGAAGAGAAGTGATGTACTAAACAAGGGTGTGAGGTAGATAGGTAGTCAATGAGAGAAAGTGAGGCAGAGTGAGAGTGATGGGTTGATGAGAGATGAGGGAGGCATCAAATGTGACGGAGCACAAAGTCGTGAGCTGCGCGTGGAGGGCGAGAACAGAATGAGCGAGGAGCGAACAGAGTGAAGACACAGCAGTGAAGCCGCAGAACCGAAGGTGAACATGATGAGTAGAACTGTTTTGGGTTGAATATGAGCGAGTGAACATCCTCTGAATATATGGATAGTACAGGACAGAATAGCAAATCAACGGCTTCTTTCCTCTAGCCAGACGCGGGTGACAGATGTCACGTTATTATGGGATAACTTGACCAGGATTCCTAATGGAGGACCGTTGGCAAAGGTGGTTTGGTGCAGGATCTGAACTGTTCTTGATAATTTTATTTCGGGAACACTCTTTTAATGAGGAGGTGTTCATTCTGTCAGATTCATATTTTGACACTACACCTATCCTTGCCCATCCTGTACATTATTGTTTGTTTAGGCCCCTTTGGCAATTGCTATAGTTTAGCGGACAGGTTGGGCATGTACTGCTCTCTTAGAGTAAGTCCCCCATATCTGGTTTGTGGTGCAAGTCCAAGCAAGACACCAGCAGTATGGCACAATGGATAGCACGTTGGACTTAGGGACAACAGTTCCTTCGTTAGAGCCTTGGTGAGATTAGGAAGGTTTTTGACCTTCCTGCACAGAGGAAGTTTCATAGGCATTTCTTCATGCATGAGGAGGATGGGCAACTTGGCGGTCACTGGATGCGCCAATTGACGAGCTGGTGAGGTGGTGAGGAGTGGCCACCCCCAAAAGTGCCACTACCCACACCTTAGATGCCAGGCCTAGGACTATATGTACCAGGTTCATTCCTCATTTTAAACATACAATCTGGCCTTAGATGCTCCTCACAAGGCTGCCCAAATAAGGAACAGTATAAAAAAAGGCACTGGCTGGTCTAAGCCCAAGGAGTTAGTCTTTGACCAGTACCTCGCGCGAAAGCGACCAAGTGTTGAGTGGACACAGTTGCTAGCAAGTGATTGTATAGGAGGTGTTCAATGTGGAACCGTGATCCTAAGGGTGATATCTTATCGTAGCTAAAATGCTAGGAGCAGACGACAGGTGCTATTGTGTCGGCCCTTTTTTCTAGTCCGTTCGCCTCAGGCCGATTGACAGAAGGTTATGGGCCCACAGTGACCAGTTATGATACACACTTCGCTCAACTCTGGTATGCCCTCTCCAGGTGCACACACCGGCTCCATCAGCTCCATCAGCTCCATCGGCTTGATGAGCTCCAAAGACTGGGTCTGCATTCAGCACACAAGCTCTGCCCTTGGAGGCACGATTCTTGTGTTCCAACTAGGATAAGCTCTGCCCTTGGAGGCAAGACCCTGGGTGTGTTGGTGTAAATATCTTCTCTGTTTATAGGTGAACATTGGCTGGAGGGGTAAGTAACGGATTGCATCCTAAACCTGGTAGCAGATATCAGCTAACATCAGCCTGCATCAGCCTCAAAAGAGGAGAGACGCGAGAAGCAGATAATGGCAACAAAAATGGTTAACCCATTAGGAGCTATGGGGGCTGCGGCAGGGCAGGTGTCAAACTCTACAGGGGCTATCACAGGATAGACCACTGGAGAAAATATGAGTGCTACGTCATTGCCGCAAGGTCTTGTACCCTTTGGAGGAATCCCCATTTTTTAGGGGATTGACTTCCCCCTTTTGAGATGGCACTTCGAGTTGGCGATGAAAGTGCGCGGCTTCATCAAGCTACTGAAGGGAGAGGAGCGGGTTCTTGCGTAGGGCACACCCGAGCATGAGGCATGGATGGATCGAAACGATATTGTCATGTCATTCTTTAGCAACGCAATAGCCAATAAGTATATTCCCATCATTGCGGGGTACACACTGGCTTCCGATGATTTCGCCAAGCTCAACCGTGTGCACCAATCCACCTCCCTCTCGAACAGATTATTCATCCTACAACGGGTGATCAGCATGAGTGTGAATGAGAGGAGTTTTATTCCTGATTTCTTACAGGAGTTTGAATGACTCCTTGCCAAGGCTCGCCATATGAACAAGGACCATGATGAAAAGATGCAGGCCATGATCCTCCTCATGACGCTATCGGACACCTACAACCTAATGATCACCATCATGGGTGGCTTGAAGGAGAACAACCTGATGTACACGGCAGTGTCGGAGTACATGCGAAACAAGGCCATGCGTTGTAACGGTAGTGAGGCTAACTTCTCAGCTTATGCCGCATGCTACAACAGTAACAGGAGTAAAGAGTTGGCCTCTGGTCAGAACAGCGGCAGCGGAAGTGGTGGCGGCGGAGGCAACAATGGCGTCAAGGCTCCCAAGCGATATAACAACTGCCGGAATTGTGGCAAACCTGGGCACTGGGCAAGAGAGTGCAGATCGCCAAAGAAGGAAGACGGCAAGAGCAGTGGGAACCAAGGTCGCAAAAAGGTGGCAAAGAGGCCACCAACATGAGAGCTCAGAGCATACATCCGGCAAAGGGAGCGGCTCTGCTCAGGCCACGAGCCTTCGGGCTCGACTCTGGAACCGACCATCATTCCAGCAATTACCAGGCTGGATTTGTCTCCATCGGCCCCACTGAGCGGTGGTTCAGATGCGCAAACGGCAGCATTGTGAACGCAAAGGGTATGGGAGACAAGATGGTGAGCATCAGTCTTAACGGTGAGGAGAGGGATCTACGGCTGCATGACGTGGTCTACATGCCCTTGTTTGCGGCAAACCTCCTGTCCCTTAGGGTATAACCATTCTTCGGGGCTCCGTGGGACAGACTCGCGGGGGGAAGGGGTGGAAAATGCGAGTGAGACCGGGTCAACACCTATAGGGACCAGAAATTGTGCAGGCACCTTACGCCCTTTGGCAGCCACTTTGGCACTGCCACCTCGATGGCCATGCATTATACCCATAACATGCATGCCAGCTCATAGTACATGCATCGTGTGGTCCATTCACCAGTCAATTCGGACGGTGGGCAGCCTTTACGAGGATGATGGGGCTTGTCCGAGGCTTGCGGACAGATTCCACGACCATCACTGAAATCCTAGCCACAATATAGAATCGGGTCACTCTTGCACGCATACTTTTGAGCATGTGGTTGAGCATGTCGAGTGCTCAAACCCTAAGTCCGTCGAAGACACCATGGCCAAAACGTGTGCCGCTGGCGGTGCTGGTGGTACAGGAGCTCCATCCTCTCCAACAGCCCTGTATACACCTGCACTTCCTCCTGCCCCCGAAGGCCTCTCTTCAGCCCCTACATTTGAGGGCAACGCGAACAATCCTACCGTGAAGCAGTTCTTGGAAGCGTAGTGCAAACGGCCGGGTGTGGCGTGGACACAGTTTACCCTCTGCTTCTTTGAGGGTGAGTTACGCGCATGCTGCAACATCTGCCCAAAGAAGAAGGGAAAGAAGGGAACGTTCTCCCTCAATGATGGTACGACATAGGGTATGTGGAAACATCTGAGGCTGAAGCACAATGCCAAGTGGAAATAACTGAAGGCTCAAGAGGCAACTGAGAAGCTGCTCCAAGCCACCACAAATGCTACCGCAACTGCTGTCATCATCGACGGCACCAATTCATAACTGGCTAGGTCTGTTGCTGGTATTGGGGTGGCATTCAACAAGAAGTCTTTTCTTTGCTCTGTGTGGAAGCATGTTGTTGACAAAAACGTCAGTTTCATCAACATGGAGAGCATGTGGCTGAATCGCAACTGGTTGCCTCATTCTCCTCTCCTACAGATCGCCTCACATTCTTTTCATCCTCCTCCTGTCGCTGCCTCTATCAGCCTCATCTCCTTCACTTGCATCGCCACTGTCATATTCATCAGCCTCCTCATCAGCGCCACACCTTCCCCTCGTCTTCCGTCAAGTATCTTCTGCCTCCTCTAGTCCACTTCCGCATCAGCTCCATCAACGTCATCATAACAGGTCATCATTCTCCTCGTCACTCTGCAACACATGTGGTTTCACCCCTGCATCCATCTCACCATTATCCATCTGTTTATTTCAGTGTTATCCCCTGCTTGGCATGGGAATCTGTCTGTTTGCATCACCATTCTCATGAGGACCTGCACCCACACCGAAAATGTCCACATCGCACGAGGTTCACCCCTACGCCCAATATCAACCACACCTTCACCAACTCAGCATCTGCAGCCAGCATAAGAAGCAAGGGCGAGCTTCATGCGCTATGAAGGGTTTGGCGTGGGTGCAGGTGGTCATGAAACGAGTGATGCAACCAGACGGATCCTTATACCGAGCGAGGGAAGTTGACGGAAAGCAGAGGAACACATAATGATGAGTTGGGCGCAAGGGCAAAACCACGTGCGCTGCTACGTAAAAGGATAGATGCGGCAAGGGGATTGTAGAAGCTGACCCGCCGAGAGAAATCTGCTGCCAGTGTGGGTGCAGGCTACTACGAAGCAGGCAGATAGGTCATACAGATCCTCGTGCTGACCACAAATGCTAATGCTAGCTGATGATGGGGACGGAAGCTGATGATGATGGAGTGGACGTAGAGGCAAAACCACGTGCACTACGAAGGTTGCGGCATGGGCGTAGGTCGTCGTGTAGTAGGTGGTACGACCGAGCGGATCTGTTTTGCCGAGTGGATGATGAAAAGCAGATGATGGTAAAGGAACGACTGATGGTGGAGTGGGCACAGGGGCAAAACCATGTGCACTACAGAGTGATACTGATGATGACGAGGATAAGACTGATTCAAAAGTGATTTGGAAGAGGCGACGAATGCTGATGGGCAATGAGGAGGACATGCAGAGGCTAAGGGCAACAGAAGAGGAAGTTAATGCAGGAGCAACTTGAAGGAGGCAAAGGAAACTGGGATGAAGCTAATGTTGGAGGGAGGCTGACGAGGATGATGATGATGGCGTGGTAAGCGGAGAAGATGAGAGTGGTGAAGGAGTGGCGACAGGAGGCGAATGGACGGGAAGCGAGGGAGGCGGCAGAGGGCACACGTGAAGCAAGCAGCTATTCTGCTGTCAGGAGAGCGACAGCTTGTTCCCCAATTGGCTCGAGGGGTGAGCAGGGAGACTGGTGGTGTCTATATTGTGATAGCGAAAGGAATCCGGCAAGTAATGACACTGGTCCACTGATGTCAGGTTAGTGACGGCTTGTTCCACAGTTGGCTCACAATAGGAGCAGGAAGACGGGTGTGTCGGAATAATTCACCAAATGCTCCAAGACGTAAAAATATCTGAAGAATGCACCAGGTGGATATGTAAGAAAATCACCATGCCTCAGTTCACAACCGCGCGACAACAGCCTCAGCGGCCTGAACAGAAGACGGCGCTCAACGGTCAAATGGCAGGGCAACCAACCACCGGCATGACCCTTCGGCTGGAAGCTTTAACGCGAACCCCAACGAGCGACTCGGTACCCGTAAGAAGAAAACAGCTCCCTCGGAGTACGAGGCACACAAGCAGAATTAGAACCATGGCTCGACGCCACCAACAACAGTAGTAACAACAACGATGGGACGTCTCCGTCGCCACCAGTCCTACAATCTGCCTTGGCGCGTGGTTGTACTCTATGCTAGCACTAGGATAGTACTTGATGACTATGTCCTTGTACGATCAGTTTAACCAAGTGATTTCTTGCATGGTTCATCTCTTGCTGCTGCCCGCCTTGGGACTGAGGCACTTCCCCGTTGCATCATCTCTTTCTGCCCGCCCTGTGGTTGTGGCACTCCACTTCCTACAATTCTGCCTTCTTGTGTTGAGCCCAGATGAATCCACTCTGTGGCCACATCTTCCGCATATCTGTTACTTATGCTTAATGCTTGTTCGCTTCTCACACTCGCGACCCGCTTTTGGATGTTAAGGCTTGTCCCGCTCACTTGCCCGCACCACTGTGCTGAGGTCATCACCGTCAATATCCATCTGCCATCATTGTGGCCTGCTTCCTCCCGCTGTGGCCTTCATCTTGTCATCTTGTGTGTCAGCCCGCGTATCGTCACTGAGGCCCGTGTGCTTTGCAGCACGTGCCTCGGTGCTATGGCTATTCAGCACGCGCCTCGGCACTGCCTCCAACACTCCATACTTGTATTGCCCTTCTGCAGGCTCAATCCTTCCTTCCTTCGTCAATGCTCGTGCCTTTGCACCGCGTCCACACTCAGCCTAAGTGGTTCATCACCCGCAACGCTCTTCAACCAAACCACATCTATACAACGTTGTTTCATCTGTCTTTCTATCTAGCTTGCATGATCTATCTGGAACCCCTTTCAGTTTCCTGACATGGTATCTGAGCGAAGAGAAAGTTACTGGTTCTCTTTCCTACTTCCTCGCCATCACTGACGCCTAAATCGCAAACCCGCACCACGCCATTCTTGCAAAACCAGACGAACCGCCGTCACTCCCTTCCTCCTCCAGTAGCAACGTCAACGACGCTGTATATGGACACAACGTTCAAAATATTACATCATTCATCAACCGAGTTAGTCTCCTTCTGACGCCTGAAGCTCCTTGCCAACCCACACCTTGGTCATCTGCCAACCGTCGTTTCCCCAACAGCAGCAGCATCGTCTTCCATAGTGGCAGTAGCCCGATCTCACAAGTAAAAATCCTCCTCTTGCTCTAGCTACCGTGTCAACACCGCTATTGAACTTTGTATGAACACGGCTTAGTAACGGGGTGACATAGCAGCAACAACAAGAGCAATGAGTAGAATCAGTCGTGAGCAGCAACACCAAAACCAGATTTCCGGACAACTCTAGTACTCGTAAGAATAGTCATCGAAGCCCCTCCTTTACATCTGCTTCATCTGAGCTACGGCAGTTCTTTCAGCTTCATCGGCACATGACCATCACCAACATCAGAACTGGTAGCGCTTTCATCCATCGTAATCAAGATCATGAAGAAGCCAAGATGCTGATCCCAGCCATTTGTTGTACAATAGTAGTCATCTGTAGTCATCTCTGCCATCACCAATCCAAACTACTCTCGTCTCCCACAATTTCACCAGGATCACCAGCTCCACCGCCACCCTCACTACCAGCATGTGTAGAGGAAGTTACATTCTCTCATGCTCTCACAAGCCTTCCTCCTTCATCAATCAAACCGCCCACATCAGCACAGCCATGAATACCTCTCTTCGCGAACAATTTCTCCCTGGACTTGTTTGACCAAACTCAACGCAACACAAGCAAGCACACCATGCAGACGTTCCCTCCTGTTGTCTTGGCCTGGCGACTCCATGCCTCACTATTAGTGATTGCTCCTCGGCGGGAATCACCGCAACACTAGGCAATCATTCCCCTCTCAAGAAACGACCTCCTCTTCACCAGCCCAAAAACAGGTCCCAACGAAGACTCCGATGGCTCTTATCAAAAACCCACACCGGTATCAACATTCCATCCCAAGCTCCTGCACTTGCTACAATAGAGCTCTTACTGACAAACGTCAAAGGAACACCACCTTCATCTCCATTCTCCTTATCCCCATTAGCCTCTTCCCCATGCATCATCACTAGTATCAGCACTCCTGCATTAACACTTGCCACTCTTACCCTCACTAGACACTACCAACCATGCCAATTTCCTTGGCACCTTCGCAACGTCCTAGACACCGTGGGCGCCTTCCCAAGAGAGTCCAAAACAGTTCACTCGTGCACTACCAAACATGGACTCAAGCATTCCTCCTCCTCCTGGAGGCTCATCATCGCCATTTTCCACCTGTCTCCTCCCTCTGTCTCCATCCACCACACTTCCTCTCACCATATCGTCCTCCGATTCTGAATCTACATGCTTTTACTCCTTCCCCAATTCACCTCGTGAATCGGTATCAACTGCTCCATTCAACTACCTCTTGCTCCCTCCTTACCTTCGCAATCCAACTTCCCTGCAAGTCTCATCATCACACAACCAACAGAAACTAGTAACCGACACCATGACTTTCGTTATGCCAATACAACTCCAAAAGTTCCCCTTTCCCACGGCGTCAGCAAGATTTCTCTCTCCCGAACTGGTGAACCTCTCTTCCTCACTCAAACCTGGTACTCCCGTCCAGGTTCCTACCCCCTCTACCGCCTTTCTACCAACCAACGACATGATCATGATCTCTCATAATCTAAACCTCTGCGTCTTTTGGCTTTGAAGGGGGGTGTCAGAATAATTCACCGAATATCCCAAGACGCAGAAACATCTGAAGAATGCACCAGACGGGTATATCAGAAAATCACCATGCCTCAGTTCACAACCGCGTGACAACAGCCTTTGCGGCCTGAACGGAGGACGACGCTCAACGTTCAAACGGTCAGGCGGGACCCTCCGGTGGGAAGCTTCTGTGCAAAACCCAACGAGCGACTCGGTACGCGGAAGAAGACAACGGCTCCCTCGAGTACGGGGCACACAAGCAGGATCAGAACCATGGCTCAACGACACAAACAACGGCGGCAACAACACTAATAAGACCGGATCCTCCAAGAGGCGACGAAAGTGACGAGATGAGGGTATCAGAGCAGACACAGGATTGCCATATGTACAGTCGTCCACAAGCGAGAGGAGCCAAAGGCGAAGCGACACTTGGAAGAGAAAAGCGAAGGGTGCGAAGGGTGGGACATAAAAACAGGTCAAGGGAACGACCGGCTCGATACCATGTCGGGATTTTGGTGTGAAGCGAAGCACGGAGCGGAGGCGAGGGGTGAGGCGAACAGACACAACGAAGGGAAAAGCTGAAAGCGGAAGTAGAAGTGATGGAATGATGAAAAGATTAATTGATTGATCAGAGGCAAAGATACATGAAAGACTAGGAGTTCTTAAGTACTAGGTCTAGAGCTAAGATTGGTCCTAACCTAGGAAATCCTAAGTCTGCAAAGGAGGGCAGTGCGACGCATATAGTTGTAGCCACCTCATGTCCATAGCTCTTGCTGCGGTGTGCAGAGTCGCTTCGCGACTCCTCACAAGAGAAGCACAATCTATCCTTGTACGTGCCCCGTGTTCTTTCAGATACCGAGGCCAGGCCCACTTGTTGTCATGACATGGGGACCGAGGCGCATCTTGTCCAATTGGTGGCTGGTGCCATGTTGGCGTCTTCTTGGTGCTTGGGCGCAGGTTCCGTTGCACGATGTTTGGCGGCCGGAGTCTTGATGGTCCAATCTGCCACCCGTGTGGACTGATTGTCGATCCGTTGAGGACGTGAGGAGGGCTCGGTCGGCTTTGCCGCCCGAGCCGTTTAGCTTGCTGCACGTGGTACGTGAACTGCCCTCGAGGGGGATATCCAGATATTTTGTGCGGACCGGACTTGGAAGCCAGAGGGATAGATAAGAAAGACACTAAACCTGGGTGTGCTGTGTACGGCTTGGATCGTATTCTGACAGCCGCTCGCAAGCGTACACGGCAGTGAGGCAGGATCTGGCAGATGTTTGTGCTGCATGTCAGAGCCCGGGGGTGTTGGATCTGGAGGAGAGAGGGAGTCTTGGAGTAGCGAGCATATGGGACTCAAAGGGCATCACTTGTGCTGAAGAATGGTTGTTGAATCACTCAAAAGGATGGAGTACATATAGAGCTAGAGCTTGGGCAAGTCAGCCCTCTCACAAGCCACACCACTTAGCCATGGAGGCTAAGGCTCACACACTAGAGTCTACAATCTCACACAAGGGAAGAAACCAGCCTAACAATCAGGCTGACCAGTCACACACGACCTAGAGAGCTAGAGAATGCTCTCATGGCACACTCCTAGTGGTCACATCACCCACAAACCCATGGAGAATCGCCATGTGTCCATGGCTAGCACACAAGGATCTCACCTCACCTAAAAAGTAAGGAGAGGTACCTTTATCCTAGTCAGCACACTCTGACAAGGCAATCTTAAGACCAAGGACCTTTTTGGATATTTCTCCCATCAGGTCTTGACCCTGGACCTCTTGCCCTTTTCTTTTCTCAGGCTAAGGCATGGAGCCATCGCCCATGGCCACCCAGACATCGGCGATCCATGACCCCCGAAACTTTGAAAATTCATATCTCCCAATCCGACCGTTGGATCGGCCTGAAACTTGGACTGTACGTAATTTGCCACCTGATCTTTCTAATGGTGAAGACGGATTGACAATCGGAGTAGGCTTCTGGAATTTTCCTGGAACTTGCTCCTGTGGACCTGAAACTGAGCCGGACGGCTCCTTTCCCAACAATCTCCCATTTTGCCGCAGTCAGAGTGGGCTGTGTCCACATGCCTTCATGCAGAACTGCTGCTTCTCACGGGTCACTGGCTTGGTGCAAAAATCAGCGACCTGCCTGCTGGTTGGAGTAAACTCTAGCTTGATAGCACCCTCCTATACCATGTACCTGATGAAGTGATATGCGATGTCAATGTGCTTGGTGCGTGCATGGTGCTCAGGATCCTTGGCCAGTGCGATTGCGCTCTGGTTGTCGACGCGCACAGGAACTGGAACTGCTACACTCCCACTCATCTCTCCCATGAGACGCTGGAGCCAAACTGCTTCCTTGGCTCCAAAGCTGAGAGAGACGTACTCAGCTTCTGTGCTCGAGGTGGCCACGACCACCTGTCATTTGCTGCACCAGCTGATGGCACCTCCATTCATGAGAAATACATGTCCAGAGATGGACTTGCGGGTCTCAGGATTTGAAGCCCTATCTGCATCTGTTTAGCCGATGATGTTGTTGTCATTGGCGTTGTAGGTGATGCCGACGTTGATGGTTCCAGCAAGGTAGCGGAAGATCCGCTTCACTGCCTTTTCGTAATCCGGTCCAGGATTAGCCATGTGCTGGCTCACAGCGCTCACAGCGCTCACAGCCTGTACGAGGTCAGGCCTGATTGCCACCATCAGGTACATGAGACTGCCGACGGCGCTCTGGTACTTCTGCCGCTCAGCTGCATCCGCTTCTCCACTGAACCACACGAGGTACTGCCGCGTCTCCAGCGGCGTGCCGATGGGTGTGGCCTCTGCCATGCCGAACCGCTGCAGGACGTCCTTGATGTAGCGACTCTGCTACAGCGAGAGAGAGCGTGATTTGCGATCACGTATGATCTGGATGCCAAGGAAGTATGACGCCTCCCCGAGATCAGACGTCTGGAAGCGCTCCTGCATGGCCTCCTTGAACTCCTGTTGTGCAGACGTACTGTTGGAAAGGAGCATGTCATCCACATAGACAATGATGATGAGGATCTCATGCTCATGCTGCCAGCGATACACGCTGTAGTCACACTCGCTGCGCTCAAACCCCATGCATTGCAACGTCGCATCCAACTTCTGCTTCGAAGCACGCGACGTTTGCTTGAGGCCGTACAGCGACTTGTGCAGCTTGCAAACCAGGTGCTCCTGGCCATCCATGACAAACCACTCCGGCTGCTCCATGTAGATCTCCTCCTCCAAGGCACGATTCAAGAATGCCGTCTTGACATCCATGTAGTGAACCTCGAAATCCTCAGCTGCTACATAAGAGAGGAGCGTGCGCACAGAGGCAAATTTTGCAACAGGGGCAAAAGTTTCTGTGTAGTCGATGCCCTCCTGCTGCGAGTAGCCCTTGGCGACCAGCCTCGCCTTTTACTTTTCCAGGTTACCATCTGCTCCTCGGTTCTTTGTGAACACCCACTTGCACTTGATCACCTTACGTCCAGGTGGACGCTCAGTCAGCTCCCACGTGCCATTGTCTAGGTACGACTGTATCTCTTGCTGCACGGCTTGTGCCCAATTTGCTGCATCCGGAGCAGCCATGGCCTCCTTGTATGACGTTGGCTCATCTGAATCTGTTGCAACTGCGACGTTCATCTGTTCTGTTTTCTGTAGCACCCAGAAATGGCCGCGCTCACCAGGCTTGTAACGCACCCTAAGAGGGTACCTGTGACCTGGTACTGGAGCATTAGCGGGCGGCTGGCGCGGTGCTGCTGGCACAACTGCTGATGTTGGTGGGTCTACATCTCCCTCCTCTGCTTCTACCGGTGAGGCTGTTGTATCTGCTGCATCAGACATGGGAGAGTAGAGTAATTCTCCCACTGTCATAGTAGAGGAAGGATGGGGAGAGACTGGGTCAGGAAGGATTTCTGCTCGCACTGTCTTGTCAGCTGCTGGTTCTGTTGCCTCTTCACAGATAATGTTGGTGCCGATGAAGTTGCTCTCGTTGAAGACTACATCCCTGGAGATGATGACGTGGCCTGTATCCCTCTCGTAGAGGCGATAGGCCTTGCTAGCCACGTCGTAGCCAATCATCAGCATCTGCGCACTCTTTACGTCCCATTTCTACCGCTTCTCCTTGGGCACGTGCATGTACGCCAGGCTACCAAATGCTCGGAGATGACCCACGCTCGGTTTCTTGCCGAACCACGCCTCGTACGGCGTCATCTGCTCCAGCGCCTTAGTTGGACTGCGGTTCTTGATGTAGACCGCAATGCTCACAGCTTCAGCCCAGAAGTCGTAGGTCAGCCGAGCCACGTGTAGCATGGAGCGCGCCGACTCCACAATGGTACGGTTGGCACATTCTGCTACACCGTTCTGTTGCGGCGAGTACGGCGCGATACGTTGCGCCTTGATGCCAGCTGCTGTGAGGTAATCCTGGACTCCTTGCTCAGATACTCTCCACCGCGATCGCTGTGCAGCGCCTTGATCTTCTTGCCAGTCTGGTTCTCCACCATGATCTTGAACTCCTTGAACCTGTCAAAGCACTGGTCCTTGGAAGGAAGGAAGTACACAACAGTGTAGCGCCTGAAATCATCAATGAAGGTCAGGAAATACCTAGAGCCTCCAAAGCTCTGGGTCTGCATCGGTCCGCACAAGTCCGTGTAGAGCAGCTCCAACACCTCCTTCGCACGCTCCCCTGCTCTAGAGAATGCCTCTCAGTGTTGTTTCCCCTCCAAACAGCCGATGCACAACTGCTGCTCAAAGTTAGAGATGGTAGGCAGGTCACGCACCATCTCTTTTGCTTCAAACTGCTGCAAGGCGCGCATGCCGATGTTGCCGTAGTGCGCATGCCAGATCTCGCCATCTGTCGCCTGCACCACTGTTGCAAGTATCTGCTCACGCGGGATCTTGGTCGCCCCCAGCAGGTGGTACATGTCGCCCTCCTTCACCGACCTGGCCAACTCCTCTCCTGTATCCTTGTTGAGGATGTAGCCATAGTCATCATCAAAGACGACGCGCAGTCCTGTGTTTGTAAGAGAGGAAACTGAGAGGAGGTTGAATGCAGCATCAGGTACATACAGTACGCCATGGAACACTCCCTCTTTAATGCCACGTGGGGTCTCCAACCACATCTCCACAATCCCAATCCCCTCAGCATACACCACCCGATCATCACCCATAGTGATAGGACAAGGAGGGATGGACAGCAGCTGCGTAAACCACTCCTTTTTATGTGTGAGGCTCTTGGTACACCCTGAGTCCTTGTACCATGCGAGATCCACCTTCTCCACCTGTGACATGTCAGACTTCGCCATGAAGAGACGGTCGCGCACCTCCTTGGCCACATTCATGTTGCCAAAGTGGTGCACACCAGCCTGGTTTTGCTGTTGTTGCTACTGCTGACGCTACTGTGACTGCTGCTGCTTCTGCTTTTGCTGCTGCTGTTGTTGCAATGACTGCAGCTGCTGTAGCTCCTTCTGGTCCCTCTTGAGCTTGAAACACTCCTTTTTGTAGTGTCCCTCTTTCTGGTAGTAGTGGCATTTGCCTTTCTTTCTACCTCTCTGCTGCCCAGACTGCTGCTGCTGCTACAGGTTGCGAGAGCTCGTGGCCACAAAAGCTACTTCACTGCTGCTGCCGCCATTGCGCTTTGCTGTATTGCGATACAATTCCACCTGTACGAGGTGTGTGCAGATGAAGTCGAGGTCGAGAGTTGGCTGGTACTCCAGCGTCTCTCTCACCGTGTCGTAGCTGGTTGGGAGTCCCCTCAGCAAGAGGAGGATGAAACGCGTCTCTTCCACAGGGTTGCCGGCCGCTCTCAGCTGTTTCGCCAGCTCCTTTGCCCTGTTTCGGTACGCCTCAATCCCTTCACCACCCTGCATTTTCAGTGCCATCATCGTTTCCTCAAAAAGCATGAGGAATGCAAGATCCTTGCTCTCATACTTCTTACACAATGTGTCCCACCCCTCCTTTGCAGTAGCCTTGTAACTCACGTACTGAAGATGCGGGTTGGAGATGGTGTTGACAAGCAACCTGTAGGCCAACCTGTCCTTCTTCTTCCACTCCTCATATGCCACCGCTGCAGTTGTAGATGAACTTGCATCTGCTGCACCTTTCTGCAGCGTCTTCCCCGCCACCACCACAGCTGCGGTGATGCCTTTTGCCTTTGGAGGCGGAACGCGCTCGTCGCTGCTCACCACCTCCCACAAGCCCCTCTTCTCCAAAAGGAGGCGGGTACGGATCTTCCAAAACGTGGAGTTGGCGCATCCTTCCAGCCTCTCCAAGGACTAGGCTGCTGTTACCACGCCTGCTACTGCCATTTTGAGCTTTGGTGATGCTCAACGCTGCCCTTGGGTGGCGGCGCTACCCCTGCTTCTGTTGCTGCATTTGCCAGAAATCTGTCTGACAGAAAATGGACTGTAGATGCCAGCAGACTAGGAATTTGGAAAAAAAGAGCCCACCACTAGAAAATTCAGCTCAAAACCTTTCAGATCGGGGGAAAACAGGGTGTGCTTCTGCTCCTACTCCAACTCAGACCAGCCAGCTTGTAAATGGCGTTTCTCCCAAACGAATCAATGGAATGCAAATATGTTTGCACACATAGAAAGCTTAGGAAAAATACTACAATTCGGATGTGCCACTTTTAAAATTTGACAAAGAAATGAGAGAGTTATGGTCATCACAAGGCGACAGTCTTACTCATAGAGAAGAGTGTAGCCCTGGCCGACCTGGTTTTGAGCATAACTCTCAATCCGACCGTTGGATCGTCGGGATCTTGGGCTCTTTGGAAAGCTTGTCTAACGAACTTAAAGATCTAGTAGCAAGGTTTGAACCTAACCCGTCACTCTCAAAGTGACAGCCTGTGCTGGCAGAATGTGGCAGAATCTGGCTCTGATACCAAATGTTGGATCTGGAGGAGAGAGGGAGCCTTGGAGTAGCGAGCATGGACTGAAAGGGCATCACTTGTATTCAAGAATGGTTGTTGAATCACTCAAAATTATGGAGTACATATAGAGCTAGAGCTTGGGCAAGTCAGCCCTCTCACAAGCCACACCACTTAGCCATGGAGGCTAAGGCTCACATACTAGAGTCTACAATCTCACACAAGGGAGGAAATCAGCCTAACAATCAGGCTGACCAGTCACACACGACCTAGAGAGCTAGAGAATGCTCTCATGGCACACTCCAAGTGGTCACATCACCCACAAACCCATGGAGAATGGCCATGTGTCCATGACTAGCACACAAGGATCTCACCTCACCTAAAAAGTAAGGAGAGGTACCTTTATCCTAGTCAGCACACTCTGACAAGGCAATCCTAAGACCAAGGACCTTTTTGGATATTTCTCCCATCAGGTCTTGACCCTGGACCTCTTGCCTTTTTCTTTTCTCAGGCTAAGGCATGGAGCCATCACCCATGCCCACCCACACATCGACGGTCCATGACCCCCGAAACTTCGAAAATTGATATCTCCCAATCCGACCGTTGGANAATCTCACACAAGGGAGGAAATCAGCCTAACAATCAGGCTGACCAGTCACACACGACCTAGAGAGCTAGAGAATGCTCTCATGGCACACTCCAAGTGGTCACATCACCCACAAACCCATGGAGAATGGCCATGTGTCCATGACTAGCACACAAGGATCTCACCTCACCTAAAAAGTAAGGAGAGGTACCTTTATCCTAGTCAGCACACTCTGACAAGGCAATCCTAAGACCAAGGACCTTTTTGGATATTTCTCCCATCAGGCCTTGACCCTGGACCTCTTGCCCTTTTCTTTTCTCAGGCTAAGGCATGGAGCCATCGCCCATGGCCACCCAGACATCGGCGGTCCATGACCCCCGAAACTTAAAAAATTCATATCTCCCAATCCGACTGTTGGATCGGCCTGAAACTTGGACTGCAGATAATTTGCCACCTGATCTTTCCAATGGTGAAGACGTATTGACAATCGGAGCAGACATTTGGAAGTTTCCTGGAACTTGCTCCTGTGGACCGGACGGCTCCTTTCCCAATAGGGGGATGTGATCAGGACGGAAGTGAGATCGCAGGATAGTGCTGGTGAGAGTCACACAGATCACTGATCTTGCAATCGAGGTTGGAAGAGTGGGAAGAACCAGAGCCTCTCGAAAGGCAGCGGACCTGATGGTGCTCTCGAGAAAAAACCAGGTAAACCATGGTGGTGTAAAGTCGCGATCCCAAAGGGCCAGCTGCGGCCGAGAGGAAGGATGAGGATGGATGAGCAGAGTGAGGGTGGAAGGAGTAGAGGTGTTCCCAAGGAGCTCCAAAAGGGATGTGCGTGGTGAGTTTTAGAGAACTTGGCTTGAAAGGGTGGTTGAGAGATGGGGTGCGAAAGTAGGATGGAAGGAGGAAACACCCTGTTGAGGAAGAGTTACTGGAGGGAGTGAGGGAGGCCCAGGTTGGTAGAGGCACAGCAAGATGGAGTAGGTTAGGAAGGTTGTCATGTGGAGATGCATAGGTTGTGGCAGGAACAGAGGTTGAAGAGGGAACCTGAGGATGGTCCGGGCAAGAGGGGAGAAGATTGGGGACGTGGAAAGTGGTTGTAGTGGGGAGTGGTGTTGCATGAGTGGAAGGAAGTTCCGGTTTCGACAGTGTGATTTCTGGTGTAGGCAGAGGAAGTCGAGGTAATGTAGGAATTTGAGAAAGACGAGTGAAGCCCGGAGGAGTCAGCTGATGAGGAAGAGGAGCAGCTCGGATGGTGGGAGAGGGTGGCGTTGGTGCTGAGGCAAAAGAGAGGGATGGTGGTGTGAGGAGCGGCCTGGATGAGAAACCAAGTGGGATAGTGTAGTGAGGTAGTGGCTGGGATGAGACAATAGGAAGTTTGGACTCAGGGTCCATCTCTGGTACTGTTGGTGGGAGTGGTGCTGGAGGCTTCATCAGGGCTGTGGTCGTTGGATGATGGAGAGGAGATTTTGCGACGGATGAGGGAGCGTCAGGAGAGATGGATGTTGGGGATGGGGAGCTTACGAGACCAGGTGCAGGTGGAACAGACGTTACGGTCAGAGAAGGTTCAGTAGGACCGAGTGGCAGTGCACAGCGGAGGGGAGTAGTTGCGATAGGAGGAGGTGGCTCAAGTGGGTCGCCGAATAGGAGGCGATGAAGGAGGTCTTCTGGCAAGGAAGGTGACGGCGGCGGAGGAGGGTCCAAGACTCATCCGGCGTAGAAGTCATGGAGCCACTGAAACTTGGCTGCTGTGAAGAGGGCCATGGCGCATAGACCGGATCCTCCAAGAGGCGACGAAAGTGACGAGACAAAGGTATCAGAGCACACACAGGATCACCATACGGACAGCCGCCTTCAAGGGAGAGGAGCTAAAGGCGAAGCGAAGCTTGGAAGAGAAAAGCAAAGGATGGGAAGGGTGGGACGGAAGAACAAGTCAATGGAAAGACCGGCTCGATACCATGACAGGATTTTGGTGTGAAGCGAAGCACAGAGCGGAGGTGAGGGGTGAGGAAAACAAACACAACGAAGGGAAAAGCTGAAACCGGAAGCAGAAGTGATGGAAAGATGAAAAGATTGATTGATTGATTAGAGGCAAAGATACATGAAAGAATAGGACTTCTTAAGTACTAGGTCTAGAGCTAAGATTGGTCCTAACCTAGGAAATCCTAAGTCTGCTAAGGAGGGCGGTGCGACGCATACAGTCGCAGCCACCTCATGTCGGTAGCTCCTGCTGCGGTATACGGAGTCGCTTCGCGACTCCTCACAAGAGAAGCACGGTGCATCCTTGTACGTGCCCTGTGCTCTTCCAGATACCGAGGCCAGGCTCACTTGTTGTCATGACATGGGGACCGAGGCGCATCCTGTCCAGTTGGTGGCTGGTCCCATGTTGGCGCCTTCTTGGTGCTTGGGCGCTGGTTCCGTTGCGTGGTGTTTGGCGGCCGGAGTCCTGATGGTCCAATCTGCCGACCGTGTGGACTGATTGTCGATCTGTTGAGGACGTGAGGAGGGCTCGGTCGGCTTTGCCACCCAAGCCGTTTGCCTTGCTGCACGAGCTACATGAACTGCCCTCGAGGAGGATATCTAGATATTTTGTGCAGACCGGACCTGGAAGCCTGAGGGTTATATAAGAAAGAGACTATACCTGGGAGTGCCGTGTACTGCTTGGATCGTATTCTGACAGCCGCTCGCAAGCGTACACGGCGGTGAGGCAGGATCTGGCAGATGTTTGTGCTGCATGTCGGAGCCCGGGGGATGTGATCAGGACGGAAGTGAGATCGCTGCATAGTGCTGGTGAGAGTCACACAGATCACCGATCTTGCAATGGAGGTTGGAAGAGTGGGAAGAACCAGAGCCGCCCAGAAAGCAGCGGACCTGATGGTGCTCTCGACAAAAAACCAGGTAAATCATGGTGGTGTAAAGCCGCGATCCCACAGGGCCAGCTGCGGCCGAGAGGAAGGATGAGGATAGATCAACGTAGTGAGGGTGGAAGGAGTAGAGATGTTCCCAAGGAGATCCAAGAGGGATGTGCGTGGTGAGTTTTAGAGAACTTGGCTTGAAAGGGTGGTTGAGAGATGGGGTGCGAAGGTAGGATGGAAGGAGGAAACACCCTGTTGAGGAAGAGTTGCTGGAGGGAGTGAGGGAGGCCCAGGTTGGTAGAGGTACAGCAAGATGGAGTAGGTTAGCAAGGTTGTCATGTGGAGATGCATAGGTTGTGGCAGGAACAGAGGTTGAAGAGGGAACCTGAGGATGGTCCGGGCAAGAGGGGAGAAGATTGGGGACGTGGAAAGTGGTTGCAGTGGGGAGTGGTGTTGCATGAGTAGAGGGAAGTTCCGGTTTCGGCAGTGTGATTTCTGGTATAGGCAGAGGAAGTCGAGGTAATGTAGGAATGTGAGAAAGACAAGTGAAGTCCGGAGGAGTCAGCTGATGAGGAAGAGGAGCAGCTCGGATGGTGGCAGAGGGTGGCGTTGGTACTGAGGTAAAAGAGAGGGATGGTAGTGTGAGGAGCGGCCTGGATGAGAAACCAGGCGGGATAGTGCAGTGAGGTAGTTGTTGGGAAAGGAACCGTCCGGCTCAGTTTCAGGTCCACAGGAGCAAGTTCCAGGAAACTTCCAGATGCCTCCTCCGATTGTCGATCCGTCTTCACAAGAGGAAAGATCAGGTGGCAAATTATCTACAGTCCAAGTTTCAGGCCGATCCAACGGTCGGATTGGGAGATATGAATTCTCGAAGTTTCGGGGGTCATGGACCGTCGATGTCTGGGTGGCCATGGGTGATGGCTCCATGCCTTAGCCTGAGAAAAGAAAAAGGCAAGAGGTCCAGGGTCAAGACCTGATGGGAGAAATATCCAAAAAGGTCCTTGGTCTTAGGATTGCCTTGTCAGAGTGTGCTGACTAGGATAAAGGTACCTCTCTTTACTTTTTAGGTGAGGTGAGATCCTTGTGTGCTAGCCATGGACACATGGCGATTCTCCATGGGTTTGTGGGTGATGTGATCACTAGGAGTGTGCCATGAGAGCATTCTCTAGCTCTCTAGGTCGTGTGTGATTGGTCAGCCTGATTATTAGGCTGATTTCCTCCCTTGTGTGAGATTGTGGACTCTAGTGTGTGAGCCTTAGCCTCCATGGCTAAGTGGTGTGGCTTGTGAGAGGGCTTACTTGCCCAAGCTCTAGCTCTATATGTACTCCATCATTTTGAGTGATTGAACAACCATTCTTCAGCACAAGTGATGCCCTTTCAGTCTGACATGCTCGCTGCTCCAAGGCTCCCTCTCTCCTCCAGATCCAACATTTGGTATCAGAGCCAGATTCTGCCAGATTCAGCCAGCACAGGCCGTCACTTTGAGAGTGACGGGTTAGGGTCAAACCTTAACCAAATTTGACAATCGACCACTGGATCTTCAAGTTCGCAAGACAAGCTTTCCAACCAGCCTGCGCTCGCAAAGATCCAACGGTCGGATTGAGAGTTATGCTCAAAACGAGGTCGGCCATGGCTACACTCTTCTCTATGAGTAAGACTGTCGCCTTGTGATGACCATAACTCTTTCGTTTCTTTGTCAAATTTAAAAAGTGGCAATGCGAATTGTAGTATTTTTCCTAAGCTTTCCATTGGTGCAAAAATGTTTGCATTCCATCGATTCGTTTGGGAGAAACGCCGTTTACAAGTTGGCTGGTCTGAGTTGGAGTAGCAGCAGAAGCACACCCTGTTTTCAAGAGGGCATATCTTTCAAAATCCTCTGTTGATGACCCTGTTTTATGGGTCTATCTGAAAGGTTTTGAGCTGCGTTTTCCAGTGGTGGACTCAGTTTTTCCAAATTCTCAGTCTGCTAGCATCTACAGTCCATTTTCTGTCAGACAGATTTCTGGCAGAAGCAGCAGCAGAAGCAGGGTAGCGCCGCCCCCAAGGGCAGCGTTGAGCATCACCAAAGCTCAAAATGGCAGCAGCAGGCGTGGTAACAGCAGCCCAGCCCTTGGAGAGGCTGGAAGGACGCGCAAACTTCACGTTTTGGAAGATCCGTACCCGTCTCCTTTTGGAGGAGAGGGGCTTGTGGGAGGTGGTGAGCGGCGACGAGTGCGCTCCACCTCCACAGGCAAAAGGCATCACCACAGCTGAGGTGGTGGCGGGGAAGACGCCACAGAAAGGTGCAGCAGATGCAAGTTCATCTACAACTGTAGCGGCGGCATATGAGGAGTGGAAAAAGAAGGACAGGCAGGCCTACAGGTTGCTTGTCAACACCATCTCCAACCTGCATCTTCAGTACATGAGTGACAAGGCTACTGCAAAGGAGGGGTGGGACACGTTGTGCAAGAAGTATGAGAGCAAGGATCCTGCATTCCTCATGCTTTTGGAGGAAAAGATGATGGCACTGAAAATGCAGGGTGGTGAAGGGATGGAGGCATACCTGGACAGGGCAAAGGAGCTGGCAAAGCAACTGGGAGCGGCCGGCAACCCTGTGGAAGAGACGCGCTTCATCCTCCTCTTGCTGAGGGGACTCCCAACCAGCTACGACACGGTGCGAGAGATGCTGGAGTGCCAGCCAACTCTGGACCTCGACTTCATCTGCACACACCTGGTGTAGGTGGAACTGCGTCGCAATGCCGCAAACCGCAATAGCGGCAATAGCAGCAGTGAAGCAGCTTTCATGGCGATGGGCTCACGCAACCAGCAGCAGCAGCAGTCCGGGCAGCAGAGAGGCAAGAAGAAGGGCAAGTGCCATTATTGCCAGAAAGAGGGGCACTACAAGAAAGAGTGCTTCAAGTTCAAGAGGGACCAGAAGGAGCAGCAGCAGCTGCAAAAGCAGCAATCTCCACAGCAACAGCAGTAGCAGTCACAGCAACGTCAGCAGCACCAGCAGCAGCAGAAGCAGAACCAGACCGGCGTGCGCCATTTTGGCAACATGAACGTGGCCAAGGGGTTGCATGACCGCCTCTTCATGGCGAAGTCTGACATGTCGCAGA
>SZWC01000963.1:115138-136649 GCA_023375785.1 Penium margaritaceum
ACCAAGATCCCGCGTGAGCAGAGTCTTGCAGCAGTGGTGCAGGCAACAGATGGCGAGATCTGGCATGCGCGCTACGGCCACATCGGCATGCGCGCCTTGCAGCAGCTTCAAGCAAAGCAGATGGTGCGTGACCTGCCTACCATCTCTAACTTTGAGCAGCAGTTGTGCATCGGCTATTTGGAGGGGAAGCAGCACCGGGAGGCACTCTCTCGAGCAGGGGAGCGTGCAAAGGAGGTGTTGGAGCTGGTCCACACAGACTTGTGCGGACCGATGCAGACTCAGAGCTTTGGAGGCTCTAGGTATTTCCTGACCTTCATTGATGATTTCAGCCGTTACACTGCTGTGTACTTCCTTCCTTCCAAGGACCAGTGCTTTGACAGGTTCAAGGAGTTCAAGGCCATGGTGGAGAACCAGACTGGCAAGAAGATCAAGGCGCTGCGCAGCGATCGCGGTAGAGAGTACCTGAGCAAGGAGGGTCAGGACTACCTTGCAACAGCTGGCATCAAGGCGCAGCGTACCGCGCCGTACTCGCCGCAGCAGAACGGCGTAGCAGAACGCGCCAACCGTACCATTGTGGAGTTGGCGCGCTCCATGCTGCACGTGGCTCGGCTGACCTACGAATTTTGGGCTGAAGCCGTGAGCACTGCGGTCTACATCAAGAACCGCAGTCCAACTAAGGCGCTGGAGCAGATGACGCCATACGAGGCATGGTTCGGCAAGAAACCGAGCGTGGGTCATCTCCGAGCATTTGGCAGCCTGGCGTACATGCACGTGCCCAAGGAGAAGCGGCAGAAATGGGACGCAAAGAGTGCGCAGATGCTGATGATTGGCTACGACGTGGCAAGCAAGGCCTATCGCCTCTACGAGAGGGATACAGGCCACGTCATCATCTCCAGGGATGTCGTCTTCAACGAGAGCAACGTCATCGACACCAACATTGTCTGTGAAGAGGCAGCAGAACCAGCAGCTGACGAGACAGTGGGAGCAGAAATCCTTCCTAACCCACTCTCTCCCGATCATTCCTCTATTGTGACAGTGGGAGAATCACTCTACTCTCCCATGTCTGATGCAGCAGATACAGTAGCCACATTGGCAGAAGTAGAGGAGGGAGATGTAGCACCACCATCAGCAGCAGTTGTGCCAGCAGCACCGTGCCAGCCGCCCGCTAACGCTCCAGCACCAGGTCGCAGGTACCCTCTTAGGGTGCGTTACAAGCCTGGTGAGCGCGGCCTTTTCTGGATGCTGCCGAAACCAAAACATATGAACGTCGCAGTTGCAACAGATTCAGATGAGCTAACGTCATACAAGGAGGCCATGGCTGCATGGGATGTAGCAGATTGGGCGCAAGCCGTGCAGCAGGAGATACAGTCGCAGCTGGACAACGGCACGTGGGAGCTGAGTGAGCATCCACCTGGAGGTAAGGTGGTCAAGTGCAAGTGGGTGTTCAAGAAGAAGCGGGGAGCAGATGGTAACCTGGAAAAGTACAAGGCGAGGCTGGTCGCCAAGGGCTACTCGCAGCAGGAGGGTATCGACTACACAGAAACTTTTGTCCCTATTGCAAAGTTTGCCTCTGTGCGCACGCTCCTCTCTTATGCAGGAGCTGAGGATTTTGAGGTTCACCACATGGATGTCAAGACGGCATTCTTGAATGGTGACTTGGAGGAGGAGATCTACATGGAGCAGCCGGAGGGGTTCGTCATGGATGGCCAAGAGCACCTGGTTTGCAAGCTGCAGAAGTCATTGTACGGCCTCAAGCAAGCGTCGCGTGCTTGGAACCAGAAGTTGGATGCGGCATTGCAGTGCATGGTGTTTGAGCGCAGCGAGTGTGACTACAGCGTATATCGCTGGCAGCATGAGCATGAGATCCTCATCATCATTGTGTATGTGGATGACATGCTCCTCCTTCCAACAGCATGTCTGCACTGCAGGAGTTCAAGGAGGCCATGTAGGAGAGTTTCCAGATGTCTGATCTTGGGGAGGCATCATACTTCCTCGGCATCCAGATCATGCGTGACCGCAAATCACGCTCTCTCTCGCTATAGCATTGTCGCTACATCAAGGACGTCCTGCAGCGGTTCGGCATGGTAGAGGCCAAACCCATCGGCATGCCGCTGGAGACGCGGCAGTACCTCGTGAGCTTCAGTGGAGAAGCAGATGTAGCTGAGCGGCAGAAGTACCAGAGCGCCGTCGGCAGACTTATGTACCTGATGGTGGCAACCAGGCCTGACCTCGCACAGGCTGTGAACGCTGTGAGCCAGCACATGGCTAATCCCGGACCGGAGCACCTGAAGGCAGTGAAGCGCATCTTCCGCTACCTTGCTGGAACCATCAACGTCGGCATCACCTACAACGGCAACGACAACAGCATCATCGGCTACACAGATGCAGATTGGGCTTCAAATCCTGTGACCCGCAAGTGCATCTCTGGACATGTGTTTCTCATGAATGGAGGTGCCATCAGCTGGTGCAGCAAGCGACAGGTGGTCGTGGTCACCTCGAGCACAGAAGTTGAGTACGTCTGTCTCAGCTTTGGAGCCAAGGAAGCAGTTTGGCTCCAGCGTCTCATGGCGGAGATGAGTGGGAGTGTAGCAGTTCCAGTTCCTGTGTGCGTCGACAACCAGAGCGCAATCGCACTCCCCAAGAATCCTGAGCACCATGCACGCACTAAGCACATTGACATTGCATATCACTTCATCAGGCACATGGTGCAGGAGGGTGCTATCAAGCTGGAGTTTACTCCAACCAGCAGGCAGGTCACTGATTTTTGCACTAAGCCAGTGACCCGTGAGAAGCAGCAGTTCTGCATGAAGGCATGTGGACTCAGCACACTCTGACTGCGGCAAAGTGGGAGATTGTTGGGAAAGGAGCCATCCGGCTCAATTTCAGGTCCACAAGAGCAAGTTCCAGGAAACTTCCAGATGCCTGCTCGGATCGTCGATCCATCTTCACCATCTGAAAGATCAGGTGGCAAATTATCTATAGTCCAAGTTTCAGGCCGATCCAACGGTCGGATTGGGAGATATGAATTTTCGAAGTTTCGGGGGTCATGGACCGTCGATGTCTGGGTGGCCATGGGTGATGGCTCCATGCCTTAGCCTGAGAAAAGAAAAAGGCAAGAGGTCCAGGGTCAAGACCTGATGGGAGAAATATCCAAAAAGGTCCTTGGTCTTAGGATTGCCTTGTCAGAGTGTGCTGACTAGGATAAAGGTACCTCTCTTTACTTTTTAGGTGAGGTGAGATCCTTGTGTGCTAGCCATGGACACATGGCAATTCTCCATGGGTTTGTGGGTGATGTGACCACTAGGAGTGTGCCATGAGAGCATTCTCTAGCTCTCTAGGTCGTGTGTGACTGGTCAGCCTGATTGTTAGGCTGATTTCCTCCCTTGTGTGAGATTGTGGACTCTAGTGTGTGAGCCTTAGCCTCCATGGCTAAGTGGTGTGGCTTGTGAGAGGGTTGACTTGCCCAAGCTCTAGCTCTATATGTACTCCATCATTTTGAGTGATTGAACAACCATTCTTCAGCACAAGTGATGCCCTTTCAGTCCCACATGCTCGCTGCTCCAAGGCTCCCTCTGTCCTCCAGATCCAACAGTAGTGGCTGGGATGAGACAGCACAAAGTTTGGGCTCAGGGTCCATCTCTGGTATTGTTGGTGGGAGTGGTGCTGGAGGCTTCATGAGGGCTGTGGTCGTGGGATAATGGAGAGTATGTTCTGCGACAGATGAGGGAGCGTCAGGAGAGATGGATGTTGGGGACAGGGAGGTTAGGAGACCGGGTGCAGGTGCGACAGACGTTATGTTCGGAGAATGTTCAGCAGGACCGAGTTGCACTGCATAGCGGAGGGGAGTAGTTGCGATAGGTGGAGGTGGCGCAGGTGGGTCGCTAAACAGGAGGCGATGAAGGAGGTCTTCTAGCGAGGAAGGTGACGGTGGTGGAGGAGGGCCCGAGACTCGTCCGGCGTAGAAGTCATGGAGCCACTGAAACTCGACTGTTGTGAAGAGGGCCATGGCCCTCAGACCGGATCCTCCAAGAGGCGACAAAAGTGATGAGACGAGGGTATCAGAGCAGACACAAGATCGCCATATGGACAGCCGCCTGCAAGCAAGAGGAGCCAAAGGCGAAGCGAAGCTTGGAAGAGAAAAGCGAAGGGTGGGAAGGGTGGGATGGAAGAACAGGTCAAGGGAACGACCGGCTCGATACCATGTCAGGATTTTGGTGTGAAGCAAAGCACAGAGCAGAAGCGAGGAGTGAGGCAAACGAACACAACGAAGGGAAAAGCTCAAAGCGGAAGCAGAAGTGATGGAAAGATGAAAAGATTGATTGATTGATCAGAGGCAAAGATACATGAAAGACTAGGAGTTCTTAAGTACTAGGTCTAGAGCTAAGATTGGTCCTAACCTAGGAAATCCTAAATCTGCTAAGGAGGGTGGTGTGAGGCATACAGCTGCAGCCATCTCATGTCGGCAGCTCCTGCTACGGTGTGCGGAGTCGCTTCGCGACTCCTCATAAGAGAAGCACGGTGCATCCTTGTACGTGCCCCGTGCTCTTCCAGACACCGAGGCCAGGCCCACTTGTTGTCATGACATGGAGACCGAGGCGCATCCTGTCCAGTTGGTGGCTGGTCCCATGTTGGCGCCTTCTTGGTGCTTGGACGCAGGTTCCGTTGCACGGTGTTTGGCGGCTGGAATCCTGATGGTCCAATCTGCCGGCCGTGTGGACTGATTGTCGATCCGTTGAGGACGTGAGGAGGGTTCGGTCGGCTTTGCCGCCCGAGCCGTTTGGCTTGCTGCACGTGGTACGTGAACTGCCCTCGAGGGGGATATCCAGATATTTTGTGCAGACCGGACCTGGAAGCCAGAGGGGTAGATAAGAAAGAGACTGAACCTGGGATTGCCGTGTACTGCTTGGATCGTATTCTGACAGCCGCCCGCAAGCGTACACGGCAGTGAGGCAGGATCTGGGAGATGTTTGTACTGCATGTCGGAGCCCAGGGGATGTGATCAGGACAGAAGTGAGATCGTATGATAGTGCTGGTGAGAGTCACACAGATCACCGATCTTGCAATGGAGGTTGGAAGAGTGGGAAGAACCAGAGCCGCCCGGAAGGCACCGGACCTGATGGTGCTCTCGACAAAAATCCAGGTAAACCATGGTGGTGTAAAGCCGCGATCCCACAAGGCCAGCTGCGGCCAAGAGGAAGGATGAGGATGGATCAACGGAGTGAGGGTGGAAGGAGTAGAGGTGTTCCCAAGGGAGCTCCAAAAGGGATGTGCGTGGTGAGTTTTAGAGAACTCGGCTTGAAAGGGTGGTTGAGAGATGGGGTACGAAGGTAGGATGGAAGGAGGAAACACCCTGTTGAGGAAGAGTTGCTGGAGGGAGTGAGGGAGGCCCAGGTTGGTAGAGGCACAGCAAGATGGAGTAGGTTAGGAAGGTTGTCATGTGGAGATGCATAGGTTGTGGCAGGAACAGAGGTTGAAGAGGGAACCTGAGGATGGTCCGGGCAAGAGGGGAGAAGATTGGGGACGTGGAAAGTGGTTGTAGTGGGGAGTGGTGTTGCATGAGTGGAAGGAAGTTCCGGTTTCGACAGTGTGATTTCTGGTGTAGGTAGAGGAAGTCGAGGTAATGTATGAATTTGAGAAAGACGAGTGAAGCCCAGAGGAGTCATCTGATGACGAAGAGGAGCAGCTCGGATGGTGGCAGAGGGTGGCGTTGGTGTTGAGACAAAAGAGAGGGATGGTGGTGTGAGGAGCGGCCTGGATGAGAAACCAGGCGGGATAGTGTAGTGAGGTAGTGGCTGGGATGAGACAACAGGAAGTTTGGACTCAGGGTCCATCTCTGGTACTGTTGGTGGGAGTGGTGCTGGAGGCTTCATCAGGGCTGTGGTCGTGGGATGATGGAGAGGAGGTTCTGCGACGGATGAGGGAGCGTCAGGAGAGATGGATGTTGGGGACGGGGAGCTTGGGAGACCGGGTGTAGGTGCGATGGACGTTACGGTCGGAGAAGGTTCAGCAGGACCGAGTGGCAATGCACAGCGGAGGGGAGTAGTTACAATAGGTGGAGGTGGCGCAGGTGGGTCGCCAAACAGGAGGCGATGAAGGAGGTCTTCTGGCAAGGGAGGTGACGGCGGCGGAGGAGGGCCCGAGACTCGTCTGGCATAGAAGTCATGGAGCCATTGAAACTCGGCTGCTGTGAAGAGGGCCATGGCGCACAGACCGGATCCTCCAAGAGGCGACAAAAGTGACGAGACGAGGGTATCAGAACAGACCTAGGATCACCATACAGACAGCCGCCCGCAACCAAGAGGAGCCAAAGCCGAAGCGAAGCTTGGAAGAGAAAAGCGAAGGGTGGGAAGGGTGGGACGGAAGAACAGGTCAAGGGAACGACCGGCTCGATACCATGTCAGGATTTTGGTGTGAAGCGAAGCACGGAGCGGAGGCGAGGTGTGAGGCAAATGAACACAATAAAGGGAAAAGCTGGAAGTGGAAGTAGAAGTGATGGAAAGATGAAAAGATTAATTGATTGATCAGAGGTAACGATACATGAAAGACTAGGAGTTCTTAAGTACTAGGTCTAGAGCTAAGATTGGTCCTAACCTAGGAAATCCTAAGTCTGCTAAGGAGGGCGCTGCGACGCATACAGTCGCAACCACCTCATGTTGGCAGCTCTTACTACGGTGTGCAGAGTCGCTTCGCGACTCCTCACAAGAAAAGCACAGTACATCCTTGTACGTGCCCCGTGCTCTTCCAGATACCGAGGCCAGGCCCACTTGTTGTCATGACATGGGGACCGAGGCGCATCTTGTCCAGTTGGTGGCTGGTCTCATGTTGGCGCCTTCTTGGTGCTTGGACACTGGTTCGGTTGCATGGTTTTTGGCGGCCAGAGTCCTGATGGTCCAATCTCCCGGCCCTGTGGACTGAGAGTCGATCCATTGAGGACGTGAGGAGGACCCGATCGGCTTTTCCGCCTGAGCCATTTGGCTTGCTGCACGTGGTACGTGAACTGCCCTTGAGGGGAATATCCAGATATTTTGTGCGGACCGGACCTGGAAGCCAGAGGGGTAGATAAGAAAAAGACTGAACCTGAGAGTGTCGTGTACTGCTTGGATTGTATTCTGACAGACTGCACCTACCCCTGCCCTCCCTACACCTACACCTGCCCGAACTACACCTGTCCCTGCCTGCCCTGAACCTGCCCCTACCAACCCTGTACCTGCCCTTGCCTGCCCTGCACCAGCTCGTGCCCGTCCTACACCTGCCCCTTCCCGCCCTGCACCTGTCCTTGCCCGCCCTCCACATGCCCCTGTCCGTCCTACACCTACCCTTGCCCACCTTGCACCTGCCCCTACCCATCCTGCAACTACCCCCTAACCGCCCTGCATCTGCCCTTGACAGCCTTGCACCTACCCCTACCCACCGTGCACCTGCCCCCGCCTGCCCTGCACCTGCCCCTCCCTGCCTTGCCCCTGCCCCTGTCCGTGCCCATCCTACACCTACCCGTGTCACCTTGTATGTACCCCTGCCCGCCCTACAACTGCCCCAGCCCGCCTTGCACCTACCACTGCCCGCCCTGTAGCTGCCCCTGCCCGTCTTGCACTTGCTCCTACTCACCATGCACCTGCCTCTGCCTGCCCTGTACCTGCCCCTGCCCGCCCTACACCTACCCCTGCCCATCCTACACCTGCCCCTACCCGCCTTGCACCTGCCCCTGCCCACCCTGCACTTGTCCCTACTCGCCCTACACCTGTCCCTTCCCACCCGACACCTCTCCCTGCCCGTCCTATACCTGCCCCTACCCGCCCTACACCTATCCCTACCCGCCCTACATGTGCCCCTACTCACCGTACACGTACCCTTGCCCGCCATGCACCTGTCCCGGCCCGCCCTGAACCTGCCCCTACCGGCCGTGCACCTTCCCCTACCCGCCGTGCACCTGCCCTTGCCCATCCTGCACCTGCACCTGCCTGCCCTGCACCTGCCGCTGCTTGCCCTGCACCTGCTCCTGCCCGCCCCGCATCTGCCCCTGCCCGCGCTGCACCTACCATTGCCAGCCATGCAGCTGCTCCTGTCCGCCCTGCACCCGCCCCTGACCACCCTACACGTGCCCCTGGCCACCTTGCACCTGCCCCTACCCACCCTGCACCTGCCCCCGCCCGCCTTGCACCTACCCCTGCCCATCGTGCACCTGCCCCTGCACGCCTTGCACTTGCCCCTGCCTGCCTTGCACCCGTCCCTGCCCGCCTTACACTTGCCCCTTCTATCAGTACAATGTGGAGAGCCTAGGGCATGGGAGTGCATGTAGATGATGGCAAAGCAATCCGTGAGAAGATTCTGTGAAATTACAGGAAGCTGATGGGGGCATGACGACATGACAGTTGAAGAGGAGTTTGAGGAATGGGAGTGCCAAGTGACTGAAGCATTACGTAGGCACAGTCCATCAGGGACGGGTGCAATGAGGAGTGCATGAAGACAAGCATCACGGTAATCAGTGTAATCTGCAATGAGAGCAGAGGATGAAGGTGAGTGTGCCACAGTCAGGCTGGCGGACAACGGAAAGAGTGTAGATTGAGACAATGTGGGACATCAGGCATGAGTGCCACAGCTTTGAGTAGCGAGCAGCGAACAACCAAGAGAGTAGTGGTGTAGTGGCCTCAGCTGCGGGGCGTGCCAAGGGACAAGGCAATGAAGAGTGCCGCAGCCCAAAGGCGGGCAGCTGAGGAAATGAACAGATGGCAGAAGGTAAAGGCAGTTGATGGAGCCTCAGCGTTGCGGCGGGCAACGGCAAAAAAGACAACGCAAGGGGAAGCGCCACAGCCCGTAGGCGGATGGAAGAGGAAATGGAAATGACCGATTGATAAGAATGAGGCAAAAATGTACATCAAGGGACAGAGTATATATAATGGTCTGTTTGGTCTTAACCTAGGGACTAGTCCACGAAACGTAGGGTGGACAATTTGTGAGGAGTCGCCGTAGGCGTCCTGTGATGGTTCCTGCTCCTGGTGCTCCTGCTCCATACGGAGGTTCTTCGGGCATCTGGTTCAAGCAATTCGGTTTTCGTGATGGTGTCCACTCATTGAGGCGCCGCAAGAGTTGGAAGACTGCGAGAGCCTTGGTACGTGGGCTTTGTTGTGACGGAACAACATGAGATGAGAATCGTGTAGTGGTGTTGTCCTTACATGCGTACCGGACAACAGCTTTGGAGCGGATTTGTCAGCCGGCGGGACTGCCCGGTTTCTGTTTGGCCATTGATCGTTGGTCGGTCAGTCTGCAGATTGCGAGCAATGCTCTCCCTCGGTATTGAACTCGTGCGGTTGATTATGTTTTTTCTTTCGGTCAGAGTCCAAGGTGGGCATCTTGGTAAATTCTTGGTATGCCCGGTTGGCGTCAAGGTCTAGTGACTTTAAGGTGTATGTCTGACAGCCCCTCATAAGGTCACAAGCCTTGAAGCTTGGAAGGTCCAAGTCTGAGTGGAGATGTTCTTGGATCGTGGAAAGGGGGAAAGACCGGTTGTGTGGGGCAGATCCTGGAGTTGCTTCTGAGGAGAATTTGGATCCCGCACTTTGCTGGTGGAGTTAGCAGCAAGGCTTGAGGAGTGGCGAGCCACCGAAGATGCGAGGTAGACAATGGGTCGGTGGGAAATGATTTGAGCGAGGCGAGTGCAGGATTGATGTGTGCTGACTGAAGGATGACGGAGTGTAGAGAGGTGAGTGGAGAATGGTTTGCGAAAACAGTGGGAGCGAAGAGCGAGCAGAGCGAGAACACGGTGACGAAGCCGTGGAACCAAAGGGGAACAAGATGGATGAAATTATTCTGGTTAAACTGGAAGGGAATGAACATCCTCCTTATATCACGCACAGAACAAGAAAAAGGACAGGTAACGGCTTCTTGTACACTAGTCGAACGTGCTTACGGGCGAACCGCAAATTAGGGGCTTACTCGGTATCGTGCCGTTGGTCGGCTTCTACTCCCAACGGTTCGTGTAAGGTAGGACTGAGGTGGTTCATGCCAAGGCTGAACCATTATTGAGAGTACCCGGAATATTGGAGAGACGGTCGAGTTTCGAGCAGGGAGTCGGGGCGATATCGTCGGAAGGGTGACCCCGGTAGTTGTCCTGCCTTGAAAGAGATCTTATTCTGACACCCCCCGTGAATCTGTCAAGGCAGATGAATCCGGGTTCCGAGTGTTGCTGAAATCATATCCTAGGAGTAGGATGATAGGCAGTTGACTAATCCTCCACAATGGTGGAGAAGTATTTTCCACATGCCTGGTGGGTCCCCAGGATGCAGGGTTAGTAGTTCATGAAGTCCAGGGTCCACTAGGTCATGGAGGTCGCGTCTCAGTTCGCCATTGAAGAGATCCATTTGTGCGTCGAAGGCATCGGAGGAGCAGTAGTCTCCAATGTAGAGATATCCGCGGATCAGTGACCTCACAATTGAGAACATGTGGAGGAGGTAGGGGTTGAGCTTCTGATAGATCTGCTCCCACTCAATCACGTTTGAGACCTGTACGCCTGTTTCAGCGTTGGTTGAGGCAAACAGGTGTGGGATACCCAGCCCATTTGGGAATGTTATAGTGTGGAAGGTATGCAGGTAGAAGGATCGTCTCATCCAGCTGCGATGTTGGAGGTAGTGCCACCGCTCTGCTGCAATATCTCCCGGTTCGTCAAGGTTGTGGTAAATGCTGGCAAGATGGTGTTTCAATTCCCTCCATATCGCGTTGAGTGTGCGGACGTAGTCTATTGGACAGCCACGTGGGCTATGGAGATAGTCATACTTTCCAAGAAGGAAGCTGGCCAGATTGTATTCATTGATGGAGACGCTGCGTGCATTGTGAAGGATGCAGTCTGTCCAGCTGAGGAGATTGCAAGCGTCGATTGCGAGGGTTGGACAGGTCTCCCATGCGGAGGAGAGTGTTGCCATGGAAGGAGTGAGGAAGAAGGCAGAACACTTTGAGTTGTACGGGGGACTTGAGTGCTGCGCACTCATTGATTGAAGCAGATGACTGAGTTGATGACGAAAGGTTGTTTGAGTCCGAAGATGATAACGAAGGGGTTGGGTGCAAGGGAAAGGACTTGTGCACTACAAAGAGTTCGGCGTGGGTACAGGTCGTCGTAACGCAGGCAATGCGACCAAGCGGATCCTTCTGCCGAGCAGATGCAAGCGGATGATGGCGGGGGAGCGATTGATGGCGGAGTGGGTGCAGGGGCAAAACTGTTGGAAAATTACTCTCATACCCACAAGTCACTCTCGACAGCCGGGGTCATCTCAACCTGCCCAAACTGCCATACAAGCCTCCAAAGCATCTTCACCAGGAAATCCCACTCAAGCACCAGCTCACGCACCAGCCACGGCAGCCCTAACGGATCAACCGGGAGAACGACCGACAAGACCAACCGCTCAAACAATGGACCGTGGCAAAGCACTGGCAAGTCCACGCACCGCTTATCAACGGCCACACGACCACCAAAAACTCCTTCAGGCGACTCGTTCCTCACTCCAAGACAAACGGCGTTCCCGTCAAAGCAAGAAGCAGTCGTGTCTCGCTCCGCCCGTTGAGCCCCGCGCATAACTGGTACTCAATGCCGCTCACCGGAGCCGCAGTAGGAGCAACAGCTTAGCTGCGCCTGCGTCAATCCTATCAACCACCCTAAGACTTAGACTCAGACTAGGCTAGACTATGACTATATATCCTCTCATGTATCTACTTCTTATTATCAACTAAGTATTCAGTTGGTCATTGCTCCCTCTCAGCCCGCCTTCCGAGGCTGCGGCATGCTTTCGCACTTCTGCTCCTCCGTTCCCTACATCTCTTCGCCTGCCAACACCAGGCTGCGGCACCCTCCATCAGTTCATCTGACAGCACCCGTACTTGCTAGTACCGCGTCCACGCTTTGCTCTCGCTGGCTCTATCACCAGTTCATCATCAATGCTTCCACTCAGCCCGCACTTCAACCCTGTGGCCCCACGGCCCGCGTCTCTGTGCTGCGGCACCTAATCTTGCCTCAGCGCTCGTTCTCCCCTGCACTGCGCCCACGTCTTCATCTTCAGCTCATCAGCTCGTCAGCTCTTCCTTAGCCCGTACCTTGGCTCCACCATTGACTGTGTGTGCCTCCGCTGCTGTGGCTAGTTCTCAATCAGTGCCCGCACCTTCGGTGTTGCGCCCACATCGAGTATTCTGTCATATTTTCCTGTATTCTTGCAAACTCAGTCTACATCAGATATCCAATCGTGCTTTTTTGTTGCTACTGTGGCACTACCAAGGGTGTAGTCCGCGCTTCAGCACTGCGGCTCGCTCTACGAGCTCATTCGCGCCTCAGAGAAGCATCTCCTGTTCATTGGGTTATTTCTAAGATGTACCGTTCGTTCAAACAATCTTTTGACATGGTATCAAAGCGCAGAGAAAGCTCCTGGCTCTCTTCGTCAGTTCTTCGCCATCATTGACGCCAGAACCGCCGCCACGCGCCACACCGTCCCTGCCGAATCACCATCAATCGTTTCCTCCCTCTATTGCAAGGTGGACGACCCTGTGTGTGGACCCAGTAACCAGATATCTTGCAGTAGCAGCAGCACCTTCTATCAATCCAAAGCAGTCCCCTTCCCCAGCAGTAGAAGCAGTTTCTCCACACATTCCCGTCATGCTCGCAATTATGAGCATCCTGCCCAACCTTCTTCCCTTTCTGGTGCTCCTTCTCGAACCAACTGCGGAAGGTACCTGTAGCAGATGCAAATGGACGGGGCAGCTCCTGACGAAAGCTCAGCTCCGTCCACAGCCTCGTGTCCATGCCCTCACTGTACCTTCCTTCGGGCTCAAGCTCCTCGAGTTTCTCTTGCTCTGTCCATATTTATCTTCATCCTCCACAGCCTACCTCTCCTCAGCAAAATCCATGAGCTTATCTACAGCAGCACACTCCTCCTTTGGATTCACAAAGGAGCCATGTTTCTCTTCAAAATTACACTTCTGACATTGCTTTGACTTACCATCATCACCTCTCATGTCATCTCTCATGTATTCAACCTTCTTCCTCTCTGTACTCTTATCTCCTTCACCCTCTCAACGGCCTACGAAATTCAGCCTCAAGAAACACCACCAGCAGATCCACCATCTACAGAACCCAAGGTTGCAACATCCCAGCCACCCACCTGCCACTCACCTACTTCAAGGCCCCACTTTCCACCTCACCGCCGAGAATCCTCAAAATCTACAACCTTATCACCCTCTCTCCCTATAGTACAACAACCTGTTGGGAAATGAGCCAGCTCAGTTTCAGGTCCACAGGAGCAAGTTCCGGGAAACTTCCAGATTCCTGCTCCGATTGTCGATCCGTCTTCACCATTGGAAAGATCAGGTGACAAATTATGTACGGTCCAAGTTTCAGGCCGATCCAACGGTCGAATTGGGATATATGAATTTTCGAAGTTTCGGGGGTCATGGACCGCCGATGTCTGGGTGGCCATGGGCGATGGCTCCATGCCTTAGCCTGAGAAAAGAAAAAGGCAAGAGGTCCAGGGTCAAGACCTGATGGGAGAAATATCCAAAAAGGTCCTTGGTCTTAGGATTGCCTTGTCAGAGTGTGCTGACTAGGATAAAAGTACCTCTCCTTACTTTTTAGGTGAGGTGAGATCCTTGTGTGCTAGCCATGGACACATGGCGATTCTCCATGGGTTTGTGGGTAATGTGACCACTAGGAGTGTGCCATGAGAGTATTCTCTAGCTCTCTAGGTCGTATGTGACAGGTCAGCCTGATTGTTAGGCTGATTTCCTCCCTTGTATGAGATTGTGGACTCTAGTGTGTGAGCCTTAGCCTCCATGGCTAAGTGGTGTGGCTTGTGAGAGGGCTGACTTGCCCAAGCTCTAGCTCTATATGTACTCCATCATTTTGAGTGATTCAATAACCATTCTTCAGCACAAGTTATGCCCTTCCAGTCCCACATGCTCGCTGCTCCAAGACTCCCTCTCTCCTCCAGTTCCAACATTTTGGTATCAGAGCCAGATTCTGCCAGATTCAGCCAGCACAGGCCGTCACTTTGAGAGTGACGGGTTTAGGGTCAAACCATGACCAAATTTGATGATCGACCGCTGGATCTTCAAGTTTGTGAGACAAGCTTTCCAACGAGCCCACGATCGCGACGATCCAACTGTCGGATTGAAAGTTATGCTGAAAATGAGGTTGGCCAGGGCTATACTCTTCTCTATGAGTAAGACCGGCGCCTTGTGATGACCATAACTCTCTTGTTTCTTTTTCCTAAGCTTTCTATTGGTGCAAACATATTTGCATTCCATCGATTCGTTTGGGAGAAACGCCGTTTACAAGCTGGCTGGTCTGAATTGGAGTAGGAGCAGAAGCACACCCTGTTTTCAAAAGGGCATATCTTTCAAAATCCCCTGTTGATGACCCTGTTTTATGGATCGATCTGAAAGGTTTTGAGCTGAATTTTCCAGTGATGTGCTCAGTGTTTCCCAATTCTCAGTCTGCTGGCATCTACAGTCCATTTTCTGTCAGACAGATTTCTGGTAGAAGCAGCAGCAGAAGCAGGGGTAGCGCCGCCACCCAAGGGCAGCGTTGAGCATCACCAAAGCTCAAAATGGCAGCAGCAGGCGTGGTAACAGCAGCCCAGCCCTTGGAGAGGTTGGAAGGATGCGCCAACTTCAAGTTTTGGAAGATCCGTACCCACCTCCTTTTGGAGGAGACGGGCTTGTGAGCGGCGACGAGCGCGCTCCGCCTCCACAAGCAAAAGGCATCACTGTAGCTGAGGTAGTGGCGGGGAAGACGCCACAGAAAGGTGCAGCAGATGCAAGTTCATCTACAACTGCAGCGCCGGCGTATGAGGAGTGGAAGAAGAAGGACAGGCAGGTCTACAGGTTGCTTGTCAACACCAACTCCAACCCGCATCTTCAGTACGTGAGTGACAAGGCTACTGCAAAGGAGGGGTGGGACACGTTGTGCAAGAAGTATGAGAGCAAGGATCCTGCATTCCTCATGCTTTTGGGGGAAAAGATGATGGCACTGAAAATGCAGGGTGGTGAAGGGATGGAGGCGTACCTGGACAAGGCAAAGGAGCTGGCGAAGCAGCTGAGAGCGGCCGTCAACCCTGTGGAAGAGACGCGCTTCATCCTCCTCTTGAGGGGACTCCCAACCAGCTACGACACGGTGCGAGAGACGCTCGAGTGCCAGCCAACTCTCGACCTCGACTTCATCTGCACACACCTGGTGCAGGTGGAATTGCGTCGCAATGCACCAAAGCGCAATGGCGGTGGTAGCGGTGAAGCAGCTTTTGTGGCCACGAGCTCACGCAACCAGCAGTAGTAGCAGCAGTCTGGGCAGCAGAGGGGCAGAAAGAAAGGCAAATGCTACTACTGCCAGAAAGAGGGACACTACAAAAAGGAGTGTTTCAAGCTCAAGAGGGACCAGAAGGAGCAACAGCACCAGTAGTCATCGCAGTAACAGCAGCAAAAGCAGCAGCAACAGCAGCAGTCACAGCAGCGTCAGCAGCAGCAGCAAAACCAGGCTGGTGTGCGCCACTTTGGCAACATGAATGTGGCCAAGGAGGTGCGCGACCGTCTCTTCATGGCGAAGTTCGACATGTCGCAGGTGGAGAAGGCAGATGTCGCATGGTACAAGGACTCGGGGTGTACCGAGAGCCTCACACATCACAAGGAGTGGTTTACGCAGCTGCTATCCATCCCTTCCCGTCCTATTGCTATGGGTGATGATCGGATGGTGTATGCTGAGGGGATTGGGATTGTGGAGATGTGGTTGGAGACCCCACCTTGCATTGAAGTGGGAGTGTTCCATGGCGTGCTGTATGTACCTGATGCTGCATTCAACCTCCTCTCAGTCTCCTTTTTTACCTACACAGGACTACGCATCGTCTTCGATGATGACTATGGCTACATCCTCAACAAGGATATAGGAGAGGAGTTGGCCAGGTCGGTGAAGGAGGACGACATGTACCGCCTACTGGGGGCGACTAAGATCCCGCGTGAGCAGAGTCTTGCAGCAGTGGTGCAGGCTACAGATGGCGAGATCTGGCATGCGCGCTAAGGCCACATCGGCATGTGCGCCTTGCAGCAGCTTCAAGCAAAGCAGATGATGCGTGACCTGCCTACCATCTCTAACTTTGAGCAGCAGTTGTGCATTGGTTATTTGGAGGGGAAGCAACACCGAGAGGCGTTCTCTGGAGCAGGGGAGCGTGCAAAGGATGTGTTGGAGCTGGTCTTCACGGACTTGTGCGGACCGATGCAGACCCAGAGCTTTGGAGGCTCTAGGTATTTCCTGACCTTCATTGATGATTTCAGCCGTTACACTGCTGTGTACATCCTTCCTTCCAAGGACCAGTGCTTTGACAGGTTCAAGGAGTTCAAGGCCATGGTGAAGAACCAGACTGGCAAGAAGATCAAGGCGCTGCGCAGCGATCGCGGTGGAGAGTACCTGAGCAGGGAGTTCCAGGACTACCTCGCAGCAGGTGGCATGAAAAAGTAGCGTACTACGCCGTACTCGCCGCAGCAGAACGGTGTAGCAGAACGCGCCAACCGTACCATTGTGGAGTCGGCACGCTCCATGCTACACGCGGCTCGGCTGACCTACGACTTCTGGGCTGAAGCCGTGAGCACTGCGGTCTACATCAAGAACCGCAGTCCAACTAAGGCGCTGGAGCAGATGACGCCGTACGAGGCGTGGTTNTCCAAGGACCAGTGCTTTGACAGGTTCAAGGAGTTCAAGGCCATGGTGGAGAACCAGACTGGCAAGAAGATCAAGGCGCTGCGCAGCGATCGCGGTGGAGAGTACCTGAGCAGGGAGTTCCAGGACTACCTCGCAGCAGGTGGCATGAAGAAGTAGCGTACTACGCCGTACTCGCCGCAGCAGAACGGTGTAGCAGAACGCGCCAACCGTACCATTGTGGAGTCGGCACGCTCCATGCTACACGCGGCTCGGCTGACCTACGACTTCTGGGCTGAAGCCGTGAGCACTGCGGTCTACATCAAGAACCGCAGTCCAACTAAGGCGTTGGAGCAGATGACGCCGTACAAGGCGAGGTTCGGCAAGAAACCAAGCGTGGGTCATCTCCGAGCATTTGGCAGCCTGGCGCACATGCACGTGCCCAAGGAGAAGTGGCAGAAGTGGGACGCAAAGAGTGCGCAGATGCTGATGATTGGCTACGACGTGGCAAGCAAGGCCTATCGTCTCTACGAGAGGGATACAGGCCACTTCATCATCTCCAGGGATGTCATCTTCAACGAGAGCAACGTCATCGGCACCAACATTGTGTGTGAAGAGGCAGCAGAACCAGCAGCTGACGAGACAGCTGACCAGCCCAATCTCCAACATCTCATCCCGATCAAGACCTCGACACTGTGAAAAAAAACTTAACTGATGAATCCACCAGTCCTCTCGGCAAGCCCCAATCTCAAACTCCATCCTATGACCACACTTCACCTTCTTCTCAACCAGTACAACTCAGATCACACCTCTCGCCCACTGCATCAGCCACAACATTCATCCCACCTTCCGTACAGCCACCAACCTCAATCTCTATCATTGATCAACACTACCCTTCGTTTCCACACACCACAAATCCTCTTTCCCTCATCATCGCTGGCTCGTCCTTCCACCCAAGCCGCTTCCAGCAACCTGTCATCATCATTGCAAAGACGGCCAGCAGCAGGCACCCCGTACGACCACTTCTGAGGCAAAGTTATTACTCCACACCTCTTGCACTGCCCATCAGAACAGCTGCCACCATGATGTCCAAACTTCTACACCAATTCCCATCCAGGTTTCATACCCAGTGCAACAGCATAGCCAAACAGGCTGACCATACTCAGTGCCTTGTGGGTTTGAGGACGGGTGTTGGAAAATTACTCTCATACCCACAAGTCACTCTCGACAGCCGGGGTCATCTCAACCTGCCCAAACTGCCAGACAAGCCTCCGAAGCATCTTCACCAAAAAATCCCAGTCGAGCACCAGCTCACGCACCAGCCACGGCAGCCCCAACGGATCATCCGGGAGAACGACCGACAAGACCAACCGCTCAAACGATGGACCGTGGCAAAGCACCAGCAAGTCCATGCACCGGTTATCAATGGCCACACGATCACCAAAAACTCCTTCAGCGACTCGGTCCTTGCTCCAAGACAAACGGTGTTCCCGCCAAAGCAAGAAGCAGCCGTGTCACGCTCCGCCCGTTGAGCCTCGCGCAGAGCCGATACTCGGCGCCGCTCAACGGAGCCGCAGCAAGAACAGCAGCTCAGTTGCACCTGCGTCAACCCTATCGACCACCCTAAGACTTAGGCTTAGACTAGGTTGGACTAGGACTATATATCCTCTCATGTATCTGCTTCTTATTATCAACTAAGTATTCAGTTGGACATTGCTCCCTCTCAGCCCGCCTTCCGAGGCTGCGGCATGCCTTCGTACTTCTGCTCCTCTGTTCCCTTCATCTCTGCGCCCACCAACACCTAGCTACGGCACCCTCCATCGGTGCATCTGACAGCGCCCATACTTGCTAGTACTACGTCCGCGCTTTGCTCTTGCCGGCTCTATCACCAGTTCATCATCAACGCTTCTACTCAGCCGGCACTTCAACGTTGTGGCCCCGCAGCCCGCGTCTCTGTGCTGCGGCACCTGATCTTGCCTCAGCGCCCGTGCTCCCTTGCACTTCGCCTACGCCTTCATCTTCAGCTCATCAGTTCTTCCTCAGCCTGCACCTCGACTCCACGATTAATCGTGTGCGCCTCGGCTGCTGCGGCTACTTCTCAATCAGCGCCTGTACCTTCGGTGCTGCGCCCACATTGAGTATTCTATCATCTCTTCCTGCACTTGATTCTTGTAAACTCAGTCTACATCAGATATCTAATCATGTTGTTCTGTTACTCCTGTGGCACTACCAAGGGTGTACTCCGTGCTTTGGCGCTGCGGCTTGCTCTACGAGCTCATTGGGCTACTTCTACGATGTACCGTTTGTTCAAACAATATTCTGACAAAACCCATGTGCGTTGCTGAAAAGAGGGGCAGAATGCGGCAAGAGGAAGGCAATCGCCAATGCAACACGAAAAATCTGTTGCTGGTGTGGGTGCAGGATGCTATGAAAACGGGTAGCTCGCTCGTGTAGGTCCTTGTACTAGCCACAGATGCGGATGATTACTGATGAAGACAGAAGCAGATGATGGAGGAGTGGGTACAGGGACGAGATCTCATGCACTGTGGACGTTTTGGTGTGGGCACCGGTCGTTGCAAAACAGGTGATGCGACCGGGAAGATCCTTGTGTCGAGTGGAGGACGTTGCGGAAGTGGAGGAACAGATGATGGCGGAGGAGCGACTGATGGAGGAATGGGCCCAGTGGCGAAACCACGTGCACTACACAGCGATGCGGATGAGGACGATGTGGAAGCTGGTTCAGAGGAGGCAGAGGAAACTGAGATGAGGCTGATGTTGGAGGGAGGCTGATGAGGATGATGATGGTGGTGCGGCAAGTGGGGAAGATGAGAGTGATGAAGGAGTGACGGCAGGAGGTGAATGGACGGGAAGCGAGGGAGGCGGCAGTGGGTGCAAGTGAAGCAACCAGCTATTTTGCAGTCAGGAGAGTGATGGCTTGTTCCCCAGTTGGCTCGAGGCGTCAGCAAGGAGACTGGTGGTGTCCGATATCCTGATAGTGAGAGGAAGCTGGCTGTAATAGGGGAAGTCATGTAGCAAGCGGTAACACTGGTCCACTAACGTCAGGAGAGTGACGGCTTGTTCCCAAGTTGGCTCGCAACAGGAGCAGGAAGCCTAGAAGTATCCGATGTCCTGACGGTGGGTGGTACGCTTCTGCTGCTGACAACACAAGAAGGCGATGCGAGGGCGCGGCTCTAGATGATGGATGCAAGAAAGATGATGAGGATGGGACAGATGGAGCAGATGAGACAACTGGAGCAGATGAGGGCGATGAAAACGTTTGTGGCAGCTGGGATTACGAAGGGGCGAAAGGTGGCGGGCGGCAGGAAGCTTTTAGGGAGATGACAGCAGGTGGCAGCTCGGGAGCGGTTCTCAGCCGTTATTGATGACGTGTCCCCAGTAGTTGGCCTCGGGCACGTATCTCGATACAGGGCTTGGTCTGGATGACCAGGTGTTGTTTCGGTCGGAGGAGAAATTGAGGTAGTAATTCTGACGTTAGCTGTTGGCAAAGCGGAGAGGTGCGAAGTGGTGGCGGCGACGACACAGGAATGCTGGACAATGGAGTGGAGCAATTGAGGCAGTAAAGCAATGACTAGGTTATGGGACACCAGTTGATGTTGCCTGATGCTCTCATACCATGTTAGAAGAATTCTAAGAGCAAAGACCACAATAACAAAAGCAAGCAGAAGCACCGGGACATGTTCAAGCACCGGGACATGTTCAATGACGAGAGCAGAACGACGTGAGTAGTCGCGAGGAGTTAGCAGCAAGACTTGAGGAGAGGCGAGCCACCGAAGACATGAGGTAGACAGAGGATCGGTGGGAGAAGACGTGAGCGAGGTGAGTGTATGATTGATGTGTGCTGAGTGAAGGATGACGGAGCGAAGAGAGGTGAGCAGAGAATGATTGGCAAAGACAGTGGGAGCAAAGAGCAAACAGAGCGAGAACACGGTGTCGAAGCCGCGGAACCAAAGGGGAAGAGGATGGATAGAACTGTTCTCGTTAAACAAGGTTGGAGGTTGACCTCGGTAGTTGTCCTGCCTTGACAGAGATCTTGTTCTGACACCCTGCACCTGCCCTTGCACGTCCAACACCTGCCCCTGCCTGCCCTGCACCTTACCCTGCCCGCCCTGCACCTACCCCTGCCCATCTACACCTACCCCTTCCTGTCCCGCACCTGTCCCTGCCCGCCCTATCCCTGCCCGTGCTTGCCTTGCACCTGCCCCTGCACGCCCTGCACTTGCCCCTACACGCCTTGCACCTGTCCCTGCCCGCCTTACACCTACCCCTGCCCGCCCTACACCTGCCCCTACCCGCTCGACACCTTCCCCTAGCCGCCCTGCACCTGCCCCTGCCCATCCTGTACCTAATCCTGCTGCCCTACACCTGCCCCTGCCTGCCCCGCACCTTCCTTTACCTGCCGTGCACCTGCCCATGCCCGCCCTGCACCTGCCCCTGCCCGTCGTGCACCTTCCCCTGCCCGCCGTACACCTGCCCCTGCCTGCCCTGCACCTGCCCCTAGCCACCGTGCACCTGCCCCTGTCCAACCTGCACCTGCCCCTGCCCGGCCTGCACCTACTCCTGCCCGCCCTGCATCTACCCCTGTCCAAACTACACCAGCCGGTACCCGCCCTGCACTTGCCCCTGCCTACCATGCACCTGCCCCTGCCCACCCTAGTCTTGCGTGTGCCCGCCCTGTAGCTGCCCCTTCCCGCCCTGCAGCTGCCCTTATGCGCCCTGCACCTACCCCGCCCGTCCTGCACCTGTCCTTGCCCACCCTACACCTGCCCCTGCCCGCCATGCACGTGCTCCTACCGACCCTTCACCTACCCCTGCCCGCCCTGAACCTACCCTTGCCTACCT
>SZWC01000963.1:137102-147452 GCA_023375785.1 Penium margaritaceum
GGGGTCATGGACCGCCGATGTCTGGGTGGCCATGGGCGATGGCTCCATGCCTTAGCCTGAGAAAAGAAAAAGGCAAGAGGTCCAGGGTCAAGACCTGATGGGAGAAATATCCAAAAAGGTCCTTGGTCTTAGGATTGCCTTGTCAGAGTGTGCTGACTAGGATAAAGGTACCTCTCCTTACTCTTTAGGTGAGCTGAGATCCTTGTGTGCTAGCCATGGACACATGGCGATTCTCCATGGGTTTGTGGGTGATGTGACCACTTGGAGTGTGCCATGAGAGCATTCTCTAGCTCTCTAGGTCGTGTGTGACTGGTCAGCCTGATTGTTGGGCTGATTTCCTCCCTTGTGTGAGATTGTGGACTCTAGTGTGTGAGCCTTAGCCTCCATGGCTAAGTGGTGTGGCTTTTGAGAGGGCTGACTTGCCCAAGCTCTAGCTCTATATGTACTCCATCATTTTGAGTGATTCAACAACCATTCTTCAGCACAAGTAATGCCCTTTCATTCCCACATGCTCGCTGCTCCAAGGCTCCCTCTCTCCTCCAGATCCAACATTTGGTATCAGAGCCAGATTCTGCCAGATTCAGCCAGCACAGGCCGTCACTTTGAGAGTGACAGGTTAGGGTCAAACCATGACCAATTCTGACAATCGACCACAAGATCTTCAAGTGCATGAGACAAGCTTTTCAACGAGCCCAAGATCGCAAAGATCTAACGGTCGGATTGAGAGTTATGCTCAAAACGAGGTCGGCCAGGGCTACACTCTTCTCCATGAGTAAGACTGTCGCCTTAAGATGACCATAACTCTCTCGTTTCTTTGTCAAATTTAAAAAGTGGCACATGCGAATTGTAGTATTTTTCCTAAGCTTTCTATTGGAGCAAACATATTTGCATTCCATCGATTCGTTTGGGAGAAACGCCGTTTACAAGCTGGCTGGTCTGAGTTGGAGTAGGAGCAGAAGCACACCCTGTTTTCAAGAGGGCATATCTTTCAAAATCCCCTGTTGATGACCCGTTTTATGGGTCTATCTGAAAGGATTTGAGCTGAATTTTCTAGTGGTGGGCTCAGTTGTTCCAAATTCCCAGTCTGCTGGCATCTACAGTCCATTTTCTGTCAGACAGATTTCTGGCAAAAGCAGCAGCAGAAGCAAGGGTAGCGCCGCCACCCAAGGGCAGCGTTGAGCATCACCAAATCTCAAAATGGCAGCAGCAGGCGTGGTAACAGCAGCCCAGCCCTTGGAGAGGCTGGAAGGACGTGCCAACTTCACGTTTTGGAAGATCCGTACCCGCCTCCTTTTGGAGGAGAGGGGCTTGTGGGAGGTGGTGAGCGGCGACGAACGCGCTCCGCCTCCACAGGCAAAAAGCATCACCGCAGCTGAGGTGGTGGCGGGGAAGACGCCGCAGAAAGGTGCAGCAGATGCAAGTTCATCTATAACTGCAGTGGCGGTGTATGAGGAGTGGAAGAAGAAGGACAGGCAGGCCTATAGGTTGCTTGTCAACACCTTCTCCAACCCGCATCTTCAGTACGTGAGTGACAAGGCTACTGCTAAGGAAGGGTGGGACACGTTGTGCAAGAAGTATGAGAGCAAGGATCCTGCATTCCTCATGCTTTTGGAGGAAAAGATGATGGCGCTGAAAATGCAGGGTGGTGAAGGGATGGAGGTGTACCTGGATAGGGCAAAGGAGCTGGCGAAGCCGCTGAGAGCGGCCGGCAACCCTGTGGAAGAGACGCGCTTCATCCTCCTCTTACTGAGGGGACTCCCAACCAGCTATGACACGGTGCGAGAGACGCTGGAGTGCCAGCCAACTCTCGACCTTGACTTCATCTGCACACACCTGGTGTAGGTGGAACTGCGTCGCAATGCCGCAAAACGCAATGGCGGCAACAGCACCAGTGAAGCAGCTTTCATGGCGATGGGCTCACGCAACCAGCAGCAGCAGCAGTCCGGGCAGCAGAGAGGCAAGAAGAAGGGTAAGTGCCATTATTGTCAGAAAGAGGGGCACTACAAGAAAGAGTGCTTCAAGTTCAAGAGGGACCAGAAGGAGCAGCAGCAGCAGCTGCAAAAGCAGCAATCTCCACATCAACAACAGCAGCAGTCACAGCAACGTGAGCAGCACCAACAGCAGCAGCAGCAGAACCAGACCGGCGTGCGCCATTTTGGCAATATGAACGTGGCCAAGGAGGTGCGCGACCGCCTCTTCATGGCGAAGTCTGACATGTCGCAGAAGGAGAAGGCGGATCTGGCGTGGTACAAAGACTCTGGGTATACCAAGAGTCTGACGCACCACAGGGAGTGGTTTACCCAGTTGCTGTCCATCCCTCCCCGTCCTATCGCTTTGGGTGATGATCGGGTGGTGTATGCTGAAAGGATTGGGATTGTGGAGATGTGGTTTGAAACCCCGCGTGGCATTGAAGTGGGAGTGTTCCATGGCGTGTTGTACGTACCTAATGCTGCATTCAACCTCCTCTCAGTCTCCTCTCTTACAAACACAGGACTGCGCGTCGTCTTCGATGATGACCATGGCTACATCCTCAACAAGGATACTGGAGAGGAGTTGGCCAGGTCGGTGAAGGAGGGCGACATGTACCGCCTTCTGGGGGCGACCAAGATCCCGCGTGAGCAGAGTCTTGCAACAGTGGTACAGCGACAGATGGTAAGATCTGGCATGCGCGCTATGGCCACATCGGCATGCGCGCCTTGCAGTAGCTTCAAGCAAAGCAGATGGTGCGTGACCTGCCTACCATCTCTAACTTTGAGCAGCAGTTGTGCATCGGCTGTTTGGAGGGAAAGCAACACCGGGAGGCGTTCTCTGGAGCAGGGGAGCGTGCGAAGGAGGTGTTGGACCTGGTCCACACGGACCTGTGCGGACCGATGCAGACCCAGAGCTTTGGAGGCTCTAGGTATTTCCTGACCTTCATTGATGATTTCAGCCGTTACACTGCTGTGTACTTCCTTCCTTCCAAGGACCAGTGCTTTGACAGGTTCAAGGAGTTCAAGGCCATGGTTGTAAGCCGGACAGTGCCAACGGCACTGATCACGGCTTGAGGCTTCCTTGAATGTATTTTCTGACTGTGGATTAAGAATCTACAGGAAAAACCGTACGAGATCGACCCATGAACGGGGTCCATCCATCAAGAATTGAGGACGTTACGCCCGGCCAAAGGTTGGACCGGCCGAGGGGAAAACAGGTGACGGGAATTCATCCCCAAAGACCAAGGCTCGACCCTCGGAAGACCCAACAAGGCCGAAGCGCCCCTTGGGGCCCGGTTAGTCAATGAGTCAAGGATCATTGAGGGCCAAGGGCGCTTTGGAATGGCGCCCCGATGTATTATTACCAACAAGGGCGCTTCGGGCGGCCGTCACCGCCGCTAGTGATACTGCCAGCGGCAGATTATCGTGGTTCACGAAAACGGCCATATCTCGGCCGTTCCTCCACGGAATGATGCGATTCTTGGTGCGTTGGAAAGCTGGGAAGATGAGCTACGTGATGCAAAGGCAATAACGCTCATCCCAGGCCCATACGGAGCCGCGCACGGCTCGGGGACCTCGGGTCACCTAGGATGTGTCATCATGTACATATAGTCTTGTATGTTGACACTTGAATAACAAGTACAGTTTACTCCCACTGTGCCACACGTGTTCTCGTGCTCCCCCAAGACAATCCTACGCTTCTGCAACCCTGGGAAGGTGTGCACCGGCCTCCCCTTGGTCGCCGTTGCCGCCGGTTGGTGCCTACACCATCCGGCTGAGGCTAGCACACCGCGCCCGGTTTACACTTGGTATCAGAGCCACCCTTGGCTCAGGGGCACAATTTCCTACGTGGCAACCTCTCCTGGTCAGCGTAGACCAGCACGCATCTTGTCTCCTTGGCGGATCCGTGCCCAAGGCCAACCACGCACTCCGGTGACAAGGCGGTAACCGGAGGACCCGTTGAGGAAGAAGTTGTACCGGACGTGAAGATGACTTCAACCGGCTCGTCCTCGTTGGCTGCGGCGTTTGACGCACAAGGCGAAGTAACAGCAACCGCGGCGCTGCAGAAGTTGCTCGCCGAAATACAGGCCAAGATGGACTTGTTGGAGAAGCAAAACGCGTACCTCAATCAAGAGCTCGCGAAGCGTCCAGTGCCAACACCAGTGGCAGTCGCCACTGCAAACGCACCTGCGGTGGGCATCCCAAGCCCGCCCAAGCCGGAGCCGTTCGACCCATCGAAGAAGGATGGGCCAGCTCCGCACGCTTGGATACTCGGACTGGAATTGTACTTCACCGCCATCGGCGTGGATGCCTCAAGGTACGAGGCGCGCCGCGACTATGCCGTGACCCTGTTGAGAGGGGCATCGTTGGATTGGTGGGCCGATGTGATGCGGTCCAATCCACACGGCAGTGGAGCAGGAATGGTCGCCGGAATTGCGGCCGCGACCGGAATCTCAACCCCATCGGCTCCAACCTGCAGCAGTGGCAACCCTACCCTGAAATGGCCAACCTCATGGAAGGAGTTCACGGAGTCGTTCATCAAGCACTTCACCGTGGGTGACGTAAGGAACAACGCGCGTGCTAAGCTGCGTTGGCTTCGCCAAACTGGCGGCGTCGCCGACTACACCCGCAGGTTTCGTGAGATCATCGCCAACTGTGGCTTTGACTCGCACGAATTGTGCTTCCACTACAGCAACGGCCTCAAGAACGACGCTCGCGCTGTGACGGTGATGCACGACCTCAACGACGACCTGTCGGCAATGATCGCAGCAGCCGAACGGTACGATTCGCGCGTGAAACAGGCTCATGCCAACAGCCACAACTCTTTTGGTGGTGGTTACGGCAAGCGGGCCGAGAGCGACGTCACGCCCATGGAGATCAGAGCGTTACAACAGCGCAAGTGCTACAACTGTGGCAAGCCTGGCCACATTACGCGTGACTGTCGGAGTCCAAAGAAGGGCGACGGCAAGGGTAAGCGGCAAGGGAAGGGGAAGTAAGCCACGAAGGAAGTAGAAAAGGTAGCAAAGGAGTCGGGAAACGAGGAGAGCCGGGAGTAGATGGCGTTACTCTTGGCTCCTCTCAGCCCAAACCGCCAGTTGACCGCCCACCCGAACGCCTTGCGGCAATTAAGGGGGTTTCCGAGGTCAAGGCATGGGACGCGGGGTATGAGGAGGAGCAGCCCGCACTTCTCTTGCAGGCGCGAGTGAAAGGCGTCAAGGAGAAGGTGGGGAGCCTGCTGGATTGTGGCGCGAGCCACAGTTTTGTGAGCATGGAGTGTGCTCGGAAGTGNCTCACGAGCAAGAAGCGGACCGCTAACCAAGTGGACGGCACGATTGAAGTGGGGTACCTGGCCCGTCCCCTCTCCATTCGCGTGGGGAAGCTTCGCATAACGACCGTATACCGGGTGTGCCCGATGAAGGATTACGATGTAATCCTCGGTCGTGACTTCCTCCACAAGTACAACCCCGTCGTCAATTGGGAGGTACGCACCGTCTCAGTCAAGCTCAGAGACAAGGAGTATCCCCTGCCTATGTGGTCCGAGGAAGAGGCCGCGGAGGAGGAGACTTGCGAGGAGGAAGCGCCGCAGCAGTCGGTGCCTCGCAAAGAGGAATCGGCGCCAATGATGCTGAACTTGGTGCAGCTCAAGCGCGCGATTCGAAAAAAGGAGCAGATTTTTCTGGCGTTCGTGCGAGACGTGGAGGAGGATTTCGACGAACCAGAGGACGTGGCGCCTGTTGTGGCGCATGGGGTGACTCGTGAGCAGCCGGGGGCCCAAGGCAAGTTTGCCGCGGTGCCCGAGGGGCTTCGGAAGGTGTGTACGGAGTTCGAGGACGTGTTCCCCGACACCCTCCCGGCGGGTCTGCCACCAAAGCGGGACATGGACCATCGCATCGACCTCAAACCTGGAGCGCGCCCGCCTGTTCGTGCAATGTACCGCATGAGCGATGCGCAGCTGCAGGAGCTCAAGAAGCAGCTGACCGAGATGACGGAGCAGGGCTTCATCCGCCCATCCTTGTCTCCTTACGCTGCACCTGTCTTGTTTGTGCAGAAAAAGACGGGGGAGATGCGCATGTGTGTGGACTACCGGGCGTTGAACGACTTGACAATCAAGAACCGGTACCCGCTCCCACAAGCCGAGGAGCTCTTCGATCAGCTCCGTGCGGCTCGCTTCTTCACAAAGATCGACCTCCGTTCCGGCTACCACCAGATCCGCATTGCAGTAGATGATGTGGAAAAGACGGCCTTCCGCACCCGCTATGGTCACTACGAGTTCCTCGTGATGCCTTTCGGGTTGACCAATGCGCCGGCCACCTTCATGGCGGCGATGAACAACATCTTCAGGCCGTACTTGGATGACTTCGTGGTGGTGTACCTCGACGACATCTTGGTGTATAGCAGGACGGCGGAGGAGCATGAGGGGCATGTGAAGAAGGTCCTTGAGATTTTGAGGACGGAGAAATTTTTTGTAAAACTCTCTAAGTGTGAGTTCGCGGTGGGGAAGGTTGAATTCCTTGGACACATAATTGGCAATAGACAGATTGCCATGGACCCGCGCAAGGTGTCGGCCGTGCAAGAGTGGTCAAAGTTGCGTACTGTGCACGATGTGCAAGTGTTCCTTGGTTTTTGCAACTACTACCGCAGGTTTATCCTTGGGTATGCGGGAGTGTCAGCGCCACTCTCCAATCTCACTCGCAAGGATCGCGAGTGGAGTTGGGGAGTCAGCGAACAAGAAGCCTTTGAGAATCTCAAAAGGGCTCTGACCTCCGCACCGGCCTTGCACTTGGCCGATACCGGCCGTGAATTTGAAATGGCGACGGATGCATCGGATCTGGCCATTGGTGGGATACTTTTGCAGGACTTTGGCAACGGGTCGCAGCCGGTCGCCTACTACTCGCGCAAGTTGCGCGGAGCGGAGCTGAACTACGCCACCCATGACAAGGAGATGCTCGCCGTGGTCGCAGCCTTCAAGAACTGGCAGTGCTACCTCGAGGCGCGGAAATGCACGGTTTACACCGACCACCACGCGTTGAAGTACTTCAAGACGCAGCCAAACCTGAGCCGGCGGCAAGCGCATTGGGTGGAGTACCTCGAGTCGCACTTCGACTACGAGATCGTGTACCGGCCGGGTCGCATCAACCCAGCCGACGCACTCTCACGGCGACCGGACCTGATGATGCGGGTCGCGTCTCTCACCATCCACGAGGATGCCTTCCTTGTGAAGCTCTTCACGGAGGGATACGAGGCGCATGGGGAGTACGAGGCTCGGAGATTTTTCTTTGAGGCACCGTATTGGCGACGGCGCGGCACGCAGCAGGTGGTGGTTCCCGCGGTGCCCGCGCTTTGGCAGCTGATTTTGGAGGAGTGCCATGATAGTGGCCCGAGCGGTCACTTCTCCGTCGACAAGACATTGAAGACGGTGGCTCGCTTCTTTTGGTGGCCCACCATGTCGTCGGAGGTGGCTGAATTCTGCCGGAGTTGTGACGTGTGCCAACGCCACAAGGCACGGAGGACGAAGACCCCGGGTCTCCTCCAACCCTTGCCCATCCCCGAGCAGCCGTGGCAAGACATCTTCATGGATTTCATCACGGGTTTGCCCACGACTGCGGCAGGCCACAATGCGATGTTGGTGGTGGTGGATCGCTTCAGCAAGATGTCGCACTTCATTGCGACGCGTGATACGGTGAGCGCGGAAGGCACGGCTCGACTGTTCCTCGAGCACGTGGTGCGTCTTCATGGCGTGCTGCGGTCCATTGTGAGTGACCGTGACCCGTGTTTCATAGGCAAGTTCTGGCGCGAACTCATGCAGCGGTATGGCAGCAAAGTGCAACTGTCAACCAGTTTTCATCCCCAAACTGACGGGCAAACGGAGCGGACAAACCAGATGTTGGAGCAGCTCCTCCGTACAGTGGGTGATCCGGATGAGACGGCGTGGGACCAGCGGATGCCGGTCGCTGAACTCGCGTACAACTCCGCCACGTCCGCCTCCACCGGCAAGGCGCCATTTGAGGTGGTGAACGGGACAGTGCCCGCCACGCCCCTCACTTTGCACGTCGCTAGCAACCTGCCCGCGGTGGAGTCGACCGCACGTGACTTCAAGAAGATTTGGGCGGCGACGCGGCATGCATTGAAGAAGGCACAAGAGAAGCAGAAAGTACAAGCGGACCGCCAACGCGCAAACACAACGCTCAAGGTCGGTGACCGCGTGCTTCTCAACAGCGCGCATGTCAAGCTTCGCGGGGTCCAGTCGGACAAGTTGAAACCCCGGTGGCTTGGTCCGTTCGAGGTGCTCGAAATGCGGACACTCGTGGTGGCGCGGTTGGCTCTCCCGCCTTCCATGCCCGTCCACGACGTGTTCCACATCTCCAAACTCAAGCTCTACCATGATCCGGCCGAGCATTTTCCTGGCCGCAGTTGTGAGCCTCCCCCTCCGGTGGTGATCGAGGGCGAGCAAGAGTTTGAGGTGGAGGCCATCCTTGACCACCGTCGTCGTGGCCGTGGATGGGAGTACCTGGTCAAGTGGAAGGGCTATGATGCGGCCCACAACTCATGGGAGCCTGCCCGCAACTTCAACGTTGGCGGAGTGAATGCCATCCTCCGGGAGTACCAAGAGCGAACCGGGACGGCTCGCTCCTAAAGGAGGGGGTAGTGTAAGCCGGACAGTGCCAACGGCACTGATCACGGCTTGAGGCTTCCTTTAATGTATTTTCTGACTGTGGATTTAGAATCTACAGGAAAAACCGTGCGAGATCGACCCAAGAACGGGGTCGATCCATCAAGAATTGAGGAAGTTACGCCCGGCCAAAGGTTGGACCGGCCGAGGGGAAAACAGGTGACGGGAATTCATCCCCAAAGACCAAGGCTCGACCCTCGGAAGACCCAACAAGGCCGAAGCGCCCCTTGGGGCCCGGTTAGTCAATGAGTCAAGGATCATTGAGGGCCAAGGGCGCTTTGGAATGGTGTTGGAAATGGAGGAGAGAGGGAGCCTTGGAGCAGCGAGCATGTGTGATTGGAAGGGCATCACTTGTGCTGAAGAATGGCTGTTGAATCACTCAAAATGATGGAGTACATATAGAGCTAGTGCTTGGGCAAGTCAGCCCTCTCACAAGCCACACCACTTAGCCATGGAGGCTAAGGCTCACACACTAGAGTCCACAATCTCACACAAGTGAGGAAATAAGCCTAACAATCAGGCTGACCAGTCACACACGACCTAGAGAGCTAGAGAATGCTCTCATGGCACACTCCTAGTGGTCACATCACCCACAAACCCATGGAGAATCGCCATGTGTCCATGGCTAGCACACAAGGATCTCACCTCACCTAAAAAGTAAGGAGAGGTACCTTTATCCTAGTCAGCACACTCTGACAAGGCAATCCTAAGACCAAGGACCTTTTTGGATATTTCTCCCATCAGGTCTTGACCCTGGACCTCTTGCCTTTTTCTTTTCTCAGGCTAAGGCATGGAGCCATCACCCATGGCCACCCAGACATCGACGGTCCATGACCCCCGAAACTTCGAAAATTGATATCTCCCAATCCGACTGTTGGATCGGCCTGAAACTTGAACCGTAGATAATTTGCCACCTGATCTTTGCAATGGTGAAGACGGATCGACGATCGGAGTAGGCATCTGGAAGTTTCCTGGAACTTGCTCCTGTGGACCTGAAATTGAGCCGGATGGCTCGTTTCCCAACAATCTCCCACTTTGCCGCAGTCAGAGTGGGCTGAGTCCACATGCCTTCATGCAGAACTGCTGCTTCTCACGGGTCACTGGCTTGGTGTAAAAATCAGCCACCTGCTTGCTGGTTGGAGTAAACTCCAGCTTGATAGCACCCTCTTGCACCATGTGCCTGCTGAAGTGATAGGCGATGTCAATGTGCTTGGTGCGAGCATGGTGCTCGGGATTCTTGGCGAGTGCAATAGCGCTCTGGTTGTCGACGCGCATCGGTCTGTCGCTCAGCTGCATGTGCTTCTCCACTGAAGCTCACGAGGTACTACCGCGTCTCTAGCGGCGTGCCGATGGGTTTGGCCTCTGCCATGCCGAACCGCTGTAGGACGTCCTTGATGTAGCGACTCTGCTGCAGCGAGAGAGAGCGTGATTTGCGGTCACGCGTGATCTGGATACCGAGGAAGTATGACACCTCCCCGAGATCAGACATCTGGAAGTGCTCCTGCATGGCCTCCTTGAACTCCTGCAGTGCAGACATGCTGTTGGAAAGGAGGAGCATGTCATCCACATAGACAATGATGATGAGGATCTCATGCTGATGCTGCCAGCGATACACGCTGTAGTCACACTCGCTGCGCTCAAACCCCATGCACTGCAGTGCCGCATCCAACTTCTGGTTCCAAGCACGCGACGCTTGCTTGAGGCCGTACA
>SZWC01000963.1:158369-190806 GCA_023375785.1 Penium margaritaceum
GGTGAGCGCGGCCATTTCTGGATGCTGCAGAAACCAGAACAGATGAACGTTGCAGTTGCAGCAGATTTAGATGAGCCAACGTCATACAAGGAGGCCATGGTTGCACCGGATGCAGCAGATTGGGCGCAAGCCGTACAGCAAGAGATACAGTCGCAGCTGGACAACGGCACGTGGGAGCTGACTGAGCGTCCACCTTGACGTAAAGTGATCTAGTGCAAGTGGGTCTTCAAGAAGAAGCGGGGAGCAGACGGTAACCTGGAAAAGTACAAGGCGAGGCTGGTCGCCAAGGGCTACTCGCAGCAGGAGGGCATCGACTACACAGAAACTTTTGCCCCCGTTGCAAAGTTTGCCTCTGTGCGCACGCTCCTCTCTTATGCAGCAGCTAAGGACTTCGAGGTTCACCACATGGATGTCAAGACGGCATTCTTGAATGGTGACTTGGAGGAGATCTACATGGAGCAGCCGGAGGGGTTCGTCATGGATGGCCACGAGCACCTGGTTTGCAAGCTGTAGAAGTCGCTGTACGGCCTCAAGCAAGTGTCGCGTGCTTGGAACCAGAAGTTGGATGCGGCGTATCCAATCCCACAACGTATCCCATCCCACCTTTGCAGTAGCCTTGTCACTCACGTACTGAAGATGTGGATTGGAGATGGTATTGACAAGCAAAATGTAGGCCTGGCTGTCCTTCTTCTTCCACTCCTCATATGCCGCCACTGCAGTTGTAGATGAACTTGCATCTGCTGCACCTTTCTGCGACGTCTTCCCCGCCACCACCTCAGCTGCGGTGATGCCTTTTGCCTGTGGAGGCGGAGCACGCTCGTCGCCGCTCACCACCTCCCACAAGCCCCTCTCCTCTAAAAGGAGGCGGGTACGAATCTTCAAAAACGTGAAGTTGGCGCGTCCTTCCAGCCTCTCCAAGGGCTGGGCTGCTGTTACCGTGCCTGCTGCTGTCATTTTGAGCTTTGGTGATACTCAACACTGCCCTTGGGTGGCGGCGCTACCCCTGCTTCTGCTGCTGCTTCTGCCAACAATCTGTCTTATAGAAAATGGACTGTAGATGCCAGCAGACTGAGAATTTGGTAAAACAGAGCTCAACACTGGAAACGTCAGCTCAAAACCTTTCAGATCGACCCATAAAACAGGGTCATCAACAGGGGATATTGAAAGATATGCCCTCTTGAAAACAAGGTGTGCTTCCGCTCCTACGCCAACTCAGACCAGCCAGCTTGTAAACAGCGTTTCTCCCAAACGAATCAATGGAATGCAAATATTTTTGCACCAATAGAAAGCTTAGGAACAATACTACAATTCGCATATTCCACGTTTTAAATTTGACAAAGAAACGAGAGAGTTATGGTCATCACAAGGCGACAGTCTTACTCATGGAGAAGAGTGTAGCCCTGGCCGACCTCGTTTTGAGGATAACTCTCAAACCGACTGTTGGATCGTCGCGATCTTGGGCTCGTTGGAAAGCTTGTCTCACGAACTTGACAATTCTGTGGTTGATTGTCAAATTTGGTCAAGGTTAGACCCTAAACCGTCACTCTCAAAGTGATGGCCTGTGCTAGCTGAATCTGGCAGAATCTGGCTTTGATTCCAAATGTTGGAACTGGAGGAGAGAGGGAGCCTTGGAGCAGCAAGCATGTGGGACTGAAAGGACATCACTTGTGCTGAAGAATGGTTTTTAAATCACTCAAAATGATGGAGTACATATAGAGCTAGAGCTTAGGCAAGTCAGCCCTCTCACAAGTCACACCACTTAGCCATGGAGGCTAAGGCTCACACACTAGAGTCCACAATCTCATACAAGGGAGGAAATCAGCCTAACAATCAGGCTGACCAGTCACACACGACCTAGAAAGCTAGAGAATACTCTCATGGCACACTCCTAGTGGTCACATCACCCACAAACCCATGGAGAATCGCCATGTGTCCATGACTAGCACACAAGGATCTCATCTCACCTAAAAAGTAAGGAGAGGTACTTTTATCCTAGTCAGCACACTCTGACAAGGCAATCCTAAGACCAAGGACCTTTTTGGATATTTCTCCCATCAGGTCTTGACCCTGGACCTCTTGCCTTTTTCTTTTCTCAGGCTAAGGCATGGAGCCATCACCCATGGCCACCCAGACATCGGCGGTCCATGACCCCCGAAACTTCGAAAACTCATATCTCCCAATCCGACCGTTGGATCGGCCTGAAACTTAGATCTTACATAATTTTCCACCTGATCTTTCCAATGGAAAAGACGGATCGACGATTGGAGCAGGCATCTGGATGTTTCCCGGAACTTGCTCCTGTGGACCTGAAACTGAGCCGGACGGCTCATTCTCCAACACTTGTGCCAGCCGAAGATGCTGCGGATTGCTGATGAGGAGACGGAAGATCGTGGATGGAGAAAAGGATGCAAGGGCAAAACCGCATACATTACGGAAGGTTCGGCGTGGACGCATAGCAGGCGATGGGACCGGGCAGATCCTTGTGCCGAGCGGAAGATGGAAGCGGAAGTACAGGAATGACTTGATGGAAGAGCTGGGGCAAGGGCAAAACCACGTGCGCTAAAAAACGATGAAGATGATAAAACAAATGAAACCAATGGAGGCAGCTCGACGAGGCAGGAGAAACTGAAGTGAAACTGAGTTGAGGAAAGGCTTGAGGAGGCGATAGATGCTGAGTGGCACTGAAGAGGAAGTGTGCAAGCTGACGGAGAGGAGGCGAAGGAGGATGACGATGATGCGGCGAGACGAATGGAGGAGCGATAGCAGCAGGCGAAGGACGGAACGGGCATATTAGGGAAGTAGTAGTGGGTGTAGGACAAGGCAACCAGTTCCTCTGTTGTCAAGAGAGTGACGGCTTGTTCCCCAGTTGGCCCGAGACCGACGAGCAGGGAGACTGATAGTGTCCGATATCCTGATGATAAGAGGAAGTTGAGTGCAATAGGAAGGTCGTGAGATAGGCAGTGATGCTGGTCAGCAGATGTCAGGAGAGTGACCGCTTGTTCTCTAGTTGGCTCGCAACAGGAGCATGTTCACTGGTGGTGTTCGATGCCTTTACGGTGGATGGTACACTGCTATTGCTGACGACACAAAAAGGCGGTATGAAGACGTGGCTCGAGGCGATGACGGTGAAGAGGCTGATGTGGGAGGGGCGGAAGGAGCAGATGAGGCAGATGGAGTAGCAGAGGAGGAAGAAGACGCTTGTGGCTACTGAGATGACAGAGAGGTGGTAGGTGGTAGACGGTAGGAAGCTTCCAGGAAGATGACAGTAGGCGGCGGCTCGAGAGCTCTTGGCAGCTGCTATTGACAGCGAGTCACAGGCACGGGATGGGTGTAGGGTATTCTCAGGATGATGAGAACACCTTGGCAGTATTTTAAGCGGTGTTGCTCATGTCAGTTGCTAACAAGCGGAGAGGCACGCAGTGGCGGTGGTCGTAGCGGAGGAATGTTGATCAGAGAGGTGAGGCGATGACAGCGGCAGAGAGATGACTGGGTCACGGGACATCAGGTGATGTTGCTTGATGCTTTGATACCTGTCAGAAGAATGCAATGAGCAATAACCAAAAGAGCAAAAGTGAGCAGAAGCAATGAAGCATGTAAGATCTTGTTAATGGAATGATAGAAGTGAAAAAGGTGAGAGTAGGAACAAGGAGTTAGTCGCAGAGCCTCGAGAGAGCCGAGGCACTGAAGCTTTGAGGTAGATAAAAGGCAGTGAGAGAACTCGAGAGCAGGGCAATTGATGTAATAAGGTAGAGCAAAGGATCGAGTGTGACGAAAAGAAGCGCTGTGAGCAGGGAATGGTGGGCAAAGACGGTGAGAGCGAGAGGCGAGTAGAGCGAGAACACGGTGGCGAGGCCGTAGAACCAAAGGAGAACAGGATGCGAAGAACCGTTATGGTTAATCTAAGGAGGGAATGAACATTCTACATATATATTTAGTAGAACAGGACAAACAAGGATTAATGGCTGCTTTTTCGCTAGCCGTACGCGTCGCGGCGTGATCGCTTATTAGGGGCGGCTCAACGCTGGTGAAACGGTCCTGACCGACTAGTCATTATTGAGGAGGCTCGGTACAAGACCTGAACCAGTATTAAGAGCTCGGATTATCCAAGGGATATATATCATGGAGAGGACCTTGTCGGAGTCATATTTCCAACAGCACCAACCTTCACCGACCTAAACCAGCCTACACCAACCTGCACCAGCCTGCACCAACCCGCACCAACCTGCACCAACTTGCACCAACCTACACCCACCTGCACCCACCTATACCAACCCTCACCAACCTGCACCAACCTGCAGCAACCTGCACCAACCAGCACCAACCTGCACCAACCTGCACCAATCTACACCAACTTGTACCAACCTACACCAACCTGCACGTACTTGCACCAACCTACACCAACCTGCAACAACTTGCACCAAACTGCACCAACTTACACCAACCTGACTAAACTGTACCAACCTGCACCAACCTGCACTAACCTGCACCAACCTGCACCAACCTATACCAACGTGTACCAACGTATACCAACGTGTACCAACCAATGTACACCAACCTGCACCAACATGCACAAACCAGCCTGTACCAACCTGCACCAACCAACCTGTAACAACCAACCTGGACCAACCTGCACCAACATGCACCAACCTACACCAACCTGCACCTACGAATCTACAGCAACATGCACCAACCTGCACCAACCTGCACCTACGAATCTACACCAACCTGCACCAACCTACACCAACCAACCTCCACCAACCAACCTCCACCAACCATCATGCACCAACCAATCTGCACCAACCATCTTGCACCAACCAACCTGCACCAACCATCTTGCACCAACCAACCTTGTCATAAGAATGCAGTGAGTGGGGGCGGCAAGAGCAAAAGCAGGCAAAAGTAGTGGAACATGCACGAGTACGTCAACAGAGTGAAGAAAGAGAGAGCGGTCCCAAGGACTTACTCATAGAGCTTGCGGAGAGCTCAGACACTAGGCATGTCAGAAATTGGTGCTCTCTAATCTCGATTCTTGTCACAGAAGGGTCTTGGATAATCCAAGAAGAGGTCCAGTACATCTCTCTCGAGAGAGAACAAATAAATGGTCCAACAGTCCCCTGCGAACCGTTACGGACCAAAGTGGTGGAGTCACTCGCGTCTAGGTAGCAAAGAAGCCGTTGCTATGTGGTGTTTTGTCTAGTTCCCTTGTATATAAAAAGGATGTTCATTCCCTCCATACTTTAACCAGAACAGTCTATTCATCCTTTTCGCCTTTGGTTTTCCGGCTTCACCACCGTGTCTTCACTCTGCTTGCTCATCGCTACCTATGCTCTCACTATCCACTCTCAATTAATGACTCCTTGCTCCACCACTCCCGCTGCATCCTCGCTTATCCATCACCCTCACTCTGTCTCAACTATCTCTCATCCAGCTTCCTGTCTACCTCACACCTCTTTCAAATACATCAATTCTCCTTATGTTCTTGCGACTAATTCCTGGCGTTATTTCTCATCTCTTTTATACTACTGACGTACTTCGGCACGTCACCGTGCTTCTTTCTGCTTCTGCCATTGCTATCTCTGCTCACTACAGTCATCTGACATGGTATCAGAGCATCAGGAAATAACACGTGGTGCCCCGTAACCCACTCATCGCATCAGCGATGTCATTGCTCCGTTCTACCATCCTGCATTCATCTGCCGCCACCACCGCCTCTTTGCGCTCCTCGGTTTCGTCAGCAGTTGACATCAGTGGCTTCCTTTGGATTGCTCCTCACGCTGAAGTGACGACTCATTCTACTGATCAAGCCATGTGTCCATCTCGCACCCGTGGTCAACAATCGGAGATCTGTCGAGTCGCCGCAAGCAGTTCCCAAGCCGTAGTCTACCGTCATCTTCCTGGAAGCTTCCTGCCGCTCGTCGCCTACTAAGTCTCATCATCTCATCCTTCCTCATCTCTCTTCATCAGCCTAATCTGCTTCATCTACCACATCCACTACAGTTCTCTCGTGTCCACCATCTTGAGCCGCTCTCCTGCACCGCCTCTCACCGGTCGGAGCAGCAGCTGAGCTCCGACCACTGTCAGGATATCGGACACCACCAGTCTACCCGTCCATGTTTTGGGCCAACTAGGGGCACAAGCCGTCACTCTCCTGATCTCCACATACATCTTTGCTTCCCTTGGACAACTCTCATCACAACAATCTTCCTCTTACAAGTCAGGACATCAGACACCGCAAGTCTTCCTATCCATGTCCCAGGCCAACTGGGGACAGAAGCCGTCACTCTCCTGCCTTCAGAGGACCTTTTCTGCCACCTCATCTTGCACAGTTTTTTACTTCATCAATTACACCAATGGACTCTTCCTCTTCTCTGCTCAGCAACATCAAGCGTACTTTCTCCTTCTTCAACCAAGTCCCACACACCTACTTCGGCAACATCTGCATTGCCTACTTCTACCCCAGCCTCACCTGCTTCATCCTCACCCTCCACTTCTCCTCTGCTTCCTTCTTCATCACCCTCAGTCCTTATATCCTCCACACTACACGATGTTCATGCACCTTGTATCAGAAATTTAGACTCCTACAGAGGTCACTGCTTGGAAAACCCGAGCTCTGAGTAATGGTTCAGGTCTACACCAGAACCACCTTGGCAAACGGTCCATGGGTTATAGTAACCATTGTACTCGACACCCAAGTCATCCCCTAATAATGTGACACCTGTCACCCGTGTTCGGCTAGCAAAAAGAAGCCGTTGCTTTGCATCTTTGTCCTGTTTTGTCCTTTTATACCAAGGATTTTCATTCCTTTGAGTTAACCAGAACAGTTCTGCTCATCGTGCTCTCTTTGGTTCCACAGCTTCGCCACCGTATTCTCGCTCTGCTCGCCTCTCGCTCCTTTTGCCTTCGCCAACCACTCTCAGCTCACCGCCTTTCACTCCACCATCATTTGCTCAGCACTTGGTCTCCGTTACCTACCTCGCCATCACAATTCTCTCTCTGCCTCCAATCTACCTTGCAACTCTGGCTTCTCGTCTCTCTCCAAGATTTGCGACTAACTTCTCAAGACTGCTCGCACCTCTGTGCTCTTGTTACTTATTTGACCCGCCTGCGTGTTACAGTTGCTTCTACCTGTTTCTGCTCCTGCCATCCTCGATCATTGCATTCTTCTAACATGGTATCAGAGCATCACGCGACATCACCTAGTGCCTTATGACCGAGTCATCGCTTTGCCGCCACCATTGCTTCACTTCTCAGATCTGCACTCCTCCACCGCCGACACTGCCACTTCACGTCTCTCTGTTTGCCAGCAGCTGACATCAGCAGTTCCGCTTGAAGTGTTCCTCGCGCTGAAAAACGTCTTGTCACCCTGAGAAAGCCCTGTGCCCATTCCGTCCCCGTGGCCAACAACTAGTGACCTGTCGTCCACGAAAGATGCCAGCAATACCTCGAGCTGCCACCTATCATCTTCTTGGAAGCTTCCTGCCACTCGTCGCCCGCAGCCTTTAATCACCTCAGCCTTTGCAAATACCTCTGCCTTGCTCACCTCCCTTCATCAGCCTTCTATACTTCATCTGCCCCATCATCTATAGCTTACTTGCACTCATCATCTCGAGCCGCATTCTCGCACCGCCGCCTTACGTTGTCAGTAACAGCAGCGTGCCAACCGCCGTCATGATATCGGACACCACCTGTCTTCCTCCTCATGTTGCTAGCCAACTGGGGAACAACCGTCACTCTCTTGACATGAGCCGACCAGCATCACTACCTACCTCACCTTTTCCTCTATTGCAATTGGCTTCTTCTCGCTGCCAGGAGATCTGATACCACCAGTATTTCTACTCACGCTTCGAGCCAACTGGGGAATAAGCCGTCACTCTCCTGATAGCAGAGCAACTTGTTTGCTCGCTCGCACCACTATTACTTCTTCTTCCGCGACTCCTCGCGTACTTCTAGCTTCCTCTTCGTGACGTACCATCAACACCTTTGCCAGCCTCCTTCTCAGCCATCACACATCCTCCTCCGCCTGTCTCTACATCATCTTCCCCTTTTGTCTTCATTTTCAGCCTCCTCAAGTCCGCCTTCACCTCAGCTTTGTCTCAGGCTCACCTACCTCATCCTCGAGCCGTCTCTACGTCATTAACATGTGTTGCGCACATGGTTCTACCCCTGTGACGCTCAACCATCAGCTGCCTCCTCCCTTCCGCCACCTCTGTTTCATCCTACGCTTATTAGGGACGGCTCAACTCTGATGAAACGGTCCTGACCGACCAGCCATTATTGAGGAGGCTCGGTACAAGACCTGAACGTGTACTAAGAGCTCGGATTATTCAAGGGATATACATCATGGAGAGGACCTTGTCAGAGTCATATTTCTAATAGCACCAACCTTCACCGACCTAAACCAGCCTACACCAACCTGCATCAGCCAACACAAACCCGCACCAACCTGAACCAACTTGCACCAACCTACACCCACCTGTACCCACCTATACCAACCCTCACCATCCTGCACCAACCTGCACCAACCTGCACCAACCAGCACCAACCTGCACCAACCTGCACCAATCTACATCAACTTCTACCAACCACCACCAACCTGCACCAACCTGCACCAACCTGCAACAACTTGCACCAAACTGCACCAACTTGCACCAACCTGACTAAACTATACCAACCTGCACCAACCTGCTCCAACCTGCACCAACCTACACCAACCTACACCAACTTGTACCAACGTGCACGAACCAATGTGCACCAACCTGCACCAACATGCACAAACCAGCCTGTACCAACCAACTTGCACCAACCTGCAACAACCAACCTGGACCAACCAGCACAAACATGCACCAACCACAACCAACCTGCACCTACAAACCTACGCCAACATGCACCAACCTGCACCAACTTGCACCTACGAACTTACACCAACTTCCACCAACCAACGTACACCAACCTACGACAACCAACCTGCACCAAGCAACCTACACCAACCATCACGTACCAACTTATCTGCACCAACCATCTTGCACCAACCAACCTACACCAACCATCCTGCACCAACCAACCTTGTCATAAAGATGCAGTTATTGGGGACGGCAAGAGCAAAAGCAGGAAAATGTAGTAGAACATGCACGAGTACGTCAACAGAGTGACGAAAGAGAGAGCGGTCCCAAGGAGTTAGTCGTAGAGCTTGCAAAGAGCTCAGACATTAGGGATGTCAGAAAATGTTGCTCTCTGAAATCGATTCTTGTCATGGAAGGGTCTTGGATAATCCAAGAAGAGGTCGAGCACATCTCTCGAGAGAGAGAACAAATAAATGGTCCAACAATCCCTTGTGAACCATTACAGACTAAAGTAGTGAAGAGTCACTCGCGTCCAACTAGCAAAGAAGCCATTGCTTTTTGGTGTTTTGTCCTGTTCCCTTGTATATAAAGAGGATGTTCATTCCCTCCATGCTTCAACCAGAACAGTCTATTCATCCTATTCGCCTTTGGTATTCCGGCTTCACCACCGTGTCTTCACTTTGCTTGCTCATCGCTACCTATGCTCTCACTATCCACTCTCAATTAACGACTCCTTGCTCCACCACTCCCGCTGCGTCCTCGCTAATCCATCATCGTCACTCCGTCTCAACTATCTCTCATCCAGCTTCCTGTCTACCTCGCATCTCTTTCAAATACATCAGTTCTCCTTGCGCTCCTACGACTATTTCCAAGCATTGTTTCTCATCTCTTTTATACCTCTGACATACTTCCGCACGTCACCGTGCTTCTTTCTGTTTTTTCCATTGTTATCTCCACTCACTACATTTGTCTGACATGGTATCAGAACATCAGGCAACAACACATGGTGTTGCGTAACCTAGTCATCGTATCACTGACGTCATTGCTTCGTTCTCCCGTCCTACATTCATCTACCGCCACCACCGCCTCTTCGTGCTCCTCGGTTTCGTCAGCAGTTGACATCAGTGGCTTCCTTTGGATTGTTTCTCACGCTAAAGTGACGACTCATTCTACTCATCAAGCCATATGTCCATCTCGCACCCGTGATAAAAAATCGGAGATCTCTCGAGTCGCCGCAAGCAGTTCCCAAGCCGTAGTCCACCGTCATCTTCCTGGAAGCTTCCTACCACTCGTCGCCTATTGAGTTTCATCATCTCAGCCTTTCTCATCTCTCTTCATAAGCCTAATTTGCTTCATCTACCACATCCACTACAGTTCTCTCGCGTCCAGCATCTTGAGCCGCTCTCCTACACCGCCTCTCACCGGCCCCAGTAGTGTTGGATCTGGAGGAGACAAGGAGTCTTGGAACAGCGAGCATGTGGGACTGAAAGGGCATCACTTGTGCTGAAGAATGGTTGTTGAATCACTCAAAATGATGGAGTACATATAAAGCTAGAGCTTGGGCAAGTCAGCCCTCTCACAAGCCACACCACTTAGCCATGGAGGCTAAGGCTCACACACTAGAGTCCACAATCTCATACAAGGGAGGAAATCAGCCTAACAATCACGCAAACCAGTCACACACAACCTAGAGAGCTAGAGAATGCTCTAATGAAAGACTCCTAGTGGTCACATCACCCATAAACCCATGGAGAATCGCCATGTGTCCATGGCTAGCATACAACGATCTCACCTCACCTAAAAAGTAAGGAGAGGTACCTTTATCCTAGTCAGCACACTCTGATAAGGCAATCCTAAGACCAAGGATCTTTTTGGATATTTCTCCCATCAGGTCTTGACCATGGACTCTTGCCTTTTTCTTTTCTCAGGCTAAGGCATGGAGCCATCACCCATGGCCACCCAGACATCGGCGGTCCATGACCCAACTATGAAAATTCATATCTCCCAATCCGACCGTTGGATCGGCCTGAAACTTGGACCATACATAATTTGTCACCTGATCTTTCCAATGGTGAAGACGGATCGACAATCGCAGCAGGCATCTGGAAGTTTCCTGGAACTTGCTCTTGTGGACCGAAAACTGAGCCAGACGGTTCATTTCCCAACAATCTCCCACTTTGCCGCAGTCAGAGTGGGCTGAGTGTACATGCCTTCATGCAGAACTTCTGCTTCTCACGGGTCACTGGCTTGGTGCAGAAATCAGCGACCTGCCTGCTGGTTGGAGTAAACTCTAGCTTGATAGCACCCTCCTGTACCATGTGCCTGATGAAGTGATATGCGATGTCAATGTGCTTGGTGCGTGCATGGTGCTCAGGATTCTTGGCGAGTGCGATTGCGCTCTGGTTGTCGACGCACACAGGAACTGGAACTGCTATAATCCCACTCATCTCCGCCATGAGACGCTGGAGCCAAACTGCTTCCTTGGCTCCAAAGCTGAGAGATGTTGGGAAAGGAGCCGTCCGGCTCAGTTTCAGGTCCACAGGAGCAAGTTCCAGCAAACTTCAAGGTGCCTACTCCGATTCTCGATCCGTCTTCACCATTAGAAAGATCCGGTGGCAAATTATCTACGGTCCAAGTTTCAGGCCGATCTAACGGTCGGATTGGGAGATATGAATTTTCGAAGTTTTGGGGGTCATGGACCGTCGATGTCTGGGTGATGGCCATGGGTGATGGCTCCATGCCTTAGCCTGAGAAAAGAAAAGGGCAAGAGGTCCAGGGTCAAGACCTGATGGGAGAAATATCCAAAAAGGTCCTTGGTCTTAGGATTGCCTTGTCAGAGTGTACTGACTATGATAAAGGTACCTCTCCTTACTTTTTAGATGAGGTGAGATCCTTGTGTACTAGCCATGGACACATGGCAATTCTCCATGGGTTTGTGGGTGATGTGACCACTTGGAGTGTGCCATGGGAGCATTCTCTAGCTTTCTAGGTCGTGTGTGACTTCTCAGCCTGATTGTTCGGCTGATTTCCTCCCTTGTGTGAGATTGTGGACTCTAGTGTGTGAGTCTTAGCCTCCATGGCTAAGTGGTATGGCTTGTGAGGGGGCTGACTTGCCCAATCTCAAACTCTATATGTACTCCATCATTTTCAGTGATTCAGCAACCATTCTTCAGCACAAGTGATGCCCTTTCAGTCCACATGCAAGCTGGCTGGTCTGAGTTGGAGTAGGAGCAGAAGCGTACCCTGTTTTCAAGAGGGCATATCTTTCAAAATCCCCTGTTGATGACCCTGATTTATGGGTCGATCTGAAAGGTTTTGAGCTGAATTTTCTAGTGGTGGGCTCAGTTTTTCCAAATTCCCAGTCTGCTGGCATCTACAGTCCATTTTATGTCAGACAGATTTCTGGCAGAAGCAGCAACAGAAGCAGGGGTAGCGCCGCCACCCAAGGGCAGCGTTGAGCATCACCAAAGCTCAAAATGGCAGCAGCAGGCGTGGTAACAGCAGCCCAGCCCTTGGAGAGGCTGGAAGGACGCGCCAACTTCACGTTTTAGAAGATCCGTACCCGCCTCCTTTTGGAGGAGAGGGGCTTGTGGGAGGTGGTGAGCGGCGACGAGCACGCTCCGCCTCCACAGGCAAAAGGCATCACCGCAGCGCACGTGGTGGCGGGGAAGACGTCGCAGAAACGTGCAGCAGATGCAAGTTCATCTACAACTGCAGCGACGGCGTATGAGGAGTGGAAGAAGAAGGACTGGCAGGCCTACAGGTTGCTTGTCAACACCATCTCCAACCCGCATCTTCAGTACGTGAGTGACAAGGCTACAGCAAAGGAGGGGTGGGACACATTGTGCAAGAAGTATGAGAGCAATGATCCTGCATTCCTCATGCTTTTGAAGGAAAAGATGATGGCGCTGAAAATGCAGAGTGGTGAAGGGATGGAGGTATACCTGGATAAGGCAAAGGAGCTGGCGAAGCAGCTGAGAGCGGCTGGCAACCCTGTAGAAGAGACGCGTTTCATCCTCCTCTTGCTAAGAGGACTCCCAACCAGCTACAACACGGTGCGAGAGACGCTGGAGTGCCAGCCAACTCTCGACCTCGACTTCATCTGCACACACCTGGTGCAGGTGGAACTGCATCACAATGCCGCAAAACGCAATGGCGGCAACAGCAGCAGTGGAGCAGCTTTCATGGTAATGGGCTCACGCAACCAGCAGCAGCAGCAGTCCGGGCAGCAGAGAGGCTAGAAGAAGGACAAGTGCCATTATTGCCAGAAAGAGGGGCACTACAAGAAAGAGTGCTTCAAGTTCAAGAGGGACGAGAAGGAGCAGCAGCAGCTGCTGCAAAAGCAGCAATCTCCATAGCAACAGCAGCAGCAGTCACAGCAAGGTCAGTAGCACCAGTAGTAGCAGCAACAGAACCAGACCGGCGTGCGCCATTTTGGCAACATGAACGTGGCCAAGGAGGTGCGCGACCGCCTCTTCATGGCGAAGTCTGACATGTCGCAGAAGGAGAAGGCGGATCTGGCGTGGTACAAAGACTCTGGGTGTACCAAGAGTCTGACGCACCACAAGGAGTGGTTTACGTAGTTGCTGTCCATCCCTCCCCGTCCTATCGCTTTGGATGATGATCGGGTGGTGTATGTTGAAGGGATTGGGATTGTGGAGATGTGGTTGGAGACCCCGTGTGGTATTGAAGTGGGAGTGTTCCACGGCGTGCTGTACGTACCTAATGTTACGTTCAATCTTTTCTCAGTGTCCTCTCTCACCAACACAGGACTGCAAGTCGTCTTTGACGACGACTATGGCTACATCTTTGACAAGGAAACAGGAGAGGAGTTGGCCAGGTCGGTGAAGGAAGGCGACATGTACCGCATGCTGGGGGCAACCAAGATCCCGCGTGAGCACAGTCTTGCAGCAGTGGTGCAGGCAACAGATGGCAAGATCTGGCATGCGCGCTATGGCCACATCGGCATGCGCGCTACGGCCACATCGGCATGACCTGCCTACCATCTCTAACTTTGAGCAGCAGTTGTGCATCGGCTGTTTGGAGGGGAAGCAGCACCGGGAGGCGTTCTCTCGAGCAGGGAAGCATGCAAAGGAGGTATTCGAGCTGGTCCACACGGACCTGTGCGGACCGATGCAGACCCAGAGCTTTGGAGGCTCTAGGTATTTCCTGACCTTCATTGATGATTTCAGTCGGTACACTGCTGTATACTTCCTTCCTTCCAAGGACCAGTGCTTTGACAGGTTCAAGGAGTTCAAGGCCATGGTGGAGAACCAGACTGGCAAGAAGATCAAGGCGCTACGCAGCGATCGCGGTGGAGAGTACCTGAGCAGGGAGATCCAAGACTACCTCGCAACAGCTGGCATCAAGGCGCAGCGTACCGTGCCGTACTCGCCGCAGCGAAACGGTGTAGCTGAACGCGCCAACCGTATCGTTGTGGAGTCGGCGCGCTCCATGCTGCACGCGGCTCGGTGAACACCCGCTGAACACCTACTTGCACTTGATCACCTTACGTCCAGGTGGACGCTCAGTCAGCTCCCATGTGCCGTTGTCTAGCTACGACTGTATCTCCTGCTGCACGGTTTGCACCCAATTTCCTGCATCCGATGCAGCCATGGCCTCCTTGTATGACGTTGTCTCATCTGAATCTGCTGCAAGTGCGAAGTTCATCTGTTCTGGTTTCTGTAGCATCCAGAAATGGCCGCGCTCACCAGGTTTGTAACGCATCCTAAGAGGGTACCTGCGACCTGGTGCTGGAGCGTTAGCGGGCGGCTGGCGCGGTGCTGCTGGCACAACTGCTGCTGGTGGTAGTGCTACATCTCCCTCCTCTGCTTCTGCCGATGATGCTGCTGTATCTGCTGCATCAGACATGGGAGAGTGGAGTGATTCTCCCACTGTCACAGTAGAGGAAGGATCGGGAGAGGCTGGGTCAGGAAAGATTTCTGCTCCCACTGTCTTGTCAGCTGCTGGTTTTGTTGCCTCTTCACAGATAATGTTGGTGCCGATGACGTTACTCTCGTTGGAGACGACATCCCTGGAGATGATGACGTGGCCTGTATCCCTCTCGTAGAGGCGATAGGCCTTGCTTGCCACGTCGTAGCCAATCATCAGCATCTGCGCACTCTTTGCGTCCCATTTTTGCCGCTTCTCTTTGGGCACGTGCATGTGCGCCAGGCTGCCAAATGCTCGGAGATGACCCACGCTCGGTTTCTTGCTGAACCACGCCTTCTACGGCGTCATCTGCTTTAGCGCCTTAGTTGGACTGCGGTTCTTGATGTAGACCGCAGTGCTCACGGCTTCAGCCCAGAAGTCGTAGGTCAACCGAGCCGCGTGCAGCATGGAGCGCGCCGACTCCACAATGGTACGGTTGGCGCGTTCAGCTACACCGTTCTGCTGCGGCGAGTACGGCACGGTACGCTGCGCCTTGATGCCAGCAGCTGCGAGGTAGTCTTGGAACTCCCTGCTCAGGTACTCTCCACCGCGATCGCTGCGTAGCGCCTTGATCTTCTTGCCAGTCTGGTTCTCCACCATGGCCTTGAGCTCCTTGAACCTGTCAAAGCACTGGTCCTTGGAAGGAAGGAAGTACACAGCAGTGTACCGGCTGAAATCATCAATGAAGGTCAGGAAATACCTAGAGCCTCCAAAGCTCTGGGTCTGCATCGGTCCGCACAGGTCCGTGTGGACCAGCTCCAATACCTCCTTCGCATGCTTCCCTGCTCTAGAGAACGCCTACCGGTGCTGCTTTCCCTCCAAACAGCCGATGCACAAGTGTTGCTCAAAGTTAGAGATGGTAGGCAGGTCATGTCGATGTGGCCGTAGCGCGCATGCCGATGTGGCCGTAGCGTGCACGCCAGATCTCGCCATTTGTCGCCTGCACCACTACTGCAAGACTTTGCTCACGCAGGATCTTGGTTGCCCCCAGCAAGCGGTACATGTCGCCCTCCTTCTCCGACCTGGCCAACTCCTCTCCTGTATCCTTGTTGAGGATGTAGCCATAGTTATCATCGAAGACGACGCGTAGTCATGTATTTGTAAGAGAGGAGACTAAGAGGAGGTTGTATGCAGCATCAGGTACATACAGCACGCCATGGAACACTCCCACTTCAATGCCACGTGGGGTGTCCAACCACATCTCCACAATTCCAATCCCCTCAGCATACACCACCCGATCATCAGCCATAGCGATAGGACAGGGAGGGATGGATAGCAGCTGCGTAAACCACTCCTTGTGATGTGTGAGGCTCTTGGTATACCCTGAGTCCTTGTACCATGCGAGATCCGCCTTCTCCACCTACGACATGTTAGACTTCGCCATGAAGAGACGGTCGCGCACCTCCTTGGCCACATTCATGTTGCCAAAGTGGCGTACACCAGCCTGGTTTTGCTGCTGGTGCTGCTGCTGCTGACGCTGTTGTGACTGCTACTACTGCTGCTCCTTCTGATCCCTCTTGAGCTTGAAACAGCCCTTTTTGTAGTGTCCCTCTTTCTGGCAGTAGTGGCATTTGCCTTTCTTTCTGCCTCTCTGCCGCCCAGACTGCTCCTGCTGCTGCTGGTTGCGAGAGCTCGTGGCCACAAAAGCTGCTTCACTGCTGCCGCCGCCATTGCGCTTTGCTGCATTGCGACGCAATTCCACCTGCACCAGGTGTGTGCAGATGAAGTCGAGGTCGAGAGTTGGTTGGCACTCCAGTGTCTCTCGCACCGTGTCATAGCTGGTTGGGAGTCCCCTCAGCAAGAGAAGGATGAAGGGCATCTCTTCGACAGGATTGNGCCCAGACTGCTCCTGCTGCTGCTGGTTGCGAGAGCTCGTGGCCACAAAAGCTGCTTCACTGCTGCCGCCGCCATTGCGCTTTGCTGCATTGCGACGCAATTCCACCTGCACCAGGTGTGTGCAGATGAAGTCGAGGTCGAGAGTTGGTTGGCACTCCAGTGTCTCTCGCACCGTGTCATAGCTGGTTGGGAGTCCCCTCAGCAAGAGAAGGATGAAGGGCATCTCTTCGACAGGATTGCCGGCCGCTCTCAGCTGCTTCGCCAGCTCCTTTGCCTTGTCCAGGTACGCCTCCATCCCTTCACCCCCCTGCATTTTCAGTGCCATCATCTTTTCCTCCAAAAGCATGAGGAATGTAGGATTCTTGCTCTCATACTTCTTGCACAACGTGTCCCATCCCTCCTTAACAGTAGCCTTGTCACTCACGTACTGAAGATGCGGGTTGGAGATGGTGTTGACAAGCAACCTGTAGGCCTGCCTGTCCTTCTTCTTCCACTCCTCATACGCCGCCGCTACAGTTGTAGACGAACTTGCATATGCTGCACATTTCTGCGACGTCTTACCCGCCACCACCTCAGCTACGGTGATGCCTTTTGCCTGTGGAGGCAGAGCACGCTCGTCGCCGCTCACCACCTCCCACAAGCCCCTCTCCTCCAAAAGGAGACGGGTACGGATATTCCAAAACGTGAAGTTGGCGCGTCTTTCCAGCCTCTCCAAGGGCTGGGCTGCTATTACCACGCCTGCTGCTGCCATTTTGAGCTCTGGTGATGCTCAACGCTACCCTTGGGTGGCAGCGCTATCCCTGCTTTTGCTGTTGCTTCTGCTAGAAATCTGTCTGACAGAAAATGGACTATAGATGCCAGCAGACTGGGAATTTGGAAAAATTGAGCCCACCACTAGAAAATTCAGCTCAAAACCTTTCAGATCGACCCATAAACAGGGTCATCAACAGGGGATTTTGAAAGATATGCCCTCTTGAAAACAGGGTATGCTCCTGCTCCTACTTCAACTCAGACCAGCCAGCTGGTAAACGGGATTTCTCCCAAACGAATCAATGGAATGCAAATATTTGTGCACCAATAGAAAGCTTACAAAAAATACTACAATTCGCATGTGCCAAGTTTTAAATTTGACAAAGAAACGAGAGAGTTATGGTCATCACAAGGCGACAGTCTTACTCATAGAGAAGAGTGTAGCCCTTGCCGACCTCGTTTTAAACATAACTCTCAATCCGACTGTTTGATTGTCACGATCTTGGGCTCGTTGGAAAGCTTGTCTCACGAACTTGAAGATCCTGTGGTCGATTGTCAAATTTGGTCAAGGTTGGACCCTAACCCGTCACTCTCAAAGTGACGGCCTGTGCTGGCTGAATCTGGCAGAATCTGGCTCTGATACCAAATGTTGGATCTGGAGGAGACAAGGAGTCTTGGAGCAGCGAGAATGTGGGACTGAAAGGGCATCACTTGTGCTGAATAATGGTTATTGAATCACTCAAATTGATGTAGTACATATAGAGCTAGAGCTTGGGCAAGTCAGCCCTCTCACAAGCCACACCACTTAGCCATGGAGGCTAATGCTCACACACTAGAGTCCACAATCTCATACAAGGGAGGAAATTAGCCTAACAATCATGCTGACCAGTCACACACGACCTAGAGAGCTAGAGAATGCTCTCATGACACACTCCTAGTGGTCACATCACCCATAAACCCATGGAGAATCGCCATGTGTCCATGGCTAGCACACAACGATCTCACCTCACCTAAAAAGTAAGGAGAGGTACCTTTATCCTAGTCAGCACACTCTGACAGGGCAATCCTAAGACCAAGGACCTTTTTGGATATTTTTGCCATCAGGTCTTGACCCTGAACCTCTTGCCTTTTTCTTTTCTCAGGCTAAGGCATGGAGCCATCACCCATGGGTACCCAGACATCGGCGGTCCATGACCCCCAAAACTTCTAAAATTCATATTTCCCAATCCGACCGTTGGATCGGCCTGAAACTTGGACCGTACATAATTTGCCACCTGATCTTTCCAATGGTGAGGACAGATTGACGATCGGAGCAGGCATCTGGAAGTTTCCTGGAACTTGCTCCTGTGGACCTGAAACTGAGCCGGACGGCTCATTTCCCAACAAGTAGCAGCTGAGCTCCGACCACTGTCAGGATATCGGACACCACCTGTCTTCCCGTCCATATTTTGGGCCAACTAGGGGTTCAAGCCGTCACTCTCCTGATCTCCACGTACATCTTTGCTTCCATTGGTCAACTCTCATCACAACAATCTTCCTCTTACAAGTCAGGACATTGGACACCGCCTGTCTTCTTGTCCATGTCCCAGGCCAACTGGAGACAGAAGCCGTCACTCTCCTACCTTCAGAGGACCTTTTCTGCCGCCTCACCCTACACAGTTTTGTATTTCATCAACTACACCTATGGACTTTGTCTCTTCTCCGCTCAGCAACATCAAGCATAATTTCTCCTTCTTCAACCAAGTCCCATACACCTATTTCGGCAACATCTGCATTGCCTACTTCTTCCCCAGCCTCATCTGCTTCATCCTCACCCTCCAGTTCTCCTCTGCTTCCATCTTCATCATCCTCAATCCTTATATCCTCCGCAATGCACGAGATTCATGTACCTTGTGTCAGAAATGTAGACTCCGATAGAGGTCACTGCATGGAAAACCTGAGCTCTGAGTAATGGTTCAGGTCTACACCAGTTACACCTTGGCAAACGGTCCATCGGTCAAAGTGACCATTGTACCCGACACCCAAGTCATCCCATAATAAAGTGACACCTGTCACCCTCATCCGGCTAGCAAAAAGAAGCCGTTGCTTTGCATCTTTGTCTTATTTTGTCCTTTTATACCGAGGATGTTCATTCCCTTGAGTTAACCAGAACAGTTCTGCCAATCTTTTTCTCTTTTGTTCCGCAGCTTCACCACCGTATTCTCGCTCTGCTCGCCTCTCGCTCCTTTTGCTTTCGCTAACCACTCTCAGCTCACCGCCCTTCGCTCCACCATCCTTTGCTGAGCACTTGGTCTCTGTCACCTACCTTGCCATCACAATTCTCTCTCTGCCTCCAGTCTACCTTGCAACTCTAGCGTCTCGTCTCTCTCCAAGATTTGCGACTAACTTCTTAGGACTGCTCGCACCTCTGTGCTCTTGTCACTTATTTGACCCGCCTGCGTGTTACAGTTGCTTTTACCTGTTTCTCCTCTTGCCATCCTCGCTCATTGTATTCTTCTGACATGGTATCAGAGCATCAGGCGACATCACGTGGTACGTTATGACCGAGTCATCGCTTTGCCGTTACCATTGTTTCACTTCTCGGATCTGCACTCCTCCACCGCCGACACTACCACTTCACGTTTCTCTGCTATGCTTGCAATTGACATCAGCAGTTTCGCTTGAAGTGTTCCTCGCGCTGAAGAAAACGTCTTGTCACCCTGAGAAAGTCCTGCGCCTAATTCGTCCTCGTGGCCAACAACTAGTGACCTGTCGTCCACAAAAGATGCCAGCAACACCTCAAGCCGCCACCTATCATCTTCCTATAAGCTTCTTGTCGCTCGTCGCCCGCTGCCTGTAATCACCTCTGCCTCCACAAATACCTCTGCCTTCCTAACCTCCCTTCATCAGCCTTCTGTGCTTCATCTACCCCATCATCTACAGCTTACTTGCACTCATCATCTCGAGCCGCGTTCTCGCACCGCTGCCTTACGTGGTCAGCAACAGCAGCGTACCTGCCACCGTCAGGATATCAGACACTACTTGTCTTCCTCCTCTTGTTGCAAGCCAACTAGGGAACAATCGTCACTCTCCTGACATGAGCAGATCAGCATCACTACCTACCTCACAACTTCCTCTATTGCAATCGGCTTCCTCTCACTACAAGGATATCTGATACCACCAGTATTCCTACTCATGCTTCGAGCCAACTGGGGAATAAGCCGTCACTCTCCAGATAACAGAGCAACTGGTTCGCTCGCTCGCACCCACTATTACTTCTTCTTCCGCAACTCCTCCTGTACTTCTAGCTTCCTCTTTGTGATGTACCATCAACACCTTCGCCAGCCTCCTCCTTTTGAGCCATCACACATCCTCCTCCGCCTCTCTCTACATCATCTTCCCCTTTGGTCTTCATTTTCAGCCTCCTCAAGTCCGCCTTTGCCTCAGCTTACTCTCAGCCTCACCTACCTCATCCTCGAACCGCCTCTTCGTCATCAATATCTGTAGCGCACGTGGTTCCGTCCCTGAAACGCTCAGCCATCAGCCGCCTCCTCCCTTCCGCCGCCTCCGTTTCATCCTCCGCTCGGCACGAGGATCCGCCCGGTCGCATCGCCCGTTCCGCGACGATATACGCCCACACTGAAAACGTCTGCAATGCACGTGGTTCGTCCCTGCGCCCACTCCTGCATTATCGCTTTTTGCCTCCTCATTATCACCATCTGTGACCAGCACATGGACCTGCACAAGCTACTTGGACGCTTCACAGCAGCCTCCACCCATGCCGAGACTAGATTTCTCATGGCGTGTTGGTACTGGCCTTCTCCTTACCGCATTCCATCCCTCTATTGCAGCAGCACACGTGGTCTCGCCCCTGCGCCCACTCCACTATTCATGAATCCTCCGTCATCATCCGCCTTCATTGTCTGCTTGGCACAAGGATCCGCCCGGTCACATCACCAGTGTCGCGACAACTTACATCCATGTCAAAACGTTTCTTAATACACGTGGTTCATCCATGTGTATACTTCTCCACCTCGTATTCCTCTGTTCTCCACGAATCATCGCCTACAGTCATCTTCTCAATCCTCGAGTCTACCCAGCCGCACCGCCTGTTCCTCACCAATCTGCGCCTATCCTGCCAACAGTCTCCGTCCACCTCCTCCACCATCGTCCACCTGCATCATCTCCTCAGCACACAAACCTGCCCTCTGTCCTCACCTCTTCAACTTGGCATTGCACTTGCACTTCCTTCACTTCAATGAATCATGGCTCAGCCTGTGCTTGCCTCAAATGGAGAAAATCTTACAACATGGGAAGATACCGTCATCTCGCAAGCACAAAATTGGACCATCGACAACTGCTGGGGAGATCGGCTGCTCCTTAGGCATTACGAACAGCTCCATCAAGGTGGTAGACATGCAAGACCATATGATGAGGCACTTCATGCTATATGCGACATGCTTTGTCCACTCCTTGACCCATCCTACCATCACCATCTGTTGGAGTTGCATACAGGGCCTCTCGTCTGGGAATGGATCCTTCAACAAGAATCGTGGAGAAACTGGATACACACAACATGCTACAACTGGGGTTACCTTCCACCTGCTCCAGGACACCTTCCCATACTCACAAACATTGCAACCGAAGGCAATGGACGACGTGTTACATTTTTGGTACAAGAATGGTAGCAACAAGCCCTTGACTGGCTGTTTCTTGAATTCCTGTATGGGTTTGGTATCACCGACTGTTTACTCGGGACTCATCTCCATCTTGGTCGGGTGACCGAGGAAGAGACCAATGCCTTGTACGGTAAAGTAGACGTCCAAGTCCATACCAGGACCAAGGAACTCGTGCCACCACGTCAACATATCCTGGTGGCCAACCATCTGGGGAGCCTTGGCGCAATATGGTACAACCGTCTTGTCCCCCATGGAGTCAACATCTCCCCTGCAGTCGGAAGACGCTACTCCCACGGAGAGATAACTGAGTGACACCTGTCTAATTAAAGGGAGGTGTCAGAAATGTAGACTCCGACAGAGGTCACTGCTAAGTAAACCCGAGTTCTCAATAATAGTTCAGGATTGCACCGGAACCACCTTGGCAAACGGTCCATCGGTCACACTGACCGTTGTACCCGACACCCACACCATCTCCTAATAAAGTGACACCTGTCGCCTATGTCCGGCTAGCGGAAACAAGCCGTGGCTTTGCATCTTTGTCCTATTCTGTCCTCTTATACCGAGGATGTTCATTCCTTGAGTTAACTAGAACAGTTCTTCCCATCCTGTTCTCTTTGGATCCACGGCTTTGCCACCGTGTTCTCACTCTTCTCACCTCTCACTCCTTTTGCCTTCGCCAACCACTCTCAGCTCATCGCCCTTCACTCCATCATCCTTCACTAAGCACTTGCTCTCCGTCACATGCCTCGCCATCACAGTTCTCTGTCTTCCTCCAGTCTACCTGGCAACTCTGGCATCTCACCTCTCTTCAAGCTTTACGACTAACGTCTCAGGACTACTCGCACCTCTGTACTCTCGGCACTTCTTTGACCCGCGCGCGCGTTACAGTTGCTTCTACCTGCTTCTATTCCTGCCATCCTCGCTCATTACATTATTCTGATACCCAGTTCATCTTCCTCGAAATCCGTCATCTTCCGCTTCGCCCTTTGCTCTCAGTTCTCTTCCGTAGCGCACGTGGTCCCGCCCCTGCGTCCACGTCATGAGCGAATCATCTTCATCGTCGTCATCTTCCGTTGAGCACATGACCCGTCTCGTCGCATTGCCACTTTTGCAATGACCTGCGTCCACGACGAACCTTCGCCGACACACGCGGCTCGCCCTTGCGCCCACCATCCGCTTGCTGCTTTCGCCTCCATCATCATTTCTCTTCTATATTTGTGACCAGCACAAGGTACTTCACGAGCTAGCTTCCTACATCACAGCAGCCTGTAATCACGCCGGTAGCAGATTTCTCACGGCGCGTTGGCTTTTGCCTTCCCCTTGCCGCATTTTACCCCTCTTCAATCAGTAAGCGTATGAGGTTTTGCCCTTGAGTCCACTCCTTCATCTACCATTCTTTCATTATTTTCCTCATCACAACTCGGCACACGGATCTGCCCGGTCAACCTCCAATCTTGCAGTGACTCACATCCACGCCGATTTCCTCTAGCGCACAAGGTTCTGCCCCTGCGTCCAGTTCATCAGATGATTGTCTTCCTTATTTTCTTTTGCTCGACACAAGGACCCACCTGGTCAAATTATTACCCTCGCAATGACCTTTACCCACGCCAAACCTCTCATCAGTGTACGAGGTTCCATCCCTGCGTCCAACTCCTTCTCTCCTCACTTATCAGCCCTCAACATCATTTTCCATCTCAAACTCTTCACCTCCTTCAACAATAATGACTTTCATCGCCAAAAGGTCCCCTCTCCTAGTAGATCGGCCCCTCATCAATGCCACAACCTATATCTATGGACCAGTCAACTTCTCCTCCTTCCCTCGACACTTCGTCATACAATGTGAGGAAATGATATTCACTGCAACTGGAGTCACGAACATTCTACAAAGGTCGCAAAACTTCTGTAATCTATTCCACCCTGGCTACATCAAAGGTGTTTCAATCTCCTACACCCTCCAATAGTACCCTCTCTATAAAGGAGGTGCATATTTCCCTGCAAACTTCCACTTCATACTAGTGCCCTTTGTGGAGGAAGAGATCCGAGGAGCCCTACTTAGCGGCATTGCTCCCACCTTCCATCCCCTCATCCGCAAGCGCAAATGCACCCTAAGCCAAATGTGGAAAGACCTACTTCATGCATGTCGTTTCCCCATTCTTCCTCCAGTCCACGAACCACCAACGCTACAACACTACCAAGGGATGCCATGTGCACGAATCCGACTGGTTCAAGACTGCTACAAGGACACCTCCAAAGGACCATACTCACGACCATCAAGTGGCTTGGATGATCCAAGGAGGAAGTCAACCTTAATAGAATCGAGTCAGATTCAGGTAGGGTGTCAGAAATATGTGCTCTCTAACCTCAATTCTTGTCGTGGAAAGGTCTCGGATAATCCAAGAAGAGGTCCAACACATCTCTCTCGAGAGAGAATAAATGTTGGATCTAGAGGAGAGAGGGAACCTTGGAACAGCGAGCATGTGGGACTGAACGGGCATCACTTGTACTGAAGAATGGTTGTTTAATCACTCAAAATGATGGAGTACATATAGAGCTAGAGCTTCGGCAAGTCAGCCCTCTCAGAAGCCACACCACTTAGCCATGGAGGATAAGGCTCACACACTAGAGTCCACAATCTTACACAGGGGAGGAAATCAGCCTAACAATCAGGCTGACCAGTCACACACGACCTAGATTCCTAGAGAATGCTCTCATGGCACACTCCTAGTGGTCACATCACCCACAAACCCATGGAGAATCGCCATGTGTCCATGGCTAGCACACAAGGATCTCACCTCACCTAAAAAGTAAGGAAAGGTACCTTTATCCTAGTCAGCACACTCGGACAAGGCAATCCTAAGACCAAGGACCTTTTTGGATATTTCTCCCATCAGGTCTTGACCCTGGACCTCTTGCCTTTTTCTTTTCTCAGGCTAAGGCATGGAGCCATCACCCATGGCCACCCAGACATCGACGGCCATGACCCCTGAAACTTCAAAAATTCATATCTCCCAATCCGACCGTTGGATCGGCCTGAAACTTGGACCTTAGATAATTTGCCACCTGATCTTGCCAATGGTGAAGACGGATTGACGATCGGAGCAGGCATCTGGAATTTCCTGGAACTTGCTCCTGTGGACCTGAAACTGAGCCGGACGGCTCCTTTCCCAACAATCTCCCACTTTGCCGCAGTCAGAGTGGGCTGAGTCCACATGCCTTCATGCAAAACTGCTGCTTCTCACGTGTCACTGGCTTGGTGCAGAAATCAGCGACCTGCCTGTTGGTTGGAGTAAGCTCCAGCTTGATAACACCCTCTTAAACTATGTGCCTGATGAAGTGATATGCGATGTCTATGTGCTTGGTGCGTGCATGGTGCTCAGGATCCTTGGTGAGTGCGATTGCGCTCTGGTTGTCGACGCGCACAGGAATTGGGACTGCTACACTCCCACTCATCTCCGCCATGAGACGCTGGAGCCAAACTGCTTCCTTGGCTCCAAAGCTAAGAGAGACATACTCAGCTTCTGTGCTCGAGGTGGCCACGACCACCTGTCGCTTGCTGCACCAGCTGATGGCACCTCCATTCATGAGAAACACATGTCCAGAGATGGACTTGCGAGTCTCAGGATTTGAAACCCAATCTGCATCTGTGTAGCCGATGATGCTGTTGTCGTTGCCGTTGTAGGTGATGCCGATATTGATGGTTCCAGCAAGGTAGCGGAAGATCCGCTTCACTGCCTTCTGGTGCTCCGGTCCGAGATTAGCCATGTGCTTGCTCACAGCGCTCACAGCCTGTGCGAGGTCCGGCCTGGTTGCCACCATCAGGTACATAAGACTGCCGACGACGCTCTGGTACTTCTGCCGCTCAACTGCATCTGCCTCTCCACTGAAGCTCACGAGGTACTGCCGCGTCTCCAGCGGCGTGCCGATGGGTTTGGCCTCTGCCATGCCGAACCGCCGCAGGACGTCCTTGACGTAGCGACTCTGCTGTAGTGAGAGAGAGCGTGATTTGCGCTCACGCGTGATCAGGATGCCGAGGAAGTATGATGCCTCCCCGAGATCAGACATCTGGAAGCCTCCTTGAAGTCCTGTAGTGCAGACATGCTGTTGGAAAGGAGGAGCATGTCATCCACATAGACAATGATGATGAGGATCTCATGCTCATGCTGCCAGCGATACACGCTATAGTCACACTCGCTGCGCTCAAACCCCATGCACTGCAACGCCGCATCCAACTTCTGGTTCCAAGCACGCGACACTTGCTTGAGGCCGTACAGCGACTTCTACAGCTTGCAAACCAGGTGCTCCTGGCCATCCATGATGAACCCCTCCGGCTGCTCCATGTAGATCTCCTCCTCCAAGTCACCATTCAAGAATGCCGTCTTGACATCCATGTGGTGAACCTCGAAGTCCTCAGCTGCTGCATAAGAGAGGAGCGTGCGCACAGAGGCAAACTTTGCAACAGGGGCAAAAGTTTCTGTGTAGTCGATGCCCTCCTGCTGCGAGTAGCCCTTGGCGACCAGCCTCGCCTTGTACTTTTCCAGGTTACCATCTGCTCCCCGCTTCTTCTTGAACACCCACTTGCACTTGATCACCTTNTAGTCACACTCGCTGCGCTCAAACCCCATGCACTGCAACGCCGCATCCAACTTCTGGTTCCAAGCACGCGACACTTGCTTGAGGCCGTACAGCGACTTCTACAGCTTGCAAACCAGGTGCTCCTGGCCATCCATGATGAACCCCTCCGGCTGCTCCATGTAGATCTCCTCCTCCAAGTCACCATTCAAGAATGCCGTCTTGACATCCATGTGGTAAACCTCGAAGTCCTCAGCTGCTGCATAAGAGAAGAGCGTGCGCACAGAGGCAAACTTTGCAACAGGGGCAAAAGTTTCCGTGTAGTCGATGCCCTCCTGTTGCGAGTAGCCCTTGGCGACCAGCCTCGCCTTGTACTTTTCCAGGTTACCATCTGCTCCCCGCTTCTTCTTGAACACCCACTTGCACTTGATCACCTTACGCCCAGGTGGATGCTTAGTCAGCTCCCATGTGCCGTTGTCCAGCTGCGACTGTATCTCTTGCTGCACGGCTTGCGCCCAATCTGCTGCGTCCGGTGCAGACATAGCCTCCTTGTATGACGTTGGCTCATCTGAATCTGCTGCAACTGCGACGTTCATCTATTCTGGTTTCTGTAGCATCCAGAAATAGCCGTGCTCACCAGGCTTGTAACGCACCCGAAGAGGGTACCTGCGACCTGGTGCTGGAGCGTTAGCGGGCGGCTAGCGCGGTGCTGCTGGCACAACTGCTGCTACTGGTGGTGCTACATCTCCCTCCTCTGCTTCTGCCGGTGAGGCTGCTGTATTTGCTGCATCAGACATGGGGGAGTAGAGAGATTCTCCCATTGTCACAGTAGAGGAAGGATCAGGAGAGACTGGGTCAGGAAGGATTTTTGCTCCCACTATCTCGTCAACTGCTGGTTCTACTGCCTCTTCATAGATAATGTTGGTGCCAATGACGTTGCTCTCGTTGAAGACGACATCCCTGGAGATGATGACGTGGCCTGTATCCCTCTCGTAGAGGTGATAGGCCTTGCTTGCCACGTCATAGCCAATCATCAGCATCTGCGCACTCTTTGCGTCCCATTTCTGCCGCTTCTCTTTGGGCACGTGCATGTGCGCCAGGCTGCCAAATGCTCAAAGATGACCCACGCTCGGTTTCTTGCCGAATCACGCCTCGTACGGCGTCATCTGCTCCAGCGCCTTAGTTTGACTACGGTTCTTGATGTAGACCGCAGTGCTCACGGCTTCAGCCCAGAAGTCGTAGGTCAGCCGAGTCGCGTGCAGCATGGAGCACGCCGACTCCACAATGGTACGGTTGGCGCGTTCTACTACATCGTTCTGCTGCGGCGAGTATGGCGCGGTACGCTACGCCTTGATGCCAGCTGCTGCGAGGTAGTCCTTGAACTCCCTGCTCAGGTACTCTCCACCGCGATCGCTGCGTAGCGCCTTGATCTTCTTGCCAGTCTGGTTCTCCACCATGGCCTTGAACTCCTTGAACTTGTCAAAGTACTGATCCTTGGATGGAAGGAAGTACACAGCAGTGTAACGGCTGAAATCATCAATGAAGGTCAGGAAATACCTAGAGCCTACAAAGCTCTGGGTCTGCATCGGTCTGCACAAGTCCGTGTGGACCAGCTCCAATACCTCTTTTGCATGCTCCCCTGCTCCAGAGAACGCCTCCCGGTGCTACTTCCCCTCCGAACAGCCGATGCACAACTGCTGCTCAAAGTTAGAGATGGTAGGCAGGTCACGCACCATCTTCTTTGCTTGAAGCTACTGCAAGGCGCGCATGCCGATGTGGCCGTAGCGCGCATGCCAGATCTCGCCATCTGTCACCTGCACCACTACTGCAAGACTCTGGTCACACGGGATCTTGGTCGCCCCCATGTCGCCCCCCTTCAACGACCTAGCCTATTCCTCTCCTGTATCCTTGTTGAGGATGTCACCATAGTCATCATCGAAGACGACGCGCAGTCTTGTCTTTGTAAGAGAGGAGACTGGGAGGAGGTTGAATACAGCATCAGGTACATACAGCATGCCATGGAACACTCCCACTTCAATGGCACGTGGGGTCTCCAACCACATCTCCACAATCCCAATCCCCTCAGCATACACCACCCGATCATCACCCATAGCGATAGGACGGGGAGGGATGGACAGCAGCTGCGTAAACCACTCCTTGTGATGTGTGAGGCTCTTGGTACACCCTGAGTCCTTGTACCATGCGAGATCCGCCTTGTCCACCTGCGATATGTCAGACTTCGCCATGAAGAGACGGTCGCGGACCTCCTTGGCCACATTCATGTTGCCAAAGTGGCGCACACCAGCCTGGTTTTGTTGCTGCTCCTGCTGCTGCTAACGCAGCTGTGACTGCTGCTGCTGTTGCTGTGGAGATTGTTGCTTTTGCTGCTGCTGCTGCTGCTCTTTCTGGTCCCTCTTGAACTTGAAGCACTCTTTCTTGTAGTGCCCCTCTTTCTGGCAATAATGGCACTTGCCCTTCTTCTTGCCTCTCTACTGCCCGGACTGCTACTGCTGCTGGTTGCGTGAGTCCATCGCCATGAAAGCTGCTTCAGTGCTGCTGCTGCTACCATTGCGTTGTGCGACATTGCGATGCAGCTCTACCTGCACCAAGTGCGTGCAAATGAAGTCGAGGTCGAGAGTTGGCTGGCACTCCAACGTCTCTCGCACCGGATCATAGCTCGTTGGGAGTCCCCTCAGTAAGAGAAGGACGAAGCGCGTGTCTTCCACAGGGTTGCCGGTCGCTTTCAGTTACTTCGCCAGCTCCTTTGCCCTGTCCAGGTACGCCTCCATCCCTTCACCACCCTGCATTTTCAGCGCCATCATCTTTTCCTCCAAAAGCATGAGGAATGCAGGATCCTTGCTCTCATACTTCTTGCACAACGTGTCCCACCCCTCCTTTGCAGTAGCCTTGTCACTCACGTACTGAAGATGCGGGTTGGAGATGGTGTTGACAAGCAACCCGTAGGCCTGCTTGTCCTTCCTCTTCCACTCCTCATATGCCGCCGCTGCATTTGTAGAAGAACTTGCATCTGCTACAACTTTCTGCAGTGTCTTCCCCGCCACCACCTCAGATGCGGTGATGTCCTTTGCCTGTGGAGGCGGAGCGCGCTCGTCGCCGCTCACCACCTCCCACAAGTCCCTATCCTCCAAAAGGAGGCGGGTACGGATCTACCAAAACGTGAATTTGGTACGTCCCTCCAGCCTCTCCAAAGGCTGGGCTACTGTCACAACACCAGCTGCTGGCATTTTGAGCCTTGGTGATACTCAGCGCTGCCCTTGGATGGCGGCGCTACCCCTGCTTCTGCTGCTGCTCTTGCAAGAAATCTGTCTGACAGACAATGGACTGTAGATGCCAGTAGACTGGGAATTTGGAAAAATGGAGCCCACCACTGGAAAATTCAGCTCAAAACCTTTCCGATCGACCCATAAAACAGGGTCATCAACAGGGGATTTTGAAAGATATGCCCTCTTGAAAACAGTGTATGCTTCTGCTCCTACTCCTACTCCAATTCTCCATGGGTTTGTGGGTGATGTGACCACTTGGAGTGTGCCATGGGAGCATTCTCTAGCTTTCTAGGTCGTGTGTGACTTGTCAGCCTGATTGTTGGGCTGATTTCCTCCCTTGTGTGAGATTGTGGACTCTAGTGTGTGAGCCTTAGCCTCCATGGCTAAGTGGTGTGGCTTGTGAGGGGGCTGACTTGCCCAAGCTCTAACTCTATATGTACTCCATCATTTTCAGTGATTCAACAACCATTCTTCAGCTCAAGTGATGCCCTTTCAGTCCCACATGCAAGCTGGCTGGTCTGAGTTGGAGTAGGTGCAGAAGCGTACCCCGTTTTCAAGAGGGCATATCTTTCAAAATCCCCTGTTGATGACCCTGTTTTATGGGTCGATCTGAAAGGTTTTGAGCTGAATTTTCTAGTGGTGGGCTCAGTTTTTCCAAATTCCTAGTCTGCTGGCATCTACAGTCTATTTTCTGTCAGACAGATTTCTGGCAGAAGCAGCAGCAGAAGCAGGGGCAGCGCCGCCACCCAAGGGCAGCGTTGAGCATCACCAAAGCTCAAAATGGCAGCAGCAGGCGTGGTAACAGTAGCCCAGCCCTTGGAGAGGCTGGAAGGACGCGCCAACTTCACGTTTTGGAAGATCCGTACCCGCCTCCTTTTGGAGGAGAGGGGCTTGTGGGAGGTGGTGAGCGTCGACGAGCGCGCTCCGCCTCCACAGGCAAAAGGCATCACCGTAGCGCAGGTGGTGGCGGGGAAGACGTCGCAGAAAGGTGCAGCAGATGCAAGTTCATCTACAACTACAACGACGGCGTATGAGGAGTGGAAGAAGAAAGACTGGCAGGCCTACAGGTTGCTTGTCAACACCATCTCCAACCCGCATCTTCAGTACGTGAGTGACAAGGCTACAGCAAAGGAGGGGTGGGACACGTTGTGCAAGAAGTATGAGAGCAATGATCCTGCATTCCTCATGCTTTTGAAGGAAAAGATGATGGCGCTGAAAATGCAGGGTGGTGAAGGGATGGAGGCGTACCTGGATAAGGCAAAGGAGCTGGCGAAGCAGCTGAGAGAGGCCGGCAACCCTGTGCAAGAGACGCGCTTCATCCTCCTCTTGCTAAGAGGACTCCCAACCAGCTACAACACAGTGCGAGAGACGCTTGTTGGATCTGGAGGAGAGAGGGAGTCTTGGAGTAGCGAGCATGTGGGACTGAAAGGACATCACTTGTGCTGAAGAATGGTTGTTGAATCACTCAAAATGATGGAGTACATATAGAGCTAGTGCTTGGGCAAGTCAGCCCTCTCACAAGCCACACCACTTAGCCATGGAGGCTAAGGCTCACACACTAGAGTCCACAATCTCACACAAGGGAGGAAATCAGCCTAACAATCAGGCTGACCAGTCACACACNAGGAGAGGTACCTTTATCCTAGTCAGCACACTCTGACAAGGCAATCCTAAGACCAAGGACCTTTTTGGATATTTCTCCCATCAGGTCTTGACCCTGGACCTCTTGCCTTTTTCTTTTCTCAGGCTAAGGCATGGAGCCATCACCCATGGCCACCCAGACATCGACGGTCCATGACCCCCGAAACTTTGAAAATTGATATCTCCCAATCCGACCGTTGGATCGGCCTGAAACTTGGACCGTACATAATTTGCCACCTGATCTTTGCAATGAAGAAGACCGATCGACGATCGGAGCAGGCATCTGGAAGTTTCCTGGAACTTACTCTTGTGGACCTGAACTTGAGCCGGATGGCTCCTTTCCCAACAATCTCCCACTTTGCCGCAGTCAGAGTGGGCTGAGTCCACATGCCTTCATGCAGAACTGCTTCTTCTCACGGGTCACTGGCTTGGTGCAAAAATCAGCGACCTGCTTGCTGGTTGGAGTAAACTCCAGCTTGATAGCACCCTCCTACACCATGTGCCTGATGAAGTGATAGGCGATGTCAATGTGCTTGGTGCGAGCATGGTGCTTGGGATTCTTGGCGAGTGTAATAGCGCTCTGGTTGTCGACGCACATAGGAACAGGAACTGCTGCACTCGCACTCATCTCCGCAATGAGACGCTGAAGCCAAACTGCTTCCTTGGCTCCAAAGCTGAGAGAGACGTACTCAGCTTCTGTGCTTGAGGTGGCCACGACCACCTGCCGCTTGCTGCACCAGCTGATGGCACCTCCATTCATGAGAAACACATGTCCAGAGATGGATTTGCGAGTCTCAGGGTTTGAAGCCCAATCTGCGTCTGTGTAGCCGATGATGCTGTTGTCGTTGCCGTTGTAGGTGATGCCGATGTTGGCGGTTCCAGCAAGGTAGCGGAAGATCCGCTTCACTGCCTTCTGGTGCTCAGGGCC
>SZWC01000963.1:195610-212814 GCA_023375785.1 Penium margaritaceum
CATGTGTCTATGGCTAGCACACAAGGATCTCACCTCACCTAAAAAGTAAGGAGAGGTACCTTTATCCTAGTCAGCACACTCTGACAAGGCAATCCTAAGACCAAGGACCTTTTTGGATATTTCTCCCATCAGGTCTTGACCCTGGACCTCTTGCCTTTTTCTTTTCTCAGGCTAAGGCATGGAGCCATCACCCATGGCCACCGAGACATCGACGGTCCATGACCCCCGAAACTTCGAAAATTGATATCTCCCAATCCGACTGTTGGATCGGCCTGAAACTTGGACCGTAGATAATTTGCCACCTGATCTTTGCAATGGTGAAGACAGATCGACGATCGGAGCAGGCACCTGGAAGTTTCCTGGAACTTGCTCCTGTGGACCTGAAATTGAGCCGGATGGCTCCTTTCCCAACAACGCTGGAGTGCCAGCCAACTCTCGACCTCGACTTCATCTGCACACACCTGGTGCAGGTGGAACTGCATCACAATGCCGCAAAACGCAATGGCGGCAACAGCAGCAGTGGAGCAGCTTTCATGGTAATGGGCTCACGCAACCAGCAACAGGAGCAGTCCGGGCAGCAGAGAGGCTAGAAGAAGGACAAGTGCCATTATTGCCAGAAAGAGGGGCACTACAAGAAAGAGTGTTTCAAGTTCAAGAGGGACCAGAAGGAGCAGCAGCAGCTGCTGCAAAAGCAGCAATCTCCACAGCAACAGCAGCAGCAGTCACAGCAACGTCAGTAGCACCAGCAGCAGCAGCAACAGAACCAGACCGGCGTGCGCCATTTTGGCAACATGAACGTGGCCAAGGAGGTGCGCGACCGCCTCTTCATGGTGAAGCCTGACATGTCGCAGAAGGAGAAGGAGGATCTGGCGTGGTACAAAGACTCTGGGTGTACCAAGAGTCTGACGCACCACAGGGAGTGGTTTACGCAGTTGCTGTCCATCCCTCCCCGTCCTATCGCTTTGGATGATGATCGGGTGGTGTATGTTGAAGGGATTGGGATTGTGGAGATGTGGTTGGAGACCCCGTGTGGTATTGAAGTGGGAGTCTTCCATGGCGTGCTGTACGTACCTAATGTTACGTTCAATCTTCTCTCAGTGTCCTCTCTCACCAACACAGGACTGCGAGTTGTCTTTGACGACAACTATGGCTACATCCTCGACAAGGAAACAGGAGAAGAGTTGGCCAGGTCGGTGAAGGAAGGCGACATGTACCGCATGCTGGGGGCAACCAAGATCCCGCGTGAGCACAGTCTTGCAGCAGTGGTGCAGGAAACAGATGGCAAGATCTGGCATGCGCGCTATGGCCACATCGGCATGCACGCTACGGCCACATCGGCATGACCTGCCTACCATCTCTAACTTTGAGCAGCAGTTGTGCATCGGCTGTTTGGAGGGGAAGCAGCACCGGGAGGCGTTCTCTCGAGCAGGGAAGCATGCGAAGGAGGTATTGGAGCTGGTCCACACGGACCTGTGCGGACCGATGCAGACCCAGAGCTTTGGAGGCTCTAGGTATTTCCTGACCTTCATTGATGATTTCAGTCGGTACACTGCTGTGTACTTCCTTCCTTCCAAGGACCAGTGCTTTGACAGGTTCAAGGAGTTCAAGGCCATGGTGGAGAACCAGACTGGCAAGAAGATCAAGGCGCTACGCAGCGATCGCGGTGGAGAGTACCTGAGCAGGGAGTTCCAAGAATACCTCGCAGCAGCTTGCATCAAGGCGCAGCGTACCGTGCCGTACTCGCTGCAGCAGAACGGTGTAGCTGAACGCGCCAACCGTACCGTTGTAGAGTCGGCGCGCTCCATGCTGCACGCGGCTCGGTGAACACCCACTTGTACTTGATCACCTTACGTCCAGGTGGACGCTCAGTCAGCTCCCATGTACCGTTGTCTAGCAGCGACTGTATCTCCTGCTGCACGGCTTGCACCCAATTTCCTGCATCCGATGCAGCCATGGCCTCCTTGTATGACGTTGGCTCATCTGAATCTGCTGCAAGTGCGAAGTTCATATGTTCTGGTTTCTGCAGCATCCAGAAATGGCCGCGCTCACCAGGTTTGTAACGCACCCTAAGAGGGTACCTGCGACCTGGTGTTGGAGCGCTAGCGGGCGGCTGGCGCGGTGCTGCTGGCACAACTGCTACTGGTGGTGGTGCTACATCTCCCTCCTCTGCTTTTGCCGATGATGCTGCTGTATCTGCTGCATCAGACATGGGAGAGTGGAGTGATTCTCCCACTGTCACAGTAGAGGAAGGATCGGGAGAGGCTGGGTCAGGAAGGATTTCTGCTCCCACTGTCTTGTCAGCTGCTGGTTTTGTTGCCTCTTCACAGATAATGTTGGTGCCGATGAAGTTACTCTCGTTGAAGACGACATCCCTAGAGATGATGACGTGGCCTGTATCCCTCTCGTAGAGGCGATAGGCCTTGCTTGCCACGTCGTAGCCAATCATCAGCATCTGCGCACTCTTTGCGTCCCATTTTTGCCGCTTCTCCTTGGGCACGTGCATGTGCGCCAGGCTGCCAAATGCTCGGAGATGACCCACGCTCGGTTTCTTGCCGAACCACGCCTCCTACGGCGTCGTCTACTTTAGCGCCTTGGTTGGACTGCGGTTCTTAATGTAGACCGCAGTGCTCACGGCTTCAGCCCAGAAGTCGTAGGTCAACCGAGCCGCGTGCAGCATGGAGCGCGCCGACTCCACAATGGTACGGTTGGCGCGTTTAGCTACACCGTTCTGCTGCTGCGAGTACGGCGCAGTACGCTGCGCCTTGATGCCAGCTGCTGCGAGGTAGTCTTGGAACTCCCTGCTCAGGTACTCTCCACCGCGATTGCTGCGTAGCACCTTGATCTTCTTGCCAGTCTGGTTCTCCACCATGGCCTTGAACTCCTTGAACCTGTCAAAGCACTGGTCCTTGGAAGGAAGGAAGTACACAGCAGTGTACTGGCTGAAATCATCAATGAAGGTCAGGAAATACCTAGAGCCTCCAAAGCTCTGGGTCTGCATCGGTCCGCACAGGTCCGTGTGGACCAGCTCCACTACCTCCTTCGCATGCTTCCCTGCTCCAGAGAACGCCTACCGGTGTTGCGTCCCCTCCAAACAGCCGATGCACAACTGCTGCTCAAGGTTAGAGATGGTAGGCAGGTCATGCCGATGTGGCCGTAGCGCGCATGCCGATGTGGCCGTAGCGTGCACGCCAGATCTTGCCATTTGTCGCCTGCACCACTGCTGCAAGACTGTGCTCACGCAGGATCTTGGTTGCCCCAAGCAGGCGGTACATGTCGCCCTCCTTCTCCGACCTGGCCAACTCCTCTCCTGTATCCTTGTTGAGGATGTAGCCATAGTCATCATCGAAGACGACGCGCAGTCATGCATTTGTAAGAGAGGAGACTGAGAGGAGGTTGTATACAGCATCAGGTACATATAGTACGCCATGGAACACTCCCACTTCAATGCCACGTGGGGTCTCCAACCACATCTGCACAATCCCAATCCCCTCAGCATACACCACCCAATCATCAGCCATAGCGATAGGACAGGGAGGGATGGATAGCAGCTGCGTAAACCACTCCTTGTGATGTGTGAGGCTCTTGGTATACCCTGAGTCCTTGTACCATGCGAGATCCGCCTTCTCCACCTACGACATGTTAGACTTCGCCATGAAGAGACGGTCGCGCACCACCTTGGCCACATTCATGTTGCCAAAGTGGCGTACACCAGTCTGGTTTTGCTGCTGCTCCTGCTGCTGCTGACGCTGTTGTGACTGCTACTACTGCTGCTCTTTCTGGTCCCTCTTGAGCTTGAAACAGTCCTTTTGTAGTGTCCCTCTTTCTGGCAGTAGTGGCATTTGCCTTTCTTTCTGCCTCTCTGCTGCCCAGACTGCTCCTGCTGCTGCTGGTTGCGAGAGCTCGTGGCCACAAAAGCTGCTTCACTGCTGCCGCCGCCATTGCGCTTTGCTGTATTGCGACGCAATTCCACCTGCACCAGGTGTGTGCAGATGAAGTCAAGGTCGAGAGTTGGTTGGCACTCCAGTGTCTCTCGCACCGTGTCGTAGCTGGTTGGGAGTCCCCTCAGCAAGAGAAGGATGAAGCGCGTCTCTTCGACAGGATTGCCGGCCGCTCTCAGCTGCTTCACCAGCTCCTTTGCCTTGTCCAGGTACGCCTCCATCCCTTCACCACCCTGCATTTTCAGCACCATCATCTTTTCCTCCAAAAGCATGAGGAATGCAGGATCCTTGCTCTCATACTTCTTGCACAACGAATCAATGGAATGCAAATATTTTTGCACCAATGGAAAGCTTAGGAAAAATACTACAATTCGCATGTGCCACTTTTTAAATTTGACAAAGAAACGAGAGAGTTATGGTCATCACAAGGCGACAGTCTTACTCATAGAGAAGAGTGTAGCCCTGGCCGACCTCGTTTTGAGCATAACTTTCAATCCGACTGTTTGATCGTCGGGATCTTGGGCTCGTTGGAAAGCTTGTCTCACGAACTTGAAGATCCTGTGGTCAATTGTCAAATTTGGTCAAGGTTTGACCCTAACGCGTCACTCTCAAAGTGACGGCCTGTGCTGGCTGAATCTGGCAGAATCTAGCTCTGATACCAAATGTTGGATCTGGAGGAGACAAGGAGTCTTGGAGCAGCGAGAATGTGGGACTGAAAGGGCATCACTTGTGCTGAAGAATGGTTGTTAAATCACTCAAAATGATGCAGTACATATAGAGCTAGAGCTTGGGCAAGTCAGCCCTCTCACAAGCCACACCACTTAGCCATGGAGGCTAATGCTCACACACTAGAGTTTACAATCTCATACAAGGGAGGAAATCAGCCTAACAATCAGGCTGACCAGTCACACACGACCTAGAGAGCTAGAGAATGCTCTCATGGCACACTCCTAGTGGTCACATCACCCATAAACCCATGGAGAATCGCCATGTGTCCATGGCTAGCCCACAACGATCTCACCTCACCTAAAAAGTAAGGAGAGGTACCTTTATCCTAGTCAGCACACTCTGACAGGGCAATCCTAAGACCAAGGACCTTTTTGGATATTTCTCCCATCAGGTCTTGACCCTGAACCTCTTGCCTTTTTCTTTTCTCAGGCTAAGGCATGGAGCCATCACCCATGGCTACCCAGACATCGGCGGTCCATGACCCCCAAAACTTCTAAAATTCATATCTCCCAATCCGACCGTTGGCCTGAAACTTGGACCGTACATAATTTGCCACCTGATCTTTCCAATGGTGAGGACGGATTGAAGATCGGAGCAGGCATCTGGAATTTTCCTGGAACTTGCTCCTATGGACCTGAAACTGAGCCGGACGGCTCATTTCCCAACAAGTAGCAGCTGAGCTCCGACCACTGTGAGGATATCGGACACCACCTGTCTTTCCGTCCATATTTTGGGCCAACTAGGGGTTCAAGCCGTCACTCTCCTGATCTCCACGTACATCTTTGCTTCCATTGGTCAACTCTCATCACAACAATCTTCCTCTTACAAGTCAGGACATTGGACACCGCCTGTCTTCTTGTCCATGTCCTAGGCCAACTGGAGACAGAAGCCGTCACTCTCCTACCTTCAGAGGACCTTTTCTGCCGCCTCACCCTACACAGTTTTGTATTTCATCAACTACACCTATGGACTTTGTCTCTTCTCCGCTCAGCAACATCAAGCGTAATTTCTCCTTCTTCAACGAAGTCCCATACACCTATTTCGGCAACATCTGCATTGCCTACTTCTTCTCCAGCCTCATCTGCTTCATCCTCACCCTCCACTTCTCCTCTGCTTCCATCTTCATCACCCTCAATCCTTATATCCTGCGCAATGCACGAGATTCATGTACCTTGTGTCAGAAATGTAGACTCGGATAGAGGTCACTGCATGGAAAACCTGAGCTCTGAGTAATGGTTCAGGTCTACACCAGTTACACCTTGGCAAACGGTCCATCGGTCACAGTGACCATTGTACCCGACACCCAAGTCATCCCCTAATAAAGTGACACCTGTCACCCTCATCCGGCTAGCGAAAAGAAGCCGTTGCTTTGCATCTTTGTCTTATTTTGTCCTTTTATACCGAGGATGTTCATTCCCTCGAGTTAACCAGAACAGTTCTGCCAATCCTTTTCTCTTTGGTTCCGCAGCTTCACCACCGTATTCTCGCTCTGCTCGCCTCTCACTCCTTTTGCCTTCGCTAACCACTCTCAGCTCACCGCCCTTCGCTCCACCATCCTTTGCTGAGCACTTGGTCTCTGTCACCTACCTTGCCATCACAATTCTCTCTCTGCCTCCAGTCTACCTTGCAACTCTAGCGTCTCGTCTCTCTCCAAGATTTGCGACTAACTTCTTAGGACTGCTCGCACCTCTGTGCTCTTGTCACTTATTTGACCCGCCTGCGTGTTACAGTTGCTTCTACCTGTTTCTGCTCTTGCCATCCTCGCTCATTGTATTCTTCTGACATGGTATCAGAGCATCAGGCGACATCACCTGGTACGTTATGACCGAGTCATCGCTTTGCCGTCACCATTGTTTCACTTCTCGGATCTGCACTCCTCCACCGCCGACACTACCACTTCACGTTTCTCTTCTATGCTAGCAATTGACATCAGCAATTTCGCTTGAAGTGTTCCTCGCGCTGAAGAAAACGTCTTGTCACCCTGAGAAAGTCCTGTGCCTAATCCGTCCTCGTGGCCAACAACTAGTGACCTGTCGTCCACAAAAGATGCCAGCAACACCTCAAGCCACCACCTATCATCTTCCTATAAGCTTCCTGTCGCTCGTCGCCCGCTGCCTGTAATCACCTCTGCCTCCACAAATACCTCTGCCTTCCTAACCTCCCTTCATCAGCCTTCTGTGCTTCATCTGACCCATCATCTACAGCTTACTTGCACTCATCATCTCGAGCCGCGTTCTCGCACCGCTGCCTTACGTCGTCAGCAACAGCAGCGTACCTGCCACCGTCAGGATATTAGACACTACCTGTCTTCCTCCTCTTGTTGCAAGCCAACTACGGAACAATCGTCACTCTCCTGACATGAGCAGATCAGCATCACTACCTACCTCACAACTTCCTCTATTGCAATCGGCTTCCTCTCACTACAAGGATATCTGATACCACCAGTATTCCTACTCATGCTTCGAGCCAACTTGGGAATAAGCCGTCACTCTCCAGATAACAGAGCAACTGGTTCGCTCGCTCGCACCCACTATTACTTCTTCTTCCGCAACTCCTCCTGCACTTCTAGCTTCCTCTTTGTGATGTACCATCAACACCTTCGCCAGCCTCCTCCTTTTGAGCCATCATACATCCTCCTCCGCCTCTCTCTACATCATCTTCCCCTTTGGTCTTCATTTTCAGCCTCCTCAAGTCCGCCTTTGCCTCAGCTTACTCTCAGCCTCACCTACCTCATCCTCGAACCACCTCTTCGTCATCAATATCTGTAGCGCACGTGGTTCTGTCCCTGAAACGCTCAGCCATCAGCCGCCTCCTCCCTTCCGCCGCCTCCGTTTCATCCTCCGCTCGGCACAAGGATCCGCCCGGTCGCATCGCCTGTTCCGCGACGATATACGCCCACACTGAAAACGTCTGCAATGCACGTGGTTCGTCCCTGCGCCCTCCTGTATTATCGCTTTTTGCCTCCTCATTATCACCATCTGTGACCAGCACATGGACCTGCACAAGCTACTTGGACGCTTCACAGCAGCCTCCACCCACGTCGGGACTAGATTTCTCATGGCACGTTGGCACTGGCCTTCTCCTTACCGCATTCCATCCCTCTATTGCAGCAGCACACGTGGTCTCGCCCCTGCGCCCACTCCACTATTCATGAATCCTCCGTCATCATCCGCCTTCATTGTCTGCTTGGCACAAGGATCCGCCCGGTCACATCACCAGTGTCGCGACAACTTACATCCATGTCAAAACGTTTCTTAATACACGTGGTTCACCCATGTGTACACTTCTCCACCTCGTATTCCTCTGTTCTCCATGAATCATCGCCTACAGTCATCTTCTCAATCCTCGAGTCTGCCCAGCCGCACCGCCTGTTCCTCACCAATCTGCGCCTATCCTGCCAACAGTCTCCGTCCACCTCCTCCACCATCGTCCACCTGCATCATCTCCTCAGCACACAAACCTGCCCTCTGTCCTCACCTCTTCAACTTGGCATTGCACTTGCGCTTCCTTCACTTCAATAAATCATGGCTCAGCCTGGCCCCAGCATGCCTGTGCTTGCCTCAAATGGAGAAAATCTTACAACATGGGAAGATACCGTCATCTCGCAAGCACAAAATTGGACCATCGACAACTGCTGGGGAGATCGGCTGCTCCTTAGGCATTACGAACAGCTCCATCAAGGTGGTAGACATGCAAGACCATATGATGAGGCACTTCATGCTATATGCGACATGCTTTGTCCACTCCTTGACCCATCCTACCATCACCATCTGTTGGAGTTGCATACAGGGCCTCTCGTCTGGGAATGGATCCTTCAACAAGAATCGTGGAGAAACTGGATATACACAACATGCTACAACTGGGGTTACCTTCCACCTGCTCCAGGACACCTTCCCATACTCACAAACATTGCAACCGAAGGCAATGGACGACGTGTTACATTTTTGGTACAAGAATGGTAGCAACAAGCCCTTGACTGGCTGTTTCTTGAATTCTTGTATGGGTTTGGTATCACCGACTGTTTACTCGGGACTCATCTCCATCTTGGTCGGGTGACCGAGGAAGAGACCAATGCCTTGTACGGTAAAGTAGACGTCCAAGTCCATACCAGGACCAAGGAACTCGTGTCACCACGTCAACATATCCTGGTGGCCAACCATCTGGGGAGCCTTGGCGCAATATGGTACAACCGTCTTGCCCCCCATGGAGTCAACATCTCCCCTGCAGTCGGAAGACGCTACTCCCACGGAGAGACAACTGAGTGACACCTGTCTAATTAAAGGGAGGTGTTAGAAATGTAGACTCCGACAGAGGTCACTGCTAAGTAAACCCGAGTTCTCAATAATAGTTCAGGATTGCACCGGAACCACCTTGGCAAACGGTCCATCGGTCACACTGACCGTTGTACCTGACACCCACACCATCTCCTAATAAAGTGACACCTGTCGCCTACGTCCGGCTAGCGGAAACAAGCCGTGGCTTTGCATCTTTGTCCTATTCTGTCCTCTTATACCGAGGATGTTCATTCCTTGAGTTAACTAGAACAGTTCTTCCCATCCTGTTCTCTTTGGATCCACGGCTTTGCCGCCGTGTTCTCACTCTTCTCACCTCTCACTCCTTTTGCTTTCGCCAACCACTCTCAGCTCATCGCCCTTCACTCCATCATCCTTCACTCAGCACTTGCTCTCCGTCACATGCCTCGCCATCACAGTTCTCTGTCTTCCTCCAGTCTACCTGGCAACTCTGGCATCTCATCTCTCTTCAAGCTTTACGACTAACGTCTCAAGACTACTCGCACCTCTGTACTCTCGGCACTTCTTTGACCCGCGCGCGCGTTACAGTTGCTTCTACCTGCTTCTACTCCTGCCATCCTCGCTCATTACATTATTCTGATACCCAGTTCATCTTTCTCGAAATCCGTCATCTTCCGCTTCGCCCTTTGCTCTCAGTTCCCTTCCGTAGCGCACGTGGTCCCGCCCCTGCGTCCACGTCATGAGCGAATCATCTTCATCGTCGTCATCTTCCGTTGAGCACATGACCCGTCTCGTCGCATTGCCACTTTTGCAATGACCTGCGTCCACGGCGAACCTTCGCCAACACACGCGGCTCGCCCTTGCGCCCACCATCCGCTTGTTGCTTTCGCCTCCATCATCATTTCTCTTCTATATTTGTGACCAGCACAAGGTACTTCACGAGCTAGCTTCCTACATCACAGCAGCCTGTAATCACGCCGGTAGCAGATTTCTCACGGTGCGTTGGCTTTTGCCTTCCCCTTGCCGCATTTTACCCCTCTTCAATCAGTAAGCGTATGAGGTTTCGCCCTTGAGTCCACTCCTTCATCTACCATTCTTTCATTATTTTCCTCATCACAACTCGGCACACGGATCTGCCCGGTCAACCTCCAATCTTACAGTGACTCACATCCACGCCGATTTCCTCTAGCGCACAAGGTTCTGCCCCTGCGTCCAGTTCATCAGATGATTGTCTTCCTTATTTTCTTTTGCTCGACACAAGGACCCACCTGGTCAAATTATTACCCTCGCAATGACCTTTACCCACGCCAAACCTCTCATCAGTGTACGAGGTTCCATCCCTACGTCCAACTCCTTCTCTCCTCACTTATCAGCCCTCAACATCATTTTCCATCTCAAACTCTTCACCTCCTTCAACAATAATGACTTTCATCGCCAAAAGGTCCCCTCTCCTAGTAGATCGGCCCCTCATCAATGCCACAACCTATATCTATGGACCATTCAACTTCTCCTCCTTCCCTCGACACTTCGTCACACAATGTGAGGAAATGATATTCACTGCAACTGGAGTCACGAACATTCTACAAAGGTCGCAAAACTTCTGTAATCTATTCCACCCTGGCTACATCAAAGGTGTTTCAATCTCCTACACCCTCCAATAGTACCCTCTCTATAAAGGAGGTGCATGTTTCCCTGCAAACTTCCACTTCATACTAGTGTCCTTTGTGGAGGAAGAGATCCGAGGAGCCCTACTTAGCGGCATTGCTCCCACCTTCCATCCCCTCATCCGCAAGCGCAAATGCACCCTCAGCCAAATGTGGAAAGACCTACTTCATGCATAACGTTTCCCCATTCTTCCTCCAGTCCACGAACCACCAACGCTACAACACTACCAAGGGGTGCCATGTGCACGAATCCGACTGGTTCAAGACTGCTACAAGGACACCTCCAAAGGACCATACTCACGACCATCAAGTGGCTTGGATGATCCAAGGAGGAAGTCAACCTTAATAGAATCGAGTCAGATTCAGGTAGGGTGTCAGAAATATGTGCTCTCTAACCTCAATTCTTGTCGTGGAAAGGTCTCGGATAATCCAAGAAGAGGTCCAGCACATCTCTCTCGAGAGAGAATAAATGTTGGATCTAGAGGAGAGAGGGAACCTTCGAACAGCGAGCATGTGGGACTGAAAGGGCATCACTTGTACTGAAGAATGGTTGTTTAATCACTCAAAATGATGGAGTACATATAGAGCTAGAGCTTGGGCAAGTCAGCCCTCTCAGAAGCCACACCACTTAGCCATGGAGGATAAGGCTCACACACTAGAGTCCACAATCTTACACAGGGGAGGAAATCAGCCTAACAATCAGGCTGACAAGTCACACACGACCTAGATTCCTAGAAAATGCTCTCATGGCACACTCCTAGTGGTCACATCACCCACAAACCCATGGAGAATCGCCATGTGTCCATGGCTAGCACACAAGGATCTCACCTCACCTAAAAAGTAAGGAAAGGTACCTTTATCCTAGTCTGCAGACTTGGACAAGGCAATCCTAAGACCAAGGACCTTTTTGGATATTTCTCCCATCAGGTCTTGACCCTGGACCTCTTGCCTTTTTCTTTTCTCAGGCTAAGGCATGGAGCCATCACCCATGGCCAACCAGACATCGGCGGTCCATGACCCCTGAAACTTCGAAAACTCATATCTCCCAATCCGACCGTTGGATCGGCCTGAAACTTGGACCTTAGATAATTTTCCACCTGATCTTTCCAATGAAGGAGACGGATTGACGATCGGAGCAGGCATCTGGAATTTCCTGGAACTTGCTCCTGTGGACCTGAAACTGAGCCGGACGGCTCCTTTCCCAACAATCTCCCACTTTGCCGCAGTCAGAGTGGGCTGAGTCCACATGCCTTCATGCAGAACTGCTGGTTCTCACGTGTCACTGGCTTGGTGCAGAAATCAGCGACCTGCCTGCTGGTTGGAGTAAGCTCCAGCTTGATAGCACCCTCTTAAACTATGTGCCTGATGAAGTGATATGCGATGTCTATGTGCTTGGTGCATGCATGGTGCTCAGGATTCTTGGTGAGTGCGATTGCGCTCTGGTTGTCGACGCGCACAGGAACTGGAACTGCTATACTCCCACTCATCTCAGCCATGAGACGCTGGAGCTTAACTACTTCCTTGGCTCCAAAGCTAAGAGAGACGTACTCAGCTTCTGTGCTCGAGGTGGCCACGACCACCTGTCGCTTGCTACACCAGCTGATGGCACCTCCATTCATGAGAAACACATGTCCAGAGATGGACTTGCGGGTCTCAGGATTTGAAGCCCAATCTGCATCTGTGTAGCCGATGATGCTGTTGTCGTTGCCGTTGTAGGTGATGCCGATGTTGATGGTTCCAGCAAGGAAGCGGAAGATCCACTTCACTGCCTTCTGGTGCTCCGGTCCGGGATTAGCCATGTGCTGGCTCACAGCGCTCACAGCCTGTGCGAGGTCCGGCCTGGTTGCCACCATCAGGTACATAAGACTGCCGACGGCGCTCTGGTACTTCTGCCGCTCAACTGCATCTGCCTCTCCATTGAAGCTCACGAGGTACTGCCGCGTCTCCAGCGGCGTGCCGATGGGTTTGGCCTCTGCCATGCCGAACCGCCGCAGGACGTCCTTGACGTAGCGACTCTGCTGTAGTGAGAGAGAGCGTAATTTGCGCTCACGCGTGATCAGAATGCCAAGGAAGTATGATGCCTCCCCGAGATCAGACATCTAGAAGCGCTCCTGCATGGCCTCCTTGAACTCCTGTAGTGCAGACATGCTGTTGGAAAGGAGGAGCATGTCATCCACATAGACAATGATGATGAGGATCTCATGCTCATGCTGCCAGCGATACACGCTATAGTCACACTCGCTGCGCTCAAACCCCATGCACTGCAACGCCGCATCCAACTTCTGGTTCCAAGCACGCGACACTTGCTTGGGGCCGTACAGCCACTTCTACAACTTGCAAACCAGGTGCTCCTGGCCATCCATGAGGAACCCCTCCGCCTGCTCCATGTAGATCTCCTCCTCCAAGTCACCATTCAAGAACGCCGTCTTGACATCCATGTGGTGAACCTCGAAGTCCTCAACTGCTGCATAAGAGAGGAGCGTGCGCACAGAGGCAAACTTTGCAACAGGGGCAAAAGTTTCCGTGTAGTCGATGCCCTCCTGCTGCGAGTAGCCCTTGGCGACCAGCCTCGCCTTGTACTTTTCCAGGTTACCATCTGCTCCCCGCTTCTTCTTGAACACCCACTTGCACTTGATCACCTTACGCCCAGGTGGATGCTCAATCAGCTCCCATGTGCCGTTGTCCTGCTGCGACTGTATCTCTTGCTACACGGCTTGCGCCCAATCTGCTGCGTCCGGTGCAGTCATAGCCTCCTTGTATGACGTTGGCTCATCTGAATCTGCTGCAACTGCGACGTTCATCTATTCTGGTTTCTGTAGCATCCAGAAATGGCCGTGCTCACCAGGCTTGTAACGCACCCCAAGAGGGTACCTGCGACCTGGTGCTGAAGCGTTAGCGGACGGCTGGTGCGGTGCTGCTGGCAAAACTGCTGCTGGTGGTGGTGCTACATCTCCCTCCTCTGCTTCTGCCGGTGAGGCTGCTGTATCTGCTGCATCAGACATGGGGGAGTAGAGGGATTCTCCCATTGTCACAGTAGAGGAAGGATCGGAAGAGACTGGGTCAAGAAGGATTTCTGCTCCCACTGTCTCGTCAACTGCTGGTTCTGCTGCCTCTTCACAGATAATGTTGGTGCCAATGACGTTGCTCTCGTTGAAGACGACATCCCTGGAGATGATGACGTGGCCTCTATCCCTCACGTAGAGGCGATAGGCCTTGCTTGCCACGTCATAGCCAATCATCAGCATCTGCGCACTCTTTGTGTCCCATTTCTGCCGCTTCTCTTTGGGCACGTGCATGTGCGCCAGGCTGCCAAATGCTCAGAGATGACCCATGCTCGGTTTCTTGCCAAACCACGCCTCGTACGGCGTCATCTGCTCCAGCGCCTTAGTTGGACTACGGTTCTTGATGTAGACCGCAGTGCTCACGGCTTCAGCCCAGATGCGTAGGTCAGCCGAGCCGCGTGCAGCATGGAGCACGCCGACTCCACAATGGTACGGTTGGCGCGTTCTACTACATCGTTCTGCTGCGGCGAGTATGGCGCGGTACGCTGCGCCTTGATGCCAGCTGCTGCGAGGTAGTCCTGGAACTCCCTGCTCAGGTACTCTCCACCGCGATCGCTGCGTAGCGCCTTGATCTTCTTGCCAGTCTGGTTCTCCACCATGGCCTTGAACTCCTTGAACTTGTCAAAGTACTGGTCCTTGGAAGGATGGAAGTACACAGCAGTGTAACGGCTGAAATCATCAATGAAGGTCATGAAATACCTAGAGCCTCCAAAGCTCTGGGTCTGCCTCGGTCCGCACAAGTCCGTGTGGACCAGCTCCAACACCTCTTTTGCATGCTCCCCTGCTCCAGAGAACGCCTCCCGGTGCTGCTTCCCCTCCGAACAGCCGATGCACAACTGCTGCTCAAAGTTAGAGATGGTAGGCAGGTCACGCACCATCTGCTTTGCTTGAAGCTACTGCAAGGCGCGCATGCCGATGTGGCCGTAGCGCGCATACCAGATCTCGCCATCTGTCGCCTACACCACTACTGCAAGACTCTGGTCACACGGGATCTTGGTCGCCCCCAGAAGGCGGTACATGTCGCCCCCCTTCAACGACCTGGCCAACTCCTCTCCTGTATCCTTGTTGAGGATGTCACCATAGTCATTATCGAAGACGACGCGCAGTCTTGTGTTTGTAAGAGAGGAGACTGGGAGGAGGTTGAATACAGCATCATGTACATACAGCACGCCATGGAACACTCCCACTTCAATGCCACGTGGGGTCTCCAACCACATCTCCACAATCCCAATCCCCTCAGCATACACCACCCGATCATCACCCATAGCGATAGGACGGGTTGGGATGGACAGCAGCTGCGTAAACCACTCCTTGTGATGTGTGAGGCTCTTGGTACACCCTGAGTCCTTTTACCATGCAAGATCCGCCTTGTCCACCTGCGATATGTCAGACTTCGCCATGAAGAGACGGTCGCGGACCTCCTTGGCCACATTCATGTTGCCAAAGTGGCGCACACCAGCCTGGTTTTGTTGCTGCTCCTGCTGCTGCTGACGCAGCAATGACTGCTGCTGCTGTTGCTGTGGAGATTGTTGCTTTTGCTGCTGCTGCTGCTGCTCTTTCTGGTCCCTCTTGAACTTGAAGCACTCTTTCTTGTAGTGCCCCTCTTTCTGGCAATAATGGCACTTGCCCTTCTTGTTGCCTCTCTACTGCCCGGACTGCTACTGCTGCTGGTTGCGTGAGTCCATCGCCATGAAAGCTGCTTCAGTGCTGCTGCTGCTGCCATTGCGTTATGCGACATTGCGATGCAGCTCTACCTGCACCAAGTGCGTGCAAATGAAGTCGAGGTCGAGAGTTGGCTGGCACTCCAACGTCTCTCGCACCGTGTCATAGCTTGTTGGGAGTCCCCTCAGTAAGAGAAGGACGAAGTGCGTGTCTTCCATAGGGTTGCCGACCGCTTTCAGTTGCTTCGCCAGCTCTTTTGCCCTGTCCAGGTACGCCTCCATCCCTTCACCACCCTGCATTTTTAGCGCCATCATCTTTTCCTCCAAAAGCATGAGGAATGCAGGATCCTTGCTCTCATACTTCTTGCACAACGTGTCCCACCCCTCCTTTGCAGTAGCCTTGTCACTCACGTACTGAAGATGCGGGTTGGAGATGGTGTTGACAAGCAACCCGTAAGCCTGCTTGTCCTTCCTCTTCCACTCCTCATATGTCGCCGCTGCATTTGTAGAAGAACTTGCATCTGTCGCACCTTTCTGCGACGTTTTCCCCGCCACCATTTCAGATGCGGTGATGTCCTTTGCCTGTGGAGGCGGAGCGCGCTCGTCGCCGCTCACCACCTCCCACAAGCCCCTCTCCTCCAAAAGGAGGCGGGTACAGATCTTCCAAAACGTGAAGTTGGTACGTCCCTCCAGCCTCTCCAAAGGCTGGGCTGCTGTCACAACACCAGCTGCTGCCATTTTGAGCCTTGGTGATACTCAGCGCTGCCCTTGGATGGCGGCGCTACCCCTGCTTCTGCTGCTGCTCTTGTAAGAAATATGTCTGACAGACAATGGACTGTAGATGCCAGTAGACTGGGAATTTGGAAAAATGGAGTCCACCACTGGAAAATTCAGCTCAAAACTTTTCGATCGACCCATAAAACAGGGTCATCAACAGGGGATTTTGAAAGATATGCCCTCTTGAAAACAGTGTATGCTTCTGCTCCTACTCCAACTCAGACCAGCCAGCTTGTAAACGGCGTTTCTCCCAAACGAATCAATGTAATGCAAATATTTTTGCACCAATTGAAAGCTTAGGAAAAATACTACAATTTGCATGTGCCACGTTTTAAATTTTACAAAGAAACGAGAGAGCTATGGTCATCACAAGGCGACAGTCTTACTCATAGAGAAGAGTGTAGCCCTGACCGACCTCATTTTGAGCATAACTCTCAATCCGACCATTGGATCATCGCATCTTGGGCTTGTTGGAAAGCTTGTCTCACGAAATTGAAGATCCAGTGGTCGATCGTCAAATTTGGTCAAGGTTTGACCCTAAGCCGTCACTCTCAAAGTGACGGCCTATGCTGGTTCAATCTGGCAGAATTTGGCTCTGATACCAAATGTTGGAACTTGAGGAGAGAGGGAGCCTTGGAGCAACGAGCATGTGGGACTGAAAGGGCATCAGTTGTGCTGAAGAATGGTTGTTGAATCACTCAAAATGATGGAGTACATATAGAACTAGAGCTTGGGCAAGTCAGCCCTCTCACAAGCCACACCACTTAGCCATGGAGGCTAAGGCTCACACACTAGAGTCCACAATCTCACACAAGGGAGGAAATCAGCCTAACAATCAGGCTGACCAGTCACACACAACCAAGAGAGCTAGAGAATGCTCTCATGGCACACTCCTAGAGGTCACATCACCCACAAACCCATGGAGAATCGCCATGTGTCCATGGCTAGCACACAAGGATCTCACCTCACCTAAAAAGTAAGGAGAGGTACCTTTATCCTAGTCAACACACTCTGACAAGGCAATCCTAAGACCAAGGACCTTTTTGGATATTTCTCCCATCAGGTCTTGACCCTGGACCTCTTGCCTTTTTCTTTTCTCAGGCTAAGGCATGGAGCCATC